>SSNS01000054.1:2206882-2251008 GCA_006937985.1 Aphyosemion australe
GGGTGTGTGTGTGTGTGTGTGTGTGTGTGTGTGTGTGTGTGTGTGTGTGTGTGTGTGTGTGTGTGTGGGGTGTGCCTGTGCCTGCTCTGTCTTCTCAACCCCCAGTGAGCCGTAGCGGATGGCTGCTCATACTGAGCCAGGATCCTCTGGAGGTTTCTTCCTGTTAAAAGGGAGTTTTCCTTCCCACTGTCGCTAAATGCTTGCTTAGTATGAGGATTGTACCAACACAATGACACTAGTCAGTGTCTTGATGCAATCTGCTGGGTCCCTTATATAGGAAACTTTTTTACTGATTGGCTTATGAACTGAACTGTATTGAAATGTTTACTTTGTGAAGTGCCTTGAGACGACTCTTGTCGTGATTTGGCGCTATATAAATAAACTGAATTGAATTGAATTGAATTGAATTGCTTTAAGGGCAGGTGGATGCTGTTAAACACATTCAGTTCTCCCTTTGGCTGCACTTTTTCTCACTGTTCGTCTTGTCACCAGCGTTGTATGTGTGCACCTTTAGTGCGTTTAGGTTTGTCTCTTATTGGCCGTTAAGCTGTGAGTGATTTTATGGCTGTTTTGTAGTACTCTGGTTTCGCAATGGAAAATCATATATTAGCTCACTTTGCTATCCACAGAAAGGTCAAGGTCCCAGATCAGCCACAGATCAACTTGCCTGAAGCTAAATTTCATGTCTTGCTCACTGACACTCCAGCAGGACATCTAAAGTTCAGACGAGAGGGAAAATAAAAGCCTCCTAAAGTGTTTTCTGCAGTAATTGTGCGTTGAAAAGTGTTTAGAGCACAGAAGTGCACTTTGGAAACTATAATGTGGAATTTAAAAACAATCCTTCGGACCTGTCTCTCATCTGAACAGTACTTTGGGCTCAATGCCACTGGAGTCACAATGGGATACATCACAGAGTCAGGGCCTGTAAATGTTAGCTTTAGTTTCTATTACATCAACAGTTTACCCATCTCTAATTGAAACATGGCCCTCCTACCTCCTCATTCTATCTAAACACATGGACGTGCACATGTACTCATACGTTCAGATATGCACTTCGGCCTCACGCACATACACATGCAGTGGAATTATGGGAACATCTGGAGGAGCTCATCCAATGCACAGACAAACGTTTCCCGGAGTGCACTAAAAGAACCATCAGAGAGGCTTCAAACAGCCCGCCACTGCTAACACAAACAGGCACACGCACACTGCTTTGCTGCTGAGGTAACGGCCACATCAGATGAGCAAAGAAAACAAAGACGGTCTCTTTGCTCTCTGTTGCAGCACTTAAGGTGAACTTTCTGAGGAGGAGGTCTGGTTTTCTTTCCACCTTGTGTGTCATCTACACAGCCTCATATATACTCGCTGCCGTCAGGATTTCTGGCCCACCAGAACAATCCAAGCAAGCTTCTTGATAAACAGTTTGAGAATGTTTGGGGATGAATGGTGGGTTTCATAATATCAGTTTGTCATATAGAACATAAAATATATGGTTCCTCTATAAATAACATTTAGGTAGTTTAAAAAGGCTAAAATATGCTATTGGATGATGCTGTTAAAATGCAAATCGACAAAAGTCCATTAATTCATGTCAAGACTCAACAGCCTACTTGACCAAAAACAAACATTTTCTGCATGATGGCATGTCACTCAGAAAAAAAATGAATAAATAAATTATTATTGTTGCTGTTATTTGCAGTAGTAGTAGTAGTATCGGCTCAATTTGATTTGGGAAACGTGTATGTTTAAAGCCTAATTTATACTTCTCTGTCTGTGTTACATCCCAGGCTGTCTAGAACAGGGGTTCCCAAATTGGGGGTTGGGATGCCCAAGGGGGTCCCCACAAGATTGGGGTCCCCCGAATTTTGTCTTTACTGAGGTTGTGAGGTTAGCAAGATTTTATTTGTAAAATTTATATTTATAAAATCCCAATAACACACCCTACAGTATAATCAGAACTCCAAAAGTTCAGACACACAAAAGTTATAACTCTATGTCTGTAAAAATTTGTAAATGATCACATTTAATGTATTTATGCGTGTAGGAGTTGGGGTTGGGCATCCTGGCTTGTCTTGGACACGGGCAAGGGGTTCCTCAAAAAAAAAAAATGGGAACCCCTGGTCTAGGGGACCTGGGGTAGCAAGGAGGATGTGTGCTCAGGTGTTAAAAGTTTAACTGAAACAAAATAACCTCTTCTCAGCCAATATTACCACTAATCACACAGAATTAAACAAACCAGGGAACCTGTACACACAGGACACAAATTTGCCTAAAAAAGATTAAAACAAAGCACGCCAAGGAGACAGGATACTACATTTCCTGCCTGTTGCTCCCTGATGATGAGGGCTGGGTGGCTTTTATGCAGTGAATCATCCTTCAGCTGCTGATTGTCATTGCCACCAGCTGGGAGCTTCAGTGTGGAGCCGGACAGGTGTGGGAGGAGCCAGGTGCTGCAAAACAGCTCCTCTCACACAGGAGGAGTAAAAACAAAGAAGGGAGAACTGACAAAAAACATAAATGGCACCAGCCGTAACACTCCCCCCCTTAAAATTAAAGCTTTTAACTTTAATTATAACAACTTTCTACCCACTCACAAACCACAAAACGGTCCAAAAAGTGAAAAATACATTACTAACCGCTTGTCCTGAGGCCCCAAGTGCAGGTGCAAAGCGGGAACTGGGAGACGACAATCAACCATGCATTTGATGTAGACAGGACAGGTTCCAAAAGTCTCACATCCCTCGCAGGTACAAACAAACCCACTGCTCACACAAAGTTCATTCTCGTCACATTGATGATTCGCAAGAGCGACAGCTGTCTGAACTAACGCTCCAGTCTTCCAGACAGGCTGCTCACACTTACATATACAGAGACAGGTGCGGGAGGAGCCAGGTGCTGCAAAATAGCTCCTCTCACACAGGAGAGGTAAAAACAGAGGAGGGAGAAGTGACAAAAAACATAAATGTGTGCTGAACATCTCCAAAAATCTGCTCCCAGAAGAGCACCAAAACATTAGGAATTTGACATCCATCCATCCATTATCGTCCATGTATCTGGGGTTGGATCGCGGGGCCAGCAGCCTAAGCAGAGAGGCCCAGACTTCCCTCTCCTCAGCCACTTGGACCAGCTCCTCCGGGGGATTCCTAAGGCATTCCCTGGCCAACTGAGAAACATAGACCCTCCAGTGTGTCCTGTGTCTTCCTTTAGGTCTCCTGGCAGTTGGACGTGCCCAGAAAGCCTCACAAGGGAGGCATCCAGAATGCATCCTAACCAGATGCCCAAGCCCCATCAACTGGCTCCTCTTGATGTGGAGAAGCAGTGGATCTACTCCGAGCCCCTCCCAGATGGCCGAGCTTCTCACCCTATCTTTAAGGGAAAGCCCAGACACCCTGCGGAGAAAACTCATTTTGGCCGTTTGTATCCGCGATCTTGTTTTTTTGATCACTACCCAAAGCTCGTGTAGATGAGAGTTGGAACATAGATTGACTGGTAAATTGAGAGCTTTCACCCTCCGACTCAGCTCTTTCTTCACCAGGACAGACTGGTACAACGCCCGCATCACTGCAGATGCAGCACCAATCCACCTATCAATCTCACGCTCCATTTTTCCCTCACTCGTGAACAAGACCATGAGATACTTAAACTCCTCCACTTGAGGCAGGACTTCGTCCCTGACCTGGAGAAGGCATTCTACCCTTTTCCGACTCAAAACCATGATCTCGGATTTAGAGGAGCTGATTCTCATCCAAGCTGCTTCACACTCGGCTGCAAACTGCTCCAGTGAATGCTGGAGATCATGGTCTGATGAAGTCAACAGGACCACATCGTCTGCAAAGAGCAGAGATCTCAGACTACCAAAACGGACTCCATGCAGAAATTTTCCAGAGCTTCGCATCCGGATCTGCACCGCACTGCACCGTAATCTGTGAGAATGCTCTGATTGGACAGATTCCGGACCTCATCTGTTCCGCATTCAGTGCGAAAGAGAAGTGAAGATTACTTCTTTGTAGAGATTTGAAATGTTTATTTACCTCTTTTGAATAATTTTTCCTCTATACTTTTACACGTGTTTAGACACAATTATTGTAAAGTTGTATTAATTTGACAAGTGAACATTTAAATAATTTTTATGCAAAGAACCAGAATGTAGAAATCTGAGAGGCATTTAAACACCTTTGTTAATCATCTTCTTTATGTTGCCCTAACAACCCATATTTGTTACAGAATTCAGTTTAAAAACTCTTCCTGGATGTTTTGGTCAGTGTGACACCAGTTTAGAAATTATAGTTTCACTTTCAACTTTCCTCCAGCTTTTTTCCATTTTCTCCATCTTTCTGTCATGAAAACAGCGTTTATCATTATCACCCCCTCTCACCTGAGACTTCACCTCTTGTCTCCCCTCTCCCTCTACTTCCTGACACCCCCCTGTTGGTCCACCGGTACCAGCCCTTTCACCCTTTCTCTCCCCTGCCACTACCCATCTCTTCACACGTTCTCTCCTCCCCTCCCTCCCCCTCCTCACCTCCCTACCACCTAGTGAGCACATTTCCTTACTCCTTCCTTGCCAACAAAGGGAGAAAAAAAGCTTTTACTCATTAGCGGATGACCCCTGCCCCTAGGCCACATTTTAAGAGGCTCTACTTGACTCCTGACATGGCCGTCAGCAATCAAAACATGTGCATTCAGTGCATATAGAGCTGGAAACGGGGGTGGGGTGGATGGGGGGTATGGATGTTTGCCTTGATGTGCGTGTGACAGCAGTCTGACAGCAGACAGACAGGTTCACTAACTACTTCACAAGCTCTGTGGTGGTTCCCCTGTGCCTGGCTGTTCCCTGCTTGGTGACGGTTGCCCACGGTGGAGATGGATCTGCTTTACTCCTCGTTTGCAAGAGTTCTACAGACTTTATCACTGAAGTGTGTTTATGCACCAGGAAAGGTGACAGGTTTGGGCGTAGAACATCAGAGCTGGTACGTAAATGGTGCTGATGCTTTCCTAATGACTCGCAGAAGTTGGATGTGGTGAGCTTGTTTAAGAACCAAAATGTTTGTTTGTCTAATTTCTCTAAGAGATTTTGAGCGCTGCTGTGTCTTTCACTCCTTCTACCACATGAACACGATCGGTTTAAAAAAAAAAAGGCAGAAGATTGTTTCTTTTTTCCTATGACTTGAAACTTTTAGTAAATAACAGTAATTCTGAAGCAAAAAGTCGTGAAAAAGTGCAATAACCCCAGGTCAGTCTTTTAATGAGGAAGCTGACAGCATATCCCCTAAGGCGAGATGCTCCTACTGTAATAACCCTTCACTGCTGACAGATTCAAGCACTTTCCTTGCTTGGTGTAGCTCTCACCTCCTTTTTCCACCTCAGATTTTCTGTTTTGGATTTTTTTTTTCTTTCAAGCAAAACAGAACTGAGTAATCATGCTGTACCAAACCTTCATTTGTGATGTAGTTTGACATGTTTTGGGGACCAATACAGCCATAATATCCACACCTCAGGAACTTGCTTTCTTCTTCCTATAAATCTCCTCATAAAGGGTTGACGTCTGACCTTCACTCCACCCAAAGCTGGATGGATCAGGAGGAGGATGTTGGAAAAACTCCCATCTGGAGCCCGTTTTTACCCGTCTGCCACCCAATCCTTGTATTTGCACAAGGCTTATTTTCAGCCTCTGCATCCATGTTTAACACAAAAGCTTCCAGAGTCTCAGCACTGAGCAGTGAGTTTGACATGTGGCCTCCAGACTCCACTGCTCCTTCCTCTCACCCTCCAACCTCTGCAACTCCTGCTGTTATACTGAAAACAGTGTGTACCTTTTGTATGAGCAAACATGTTTTGCCATCTCTTTTGAAAAGCCCAGAAGATATTTCATCTGCCTTTTTGAGTAAATCACCAAAACTTTGACCTTTTAAAGGTATTTTAATACTGAAATATTGATATATTTACCAGTAGAGTTAGACATTTGAACAGTGTGAAGTAGAAAGTAGCTAATTCCCTTTGAAGAGGCCACCCTCTAGTGTCTGGAGTCATTATGACTGTCTGCAATGCTTTGAAAGTCACCTTACACACTCAGTTGGATTAATGATCACTCATTTAGCTCCACAAAACAAACACTACAACACAGCTGCTTCTTGGAAATGACTGTCACAGCATTCCTGACCGCTCGAAGGAAATGACAAACAGTTGAGTCTAACTTTCACCAGAGTCAGTTTTATTATGCTGCACATGCAAAGAATTAAACAATTCAAGTTTTATGACATTGCCTTTTTTTACTCCAAATAGTGAACTTGGTTTTGCCTCAGGCTTACCACAAAAAGCTGCACATGATATGTTGTTTTTGTGTTTTTGTCATGGTAGTCTGCATTTAATGCAAGTGACGATTGCTCGCCTTACATGGTTTTTTGTGGTATTCCAGAACAGCTTGACTGCAGACACTAAGACGATACTGTGAAAAAAACTTTGTGTGCATGCGTGCATGTGTACGTGCATGTATTTGCATCAGTGCAGAAGACCAGAGTGTGTATCTGAGGATGTAAGCTGAACATCATCTTTCTTTTTCAAGTTCGGCTAAAATGTATCAAGAAACTAATTAAAAGATAAGGTATGAACTCTGGAAAAATATAGTGTGGTAAAATTGATTAAAGAAAATATCACTTTGTAAGAATTAAGTAAGAATGACATCCTGTGGTCAAACTTGGTTACTGCAGCCCATTTCCAAAACAAAACGAGACTTTCTCACTCCCGTTCCATGAGTTTCATGACTGTTGACAGCTATGAATCAGCACCAGAAGATTCTAGAAGACAAGTGAAGATGAGTTATACACAGTAAGTTGATAAGTAGATAAATACATTTCACTGTAATATCGAGTTGTTGGTGATTGAAAAAGTAGCTTGAGATATTTTTAGACCTGACTAAAAGGATGTTGTAGCTTCTTAAAAGTGTGGTCCATTGAAAAAACATTTATTTATTATTATTTCTGATTATAATCCTTCACTCTGAGTTTAACATGAAAATTGTCTTCTACACCTATCTCCTGCATTAGCTTCTGATAGAAAATAGATGGTGAAATGCTAGGACTTTAAAAGCCTGGCAGATCTACGTCACACTGTCACTTAACATTCATGGACTCACCGATCTTGACTTGCGACGGGGAAGGCTGTTTTTAGTTTAGCGTCCAGCAAATAGCAGAAAATGTCTCGGTTTGTAGAAGCTAATCGTTAGCATTAGCAATTCCACCACGCAGCAGAACTCTTTCAGGCTTGTGTTATTTGTTGAGATAAAACATCAACATTGTAGTGCAAATGGAGTCAGTGGTAGTGTCTTGTTGCTGTTATTCAATCAGAGGCGAGATATCCAAATGTCATGAAATAAAGCTCCAAATTCTGTCGTCTGAGGCTCACTTCTAGTTCCTGTAATTGGTGCACTGGAGCTTTGTTTCCCCAGAGTATGACTTACAAGGCATTTATTCCTACTAGAGACCACTGTAAATGTATTGCTCAAACGAGTGAACCACACCTTTAAGAGTAAAAAAAATAACTTCTGGGTCACTCCTGTTTACTGGCTTCAGTACTTTCTAAAAATTTCTAGAGCTTATTGACGGTCGGTGTCCAATTACAAATTCCGGCGCTACAGCATTAGCTCGGTGCAGATTTTGCAACCCTGCGGGCTCATAGATTGTAAACAAAGACTACGTCCCTCTTTTGCTTTTTTTGAAAGGAGAAAAGTTGAAAATTCCCCAGCCGGCTGAACAGGAAATCTCTTTCAATGTAACCTTCCTTCCAACATGATTGAGACATTAGACTGTTTTGATTATTTCACTGTTGAATTTTTACATATTGTACCTTTAATTAGAAATTTTAATTAGAAATGAGAGGTCATTTAGAACCTGTCTGTCAATATAAAGTATACTAAAAGATCTCAAGAAGCAAAACATCATGACCTGTTCTAAAACTATTCATCAACACAAGAACATCTAAAGCAATGCATGCCTCACCTGATTAGGGTTAAGGTCAGAGGTCATGATTAACCAATAAGGAAAAGGCTAAATCAGCCTCCATGGGTATGTGCCAAGGTCAAAACCTCTACTTAACAAAAAAAAAAGCCCAAAAGCCCATCTCACATTTACCAAAAAACATCTGAAAATTCTCAAGACCTTTGTGAAAATACCTCATGGAGCTGGAACTTTTTGGAACATGATCCAGTTACATCTGGTCTTACACTGAATTAAAGAAAAACATCATATATACCAACAGTCAGACATGGTGGTGGTAGTGTGATGGTCTGGGGATGTTCGGCTGCTTTAAGACTTTTGACTGTACCAAAAACTCCTGAAGGAGAATGTTCGACCTTTGACCTTTAACAACCCTCCAATATGGTGGCATTAAAAGCATTAAAATTTCTCTGTAGAGAAGAACAAAACTGTTATGGTTGTCACCTCCCAGCTCCCGCTTCACACCTGCACCATTGGACGATTATAAAGAACAAAAAGTAAAAGAATTACGAAAAAACACACAGTATGAACGTACCAAAGATGATTGGACGAGGGGTTGGTAAATTTATTATTCACTTTTGGCATTGTTTTGTGGTTTGGGAGGAGAGAGAGATTTGTTTTAATTAAAGTTAATAACTTTAATTATAAGGGGGGGGGAGTGTTACTGCTGGTGCCGTTTATGTTTGTTGTCACTTCTCCCTCCTCTGTTTTTACCCCTCCTGTGTGAGAGGAGCTGTTTTGCAGCACCTGGCTCCTCCCACACGTGTCTGGCTCCAGCCCTCATCATCAGGGAGCAACAGGCTGGAGATGTAGTCTCTGTCCTGTTGTCTACTCGGTGTGCTTTGTTTTAATCTCTTTTATTCAATTTGTGTCCTGTGTGTGCAGGGGTTTCCCTGATTCAAAGTGTGTAATTAGTGTTAATATTGGCTGAGAAGAGGTTATTTTGTTTTACCATTTTTTGTTGTCGCCGATTAGACCATTTGTGTTAATTAGTCTCTGTTCATTTACTTCTCTTTGTGTAAATAAATTTGTTTCAGTTAACCTTTCAACACCTGAGAACGAGTCCTCCTTGTTACCCCAGCCCCCCTAGACGGCCTGGGATTAAACAAATGGGGGCTCGTCTGGGATATTTGATCCTGTATCCTTACTTGGACACGTGCTCTTTGGCTTGGTGTTATTTGTATTAATTTAGATTTTTCAGAAAAGTTCACAGCCGCTCCAGCCCATGCGCTCATTGGTGCTCGTTATGGGTGTGGAGTGTGGGAGGTTACACATCATCTGTGGATTTGAAGACGGCTTAACTAGATCAAATTATCTGCAGGTGAGTGGACCGAGCTTCGCTCTCACCGCTTCGAGGTGCTGTAGATCTGGAAGCCTATCTGTGTCACCCTCGTTGACCCCACCTCCTGTCATCCCCGCCGATGTGGCTACACCTGCTGTGGATGCTGACTCAGCCACACCGAAAAACGGGAAAGGAAGAAGTCAGTGTTTTGGAAAACTCTTCCTTACTGTGGATTGTTTCTTTGAAACCTGGACTGATCGAATCTGTGGATGTGAGTGTGAGCAGCCTGTCTGGAAGACTGGAGCTTAGATCAGACAGCTGTCGCTCTTGTGCATCATTGATATGATGAGACTGGACTTGTGAGCAGTGGGTTTGGTTGTACCTATGAGGGATGTGAAGATTTCTGGAACATGTTCTGTCCACATCGAATCCATGGTTGTCACCTCCCAGCTCCCACTTCGCACCTGCACCATTGGCCTCAGGACGAGCGGTTGGTAAATTTATTATTCACTTTTCGGACTGTTTTGTGTGGGGGGGGGGGGGGGGGGGGGTTGTTTTAATTAAAGTTAATAACTTTAATTTTAAGGAGGGGAGTGTTACGGCTGGTGCCGTTTGTTTTCTTTGCTTTAATTTCTTTCAGCCAATTTGCGTCGTGTGTGTGCAGGGGTTCCCTTATTTGTTTAATCCATCCATCCATCCATTTTCTGCCGCTTATCCGGAGTCGGGTCGCGGGGGCAGCAGCCTAAGGAGGGAAGCCCAGACCTCCCTCTCCCCAGCCACTTGGGCTAGCTCCTCCGGGGGAATCCCAAGGCGTTCCCAGGCCAGCCGAGAGACATAATCTCTCCAGCGTGTCCTGGGTCTTCCTTTGGGTCTCCTCTCGGTTGGACGTGCCCGGAAAACCTCACCAGGGAGGCATCCAGGAGGCATCCTAATCAGATGCCCGAGCCACCTCAACTGGCTCCTCTCGATGTGGAGGAGCAGCGGGTCTACTCCGAGCCCCTCCCGGATGGCCGAGCTTCTCACCCTATCTCTAAGGGAGAGTCCAGCCACCCTGCGAAGAAAACTCATTTCGGCCGCTTGTATCCGCGATCTCGTTCTTTCGGTCACTACCCAAAGCTCGTGACCATAGGTGAGGGTAGGAACGTAGATCTTCACCACAACAGACCGGTACAACGCCCGCATCACTGCAGACGCAGCACCAATCCGCCTATCGATCTCACGCTCCACCCTTCCCTCACTCGTGAACAAGACCCCGAGATATTTAAACTCCTCCACTTGGGGCAGGACCTCGTCCCTGACCTGGAGAAGGCATTCCGACTGTTTAATTTGGTGTAATTAGTGTTAATATTGGCTGAGAAGTGGTTATTTTGTTTTACCTTTTTTTGTTGCCGCCAATTAGTCCATTTGTGTTAATTAGTCTCTGTTCATTTATTTCTCTTTGTGTAAATACATTTGTTCAGTTAACCTTTTAACACCTGAGCACACATCCTCCTTGTTACCCCAGGCCCCTAGACAGCTTGGGATGTAACATAGACCAAAAAGCTTAAACATTAAGAGAATTCTTTCCTCTAAGTATTCATTTTGATCTCTCTCCCAAATTAATGTAGTCAATCCTGAAAAAAGACAAAGAAAAGGATTTTGGTGACAATGCATTAGAATGTCTCTGATGAACGAGGACTGAGTATCAACCTTTCACCTGCTCTGTTCAAACTCTGGGAGATTCCACATGAGGTCCTCATTTGTCCCTCAGCCCAACACAGTAAATATTTGAGAGTTGTTGCTGGAAATGAATTAATGCCACGCTATCTGGAGTTTCCACAATTCATCTGTTGTTCCTAAAAAAGTCACAGAACATTGTGAAACTGCTAAGCTGTGAATGTTTTGTTGTTGTTCACATCCTGCCTGAGAGTATTTTTCACAACTCTGTGGAATCAGACTGTTTGCAGCATTTAGGTTTTCCTGTTATATTGTATGGTTGTTATGTCCAAGGAGCAGAGTTTGTTTAAGAGCAAATGGAGAAGTGAGGAGGAGCGGGTTCGGGCAGGAGAAGGGGTAATGGAGCTTGACTATAAACCTGGTGCTTGTACATAAATTGACAAGTGCAATTAGGGAGATGTACACAGTCCCCCTGGTCTGTTTAAGATCTGGAATAGTTTCCTAACAGTTTCAAGATGCCCTGTTTTGGCTTTGGTTTCAAATCTAAATCAGGTTTGACCTTTTTGAATAATGGCGCTGGTGAAGTTCCTTCTGTTCTCTTTGGCCGAAACCCAACTTTATAATAAAAAAGACGGCAAAACACAGAACATGGATTGGCCTCATTGAAGTCTGATGAATGATGAAAGAAATTCAGACCTGAACTCAAATTCTCAACACTGCGTTTTGCAAGGTGGTCATAAACACTTAGGGTTTCCGGTTTATGTGGCACATGCAAGCGAAAGGAGTACTAAAACTATTGGAGTTGAAGGTTTAGCTGCTCTGTCTGGAACCTCTTAAAATAAAATACTTTGGAAAACTCTTGCTGTGTTTTTTATTTTTTATCCAGGTATTTTTTTCCATGTTTTTTCCCCCTTGTGACTGATCCTGATTATAGAGCTTCACAAAACTATTAGAGTGGCACTTCATGGGTTAAAGACAGCTGCCAACATCTGTAACTGTGGTTAGCTTTTTAATTGTGAGGCCCAGGGAGTGAGCGAGCAGCATGGTGAAGAGTTGAGCTCACAGAACAGCTTTCTGGACGGCCATGTGGACCCAATGATGGCCTCTAGGGGTGTGCTCTCGTATGAAATATTAAATTTGCTTGGACCCTGCATGTGGACAGACCACCTGCAAGTAAGCATGGCATGTTGCAAGCCCAGTGATCAGATATCCCTATGCACAAACACTCACTTGTATGTAGGAGACAGAAATAAACTCTGTCAAATTTCCTCACGGGATGAAGCTGTGGGTCAGCACATGCTTACGCTTATGGACATAAACACATTCGACAAAAACAATGTGAATACAGAATCAATCAGATGGAGATGGGGGGTTTAAAAAACTGCAATAGAAAAAACATTCTTTAAGGGGATTCTATGCAGTTTTGGCTTGCTTTTAGCACCCCCTAGTGTCCGTTTAGTTGAACCAAAAGTGAAACTTATTTCCTTGCTGTGCATTCGTCTTTTTAACACCTTAATCTAACAGCTGAAACGTCTCCTCAGCCTTCATTAGTGTCTACAGGAGCGGTTCATCACTAAATCAAACAAATCAGCTGTGTTCATGATCTAAAACATGCAGGAAACATCCTGGAAGCAGACTGCAGCGCCAGGCATGTCACCGGCACTCTGAATTTGCAAGTGCGGTATTCTGGCCACAGAGGGTGGTGGGGGTCTGAGTGACATTCCATTATTCTTGTAAAGGGTCATTTTAGCACATACTGGCTCAAGAAAACGATTTAAAAATATGAAAAAGTTGAAGGTTGAAGATTCAAATCCTGTCTGTGGTCTTTTTCTATGTTCTCCCCATGCATATGTGGGCTTTCTCCAGGTCCTCCAGCTTCATCCCACAGGCCAAAAATATGCATCAGTGGTTAACTGGTAACCCCTTGGTGTGAGCAAGTGAGTGTTTCTTTGACTCTGTGAAGGACTGGAGACCTGTCCAGGGCATCCCTGGCCTCTCACCCGACGACCCTTGGAGATAGGCACCTGCTCTCTGTGACCCTTTAGCAATTCAGAAAATGAGTGACTGAGAGAGTAATGTCTTACTTGGTGTTGATAACCCTTCAAATGACCTCAGTATGGAGAAACGATAATTCATTCTGACTGGAATGATGAGCTAACCACTAGTCTGACTTTGAGTCTGGCTTTGACTACAATCGACTAATGACATGGTAAAAAAAAAAACTTATAAAGTTATTTTATTTAAACTTTTCACTGAAACATCCTTCCAGGCTGCACCAACAATGCTATAGCTAGCAGCAGCTAACTGCTCTTTTATCAAAAAAAAAAACCTGAAAATTTGAAATTGACAACGCAAAGGTTTATAAATAAATATCATTACCACAAATCTTATTCTGTTTTTAAGATTGAACTTGTTTTAAAATGGCACTTATTCACTTTGATCTTACCCCTGTTTTGCCTAGCCATTAGCGTATTGATCTTTTCAAAGAAATGTGTTTCTTTACACTGAGGTTGTTCAGAGAGCTATCTACAGACATCTACAGAGACTATCTACAGAACCCTGCTTTAAAAACTCTGACATATTACTTTAAGAATACAAATTATATTTTTACAGCTGATATTTTTTTATAATTGTTCAAAGCTGTGCTTTAAGGTTCTTTGCAGCAGCACGTGCAGTACTGCCTGCTCAAGATGATATAAAAGTCTACTCTAGCAGCCTGGAGGATGACGGGTGCTTGTTGACTGATGTCTCCTTTAGGGCCTCGTTCATTTACACGTTGTGGTCCATTTTCTCCCCTCTGCTCTTCTGAGAGATCCCAGCCTGTGCAGATGTGCAGCTGTTTGTGCCCTGGTGTAAAAAAGAAAAGGAAAAAAACCCTCTTCCATGTGTATTCACAAAATGAACAGATGGTGTCACCATTCTCAGAAGCTTCCTTTGCTATTTAAAGTAACTAAAACAAAATTAAAATGACTAAAATAACTTCAGTATGAGATGTGGTGTTTTAAGGAATTTGTAGAAAATTGGATGTTTGTTTTTTTAATTCACCTGCAAAAAACTAAATGATGTTAACCATTATTCTTCTTTATTGGTGATTATTATTATTATTAGTCATTACATTTAATTTAATTTTAAGTTTTCTCCCATTTTTGTTTTTATCATTAAAGGAAAAAATGCTGTGTTTTTGTAATAAAATAACTGTCTACTCCACAAAGAACATTTAAACATCAACTTCTTAGACACTAGTGACCTCTTGTGGTCAGTTTTTGTCAATGACACTTGCATTTTTCTGTTGTTTTTCCAGCTCTTGTTGGGGGCTGCTAAGCCCCAGCGATGGCTCACGCTGTGTGCTTTCACAAGTTTCACCCAAGCAGCAGCAGCTTGTGACATCAGGGTGATGATGCTTCCAGCTGATTCACAGCCTGCTGCTAAAAAGGTACACTGACACAGAATAAAAATATAATAAGAGCACCAATCATGAAGCAGGAATGTTTCACAGGCATATTACACATACTCCATAATCAAGGCAAGGTCTCTCAAAAAAGCCACATTATATAACAACAATCTATTTATTGTTATTCACACTGATGGATTAGAAGTGTAGAAGTTCTGCTGCACTTTTTTCATGCAGTTTAAACTTAACCATTTATTCAAAATTTGGAAGCTTTTCTTTCATTTTCAAGACATATTGTAAGATTCCCAAACAATTGTAAGATTAAAAATGTAAAACCTGACTCCAGACCTTCTGTTGTGATTTGACCTAATAGAGTGGCTAAATATGGTTTGTCTATTTCTGCACCGTATGGAAAACAACAGGAGGATGCATGATGTTAAAGAAAACATTGCATCTTAAGTGATTAATTCATTAGTACTTTTTTCACCTTGTGCATCCACATGAACTTATTGTAAAATGCTTTAATTAAGAAGAATGTATTTTACAAGTCTGCTCTAAGAGACTTGAGTCACCTGAAGACATGGTCACAAGGTGGCAGTGGAGGCTTACCTGTATTTTACCCTCTGCCTGTACAACTGCAGCTACAATTGCTAAGCACCTCCTTTCCCCGACCCAAATGTACAAGCACACAGTGTGCTGGGGGAAAAAAGGCAACTATTTTGGAAGATGTGAAGGTCAACTATCAGCTAGAGGTCACAGCCTTGACAAGCAATCCAATGATGCTTGCAGGACTGTAGTGACTTGGGTGGGACCTGCTGCAAGGACATCATGTAAAGACAATCTGAGATGGGTTTTATTATAAGTCTTGCAGGTAGACATTGACTTGCCCTTGAATATATTTGTGAATGAATCCAGGCAGAGCATCTCCTCCTCATTTGGATTAATGTCACGGATTACCTAACGGGCAGATCAGCGTGTTTTTGTCATTCAGGAGAGGGCTAAGACTTTCATTTTGTTGCCTTGGAGACTACAAATCAATCGCACGTTGCAGCATCCTCTTGCTCATTCCCAATGAGCAGCTTCTGTCCCTGTTGTCGTCATCCGACCGGGGGAGGGGGTGCGGGGGGAGGGGCGTGGCCCGAGTTACCAGCGCTCTGATTGGCTGCCGCCTCTAATGAGTTGCCATTGAGGATTTTTTGGAGTGGGAGGGGCGTGTCTCCGGGCGCGCGAACGCACGCCTCGCGCTTAAATAGACTTCACAGCTGTGTCTCTGATCAGTCGCGTCAATTGGAGAAGCTTCTCTCCACCGGTCGTTGTCTTTGTTTCGGTTTAATTCTCCCTTTATCCGTTCTCAACGCTGATTTATTTCCTGGCAGGACGGAAAGAGAAAGAAAAGCCTGAGAAGAAAGCAGTCAGCTGGCACCAGTTGTGTAATTAGACCCCCTAATCAGCAGAAGTGACAGCAGGTGTGACTTCATGTCTGTATTCTCTCCGCAGATCTACTGGTGAGTTCTCATCTTTTCACCTGCTCAGGTTTATTTGAGCTGCGTTTGGCTTCAGTTCCTGTAGTTGTCAAACATGTCAGCTCTGGTTGGAAAGAAAAATGACAGCTTGTGGTTGAGTTAGTTTGGTGATTTCCCTCTGAATCAGCCACCTTCTTTCTTTTCTGATTGCTACACCCACTCTTGTTTCCTTTTGAGATTTTCTGTCGGGTGTTGCCCCAGAAGTTGGAAAATGTCTCTGGGTGTACGGATTAGAGATGTAGGAAATTTTAAATTCACTTTTTTTATTTCCCACCTTCAGCTGTTTAGTTTACTTGGTGGAGGATGTTGATCTTTTTTTATTTAAAAAAAATAACATTTAAATCTTATTTTTATCTTTTATTTTGCCCTGAGACTTGCTTTGCTGTTTCTGTTTTGCAGCTGCATTGCAGCCTAGTACTTATTTTTTCTGCAACTAACTGATATTTCTTTATAATTCACTCCTCAAATGGATGAAAAAGATGTGCATATTTTGCACACTGTCGAGAGGATGTGCAAGCTGCTTTTGAAACTATTAAAACCTCACGCTTCTACCAGGAAGTGGAGAATCTAGCTCTACTGTAACCACACTCTTTCCTCCTGTTTGTCTCTGTAATGTAAACTCAGAAATCTCTCTTCATAGCATCGTTTCCTTGACCTTAACTGGAATGCTGAGCACAAAACATTATTCTCACACTTTTTATTTATTTAAACTACATCAGGAAGCCTCAGTGGCTTGTTGATGCCTTGGAGCCCACCCACAGTCACTCGGCCCTTGTGGGGTCTTCCTCAGCCATCACCACTCATGCTGCAGAGCCGTGCTGACACGTATGATGGTGGTAGTAGTAGAAAGCAATGTTGATGATGCAAGACTCCACCTCTGGTTGCAGAAACCACTCGAGCACCTTTTTTTAGATTTATTTTTCCTTTCATGATTAGGATTTTTTTTTTTTTGCAGGTGACTAACTCATTTTGATTTCTCCAGTTCAAAAGGGAGGAGATGTGAACGTATCAAAGCACCTGTCAACGGCCGAGTCAGGGTTTAGTAACCTGATTTTTCACACACCTTGTGCTGAACATGACTCGTGACGGTGTCTACGTTCCATCTGTGCCTCGGCTGGCTGTGGAATCAGGAAGTTGGCAGGATCAAGTGTCCATTATGTTGACGAGGTCAAGAGGTAGAGGGATTTACAGCCATCTGCCCTACCAGCCTTGCTCCATTAAAAAGGAAGATGGCTGTTAAAATACAGATTTGGGCAGGTAAAGTTCTGCCTGGTGTGAACATTTCCTGTCTGAGAACCTCCAAACCCTCTAGATGTTTAGTATTCCACCAGGGGACATGATGTTCGTCCTCCTCTGACGCTCGAGACGAGCGAGCTGCGACTGTGGTTGGAGCGTGTTTGTTTCTTCCCAGGTTGCATTGTCACTTGTGCACTCCCACTTCCTCCTCATTGTGCCCCTTTATGTTTTATTAGTCCATGTTCTGTTATTCTTAGCTGAGCAGGATGTTTATATGATCCCCGAACAGAAATATGACTGGCAAGACCCAAATGTTTATCTTTCTTTCCTCTCACTCCCTTCCTTCTCCGATTTTACTCGTCTCTTCAGGTCTTCGCTGTTGCTCTTCATCCCTTGGCCCTCCTCCTCCTCTGCACCCCACTCAGGGATGAAATAAGCACAAAAGCAGCCACTGATATTTATTTTTCTATGTTTGCATACCACTCAAGTCTCTTATTTTTGGATACCCACTCATTGTTTCAGCCAAGCATTGATTTAAGTGAAAAGTAACGGGAGCTCTTTGTTTTAACGCCATCCTGCGACCTGTTGCGTTTACTAGTAAAGGAAAATTTTGCCGTGGAAAAGATGGAACTGTCCTCGCCTCAGGGACTTATTGATCTGCTGAAACGGAGTGACTCATGTCACCTGATTGAGTCATCAGCATGCTGCGTGCTAATTTGGGTAATTGTAGACGGCTGCTTCTGTTTTCAAACAGAATCGGAAAAGATCAAAACTCGATGAGCCCTCTGAAGGTTGTAGCGTCTGGCTGTTGATTCTGAAGTCTTACAAGGATGTAAATGATCATTAATGACTGATCTGTTCCTCACATGTGACACTTAACCGGATATTTGATATTCTAATAAGAAACTGAGAGGGAAAGGTCTGTTTTAGCCTTTAGATCAGTATGAAACTGATTTGTTTCAATTATAGGCTTTGTGTTTAGTTTCATTGCGACCTGAACCATAACAAAAGTACGAGTCTATAGAGTTGGGTGATGTGAGGACTTGGGCAAACACTTTGTCATCTACTAGATAACGTAGAACTCGCTGACCACAAGCTTGTGGCAAATGACCAGCAGGCTTCAGGCTTTAAATAGCGTGAGAAGGCTGCTAACCCTCTAGTCTCATGTCGGCTTTGGGACTGCTCAAGACACGGGTCCTTTTTTAACTCAAACTATTAAAAAGCTTTCATTAGAAAGTCTTTCTTATTGAAATGGAAAGTTTGCTGAGCCACATCAGGCTCCTGAGCATTCAAATACCACAGCCCGCCCCCAGCACGCTCACACTCACTGTTGCCTGGTGGTGAATGCAAGCGCACATCAGTGTTTAGGAACAGCCACCTCATGCAAGCGGCATCACAAGCTCTGCAGCTTTGCAATGCAAGGTGTTGTGGTCAAGATTCAGAGCATAAACACAACTGTCAGTGACTGCACCACAGCTTTTGGTCTTTATCTGCACGTTTTTTTTAATCTTTTGACATTTTCTAATGATCATAACCTCAATTATTCATTTGCACTCAGCAGGGAGCTGCCTGATCCCTCCTGCATAAATGTAAACACATTAAAGCCCTGCACTAAAATCTGCCAGTGTGCTTTTTTGGTTTTTGTGTTGAGGAAATATTTCATTCTAGAGATTTTCATCTCGACAAATGTGCCATTGTCATCACTGCATTCAATCTCTGCTTCTCATCTTTCAACCCTGCAGCCCAGTGTTTGTGCCCGTTGGAGAGATGACTGAGGTGATGATCAGCAGCAGCCCCATTGAGGACATGAGGCTCAGCCCGAGCAAGGACAGACTCTCCTTCCAGGTAGGAGACGCACACGATGGTGAAACACCACTTCTTCCCTCTAAATTCCCAGCTTATGTAGATTTGACATTTCATGTGTTCGTACAAACAGGACAGGGCTGTTGCACGTGAAAAATGAGTTTCAAATGTAATTGACAATCATTTGGACAGTTGAGTGAATTTTGTTGTGAGGAAATGACGTGAAGGGTTAAAGTTCATCAGATGTGTGGTTGAAACCCCGCAGCTTTCACAGAAAAGAGAAGCAGCCATCAGGCGTTTTCGACACCAGAGCTTTGTTTACCGTCAGCCATCTTGGAGCGTTGACACTAAAGCAGGCGAGCGGTGGTTTTCTTTTATACCGAAGCAGGAAATGGAACAAAAGGAGCTCTATTATTGAAACTCCGTTTCAAGTTTGTGTCACGGCTGAATGAACTCTAAGCTGCTTGGTTTTGGAAGAAATGTCTGTTTCAGAAGATTAAGAAGTTATTTTTGGTTTAGAGTTGAACTGTAGCAGTCTTTATGTAGGAAAAAGATGGAAGGGATGTAGACTGACCCTGAGGAAACTGCTTTTCCTCAGTCCTTGGTTCACACCCAGCTGTGAGTCTTGGGCGGATCAGGGGGAATGGAAGAAGAGGCAGCCCAGAAACAAAGAACACCAGAATGCTGCTTGATCCTTTGCGTGTTTCCTCGCCTTGTCTCGGCCTTTTGCCTGACATCTGAGACGTTCCTTAAAGAAGCAGCGATGGAGCGCCGTCACTTCCTCCAGCTGGAAATTGGAGTTGAGTTGCATGATATTCCAGATGCTCTGAAATGCTTTTTAAAGTGAAAATATCTCGTAGTTCTACAAGACGAACCTCGAAGAATATTGACTCGGCTGTCCTGTTATGTGTCCGCTATACAATAAAGTCCCTCTGTTCAACTCCCTAATGCTGAAACGGTACTGATGTGGGCAGAAAATGCAGATCCACCCAATAATTACACCTTTTCTGTACTGATGGGTCTGAAACGGGTGAATCTACCCAGGGGCGTCGGACTGGGGGGAAAAAGGGTACCGTTTACCCAGGGCCCACTGCAGGGAGGGGCCCTGAGACAGCCTTGAATAAAAATGTTTTATCGTGGTTTTTTTTCCCCCGATTAACTTAATGTCTTTATAAACGTCTCTTTACCTGTGGATAAAGAGGTTAAAAAACAGAATTTTGCCTTTAAAGTAATAACTGAATTGTCTCTGAGGCATCTATCACCCCTTAAAAATGTGCAAAGTGGTTTAGTCCACACCTGCGGCCAGGTGCTGCACCCCGCATCTACAGCTATGAGACTATTATATCACTGACAGCCAGAGCTGGAGGCAGGAGAAAGTCATGTGTTTCCCCAAGAAAGGGAAATCTGGCTTCCAGAAAAGAAAAGAAAAAGAAAAGAAGGAGAAAAAGTTAATTGAACAGAAGCAAGTATGGGATTTTCAAGAAGAGAGGTGAGCAGCAGCACAGAACCCAGTTTGAGCTGATATTAGCTCTCAGACTGAAAGCTGCATTCATGTTAAGTGTTCAGTGTTAGACGCCTTTAGTTTCACCATCAAGATCAGTTATAAATTCATTAGTATTATTAGAATTATTACCGCGGCCGCCGCCAATAATTTCGCGGACCTCGCAGTAAAAACAGGTTCTCTCTGTGTGGATATTTCAGCTCCTTCCCACTCATGGATCAGGACAAACTTGGTATCGATGGATTCCTGGTAATCTCAGGAATGTGAAGCTGCCAGTGTCATCATGCTATACGAAAACCTGAATGCAACAGACCTCAAAAACTGTCTTGTTAATCCCAGATGATGATCTACTTTAACTCTAGTAAGGTAAAGTTGCCCACATGGAGGTAACTGACTTTAAGGCCATAAACGATGGCCCATAATGAAAGCTGGAAAAAGGCATAGTCTAATTATTACATGAGCTCTTGTTGCAAGGTATGGAGAGCCAAAAGTGACACAATTCAATAAATAGCTAAAGCATTAATTAATTTTATAAATGTATCATTAAATATTTTAAATATTTAATTACATGAACCATAAAAATATTTAATTCATTAAAATTAATTTATAGATATTTTATCATTTATTTCATTATTTCATGTTTGTTCATCATGATTTTGTTTTATCTGTCAACCTTGCCCATCAAAATCAGTGAGCAAGGCTCAGGTTGATAACAAACATGGCAGCTTATATGTTAGAGGATTTTTATTGACTTGGTCAGAGATATTTTAAGCCTAACAAGTAAAACAGTTGCTGACTCAGAATCAGTGGTAAAACAGTACAAGAGGAATTTCTGCCTATGTGTATATAGATGTATCCTTGTTTTTATCTTCTTCAAATTACCTTTTGAGTGATGGTGCTGCTGTGACAAGTGAATTTCCCCACTGAGGGATCAATAAAGTCTATTCTATTCTATTCTATTCAGGAAGAATTTCCTCCCCGATAGAGAGACTGACTACAGAATACCTGTAGAAGTACTCCTTCATGTGCTTGGTCAATATAACCTTTCATTATTGCAACAATATATATCAGTATTAGCAAAGCTTAACATCATGAACCACATGGCCTTTTAGATGCAGTAGCAGCAGCAGCAGCAGGGCCCTCATTCTCTCCAGATAGCACTGAGATTTCACTTTTATTATGCTGGCATTTGTATTTGCTCAATATAGAGGTTAAACTAAGATCGTGTTTATTAACTTGTCTTATAGCATGACAAAAAATGTGCACGAAAGATATTAAACAAGTGAGCATGGGGGCCCACCTAGATGGCTTGTACCTAGGGCCCAGAATTTGGTGCTACGCCCCTGAATCTACCCATGAAAACATGCTTAAATCACCTGAGAAAATCATTTATAGCTTCTTTTTATTTATTTATTTATTTATTTATTTATTTATTTATTTATAGCTCATTTTTCCTGCTCCTCATTTATCTTGTCTGGAATTCAGGAATACTCGGACACAGCTGGATCTCCTCTTTATCTGCCGCCTCGTAGAAAGCTTTCTTTTCCATTCGGCTCTTTGCCCAGACAGCGACAGTGCCTCCCTCCCTCCCTCCTACCCCCAGTGACTCGGAGTGAAATATGCAGGTCTAAAAATATTCATCCACTTTATCCAAACAGCATAAAAAAATGCTGTTCTTGGACCAGAAGTGGCAGACTTTTACGTTTTTTTTTTTTCACCCCTCCCCAGGGGGATATTTTCCTGAGAAAGTCTGAGGTTTGTTCCTAATCCTGCTTGAACAGGGAATATCTGCTGCTCTTCAGCTTGGATCCAAACAGAAACGTGCCATGTTTAGAAGCAGGATTCTGCATCTTTTCATAAAACTCTGGGAAACATTTTATTTTAACCATTCTGGGGTGCTTTTTTTATGCTTTTCTGCAAAATGCCAAATAGTTGCTTCTTGCTAGAATAACTTTAAAGACCGTGAGATAAAACATGATGCTGCGTTGCAGGGAATCTGCACTTAAGCGTTATTTTTTGCACGTGACTCAACGTTTGACATTCCAGCAGGTAAAGGAATGCTGGATGGGCACACATGCACTAGTGGCACTGAACCAGCTGTTATTTTTTTTTTTTTAATGAGAAGTGGAACAAGTGACTCATCTTAAAAGCTGCTCTGTATCTTTTTATGGTGTCTGAAACATTTTATGCTTCTGCTCTAGATATTTCCAGACCCTTCAGACTTTGATCGCTGCTGTAAGCTCAAAGATCGTCTACCGTCCATCGTGGTTGAGCCAACAGAAGGAGACGTTGAGAGTGGAGAGCTTCGCTGGCCACCTGATGAGTTTCTGGTTAGCGAGGAGGAAGAGGAGGAGGAAGAGGAGCTGAATGAAGGCAGTGACCAAAATGGACAACCAGCGCAGAATTCTCAGCACTAGAGGTTGTGTTCCAGCACCTGACTTTCACACACTGGTTACACTTCACAGGAGCACCCAAACACATTCAGAACACACACACACACACACACACACACACACACACACACACACACACACACACAAGCTGGTGGTGGGATACACAATTTACCTTCCTGTGCTGAAATCCTTCCAACATGGACAATGATTGGACAATCTCGCCCACCCCTACTTCCAAACTGGTCCACCATCGTGTCTCAACTCGATGCTCCGTCGCACGGCAGCAGATCCAGCTCTGTGGGGCTTCCTGCTGCTCTTCACTGGACTCCAGGATGGCTGGCATCATGACCCCAGAGTCTTCATCCTCGTGTGCAGAACTGTTGTGGTACCTGTGGGAGTTATTGTACAGTACACTGTATTTTTCTTTTCTTAGTTGCTTTAATAATTATTGCCACTGCTGTCTGAAGATGTCTTTTTAGAAGTGAATGTCTTGTTTTGGATGTTTCTGGTTTTTGTCTTTCCTCTGCACAGGAACTGTCTAAATTGTTCACGTGGATTTATAGATGAGGCAACCTGAGCAGAAAAGTGTGTGTGTGTGTGTGGGGGGGGGGGTATTTTACTCTACTCTGCTGTGTAACTGTAACTGAACTCACTTTACAGGCTTTATGCACTGACACCAGGGTTATGCTTTAATTCTGTCATCACATTGGCCTCTATGAAGCAGTATTTGGATGACTAAGCAACATTTTAGATGTAGCATGAAGGTTCAGATGGGAAAGCTGAGTGTGTGTGTGTGTGTGGGGGGGGGGGGGGGGGGGCGGCTTAGGGGGGAAAGCACTTAATAAAGCATTGGACAGACCCAGTGAAGGATGTAAATACATGTTCCCAGTAAGCCAGCCTCTGACGTTTAGTGGTGTGCTGAAATGACGATTTCTTTTCCAAGTCTTCCTGATTTTTAAAAACAGCCATACTTTTTTTGACACTGAGATCCTAGTCACCCTGTGGGACTAGTCTGCATAAAACTAGAGGCAATACCTGAAACCGTACTCTAGTCAATACTATGACGTGGTATTTACCATAAGGTGTTAGCTGGAGTTTTTGTCTTTATCTGCCAGTTTCATTTTTTGCAATTCATTCAAGTGGACTTGGTGAACGGTGTGACATTATTGTTGTAGAAGCATGACTGTTTTCATTTGAGTGGCATTAGGGCTGTGTATAGATCATCTTGTCACCTACAGGTCCCACATTGCTTTTGTAAAGCTCAGGGAGATTAGCCGCCATCTTTGTCTTGGTGTCTTTTTTTTTTTTCTATTTACACCATGTTTCTCGTTGATTATTAAAGATGTTGTAAATAAAGAACTGAATTTGCTATACACCTGAGTCTTCAGTTCCTGTTTACCTCTCCTTCTTGTCTTTTCCTCCCCATTCACTTTACCTGCAGTGGTTTTGAGAAAAGCAGTGTTGCTTCCTGCTTGGCATCTTTAACATTCAGAACATTTCTCCTCTATGAAAACAGTTGTGTGTGTGCATATATATATAGAAGCGAGAGCAGGCCACATGCTACTTCCTGTCTTCATGCACAAAATCTTTCTCCTACTTAGAACTAAATCTCATTCCTGAGCACTGTGCAGCTTTCAGTTTAACAATTTGTTCTTGTAACATCGTAAAAATGGAGAACTCTGTCAGAACGGGTGGTTTAACCCAGAGAGATGAGAGCGCGTGGGTCTGCAGAAGCCACTCCTCCAGTATAAACACCAATACAGGTCTAATAAAATGTGATTGACGGAGAAGGCTCTAATGGGGATTTAGGAGAATAAACAGACTTTCAGATTACAGTTACAACGGAAACTTCTTGGGTAATTTGCTGCTGCAGTAAATCACCGGAGATGGCTCGGGCTTACTTTATGAGTTACCCGTAAGGTCAAGTTAGATTGTCTTGAAGTCAGAGTTGCTGTGATGGAGCACAAACTTGACATACTGGCCAAAGTGCAGCGCCTCGTGGTCACTTCCTGGAAGGGAAACAATGAGATTTTCCATCCCACGTCCTTTGAAAGGAAAATTAGAAAAAAGGGGTTATAAATATTCTGAAGCTGACAAAGGCGGTCAGCAGCAGAGTGCGTCTGATTTTGAATCAAATCTTTTGAGACTTATAGCACATTACTTTGGTCTTGGTGGAAAAAGTAGTGAGATCATGGAAAAATAAAATTAGAAGATGTTAGACACACAGTCCAAAGAGATGCAGACTGAACTTGCACCCGGCTACGCAATGATGTGACGTCAGTCAAAGCCCTGTGAACTTCACGTCTCTCCAATATTGCAGGAGAAACCAATATGCTTCAGTTTTAATAAAAAAGGTCATTTGCTCTGGAGGTTAAGGAGATATAAGAAAAGGGCCCTGCAGCATCTTTTTGTAACATTTTGATATTTTGAGCAGCTCTTATCTTCAGCACTGGTTCTGCAGCCATATTTGAACAAATACCTTTGTGATCGAATCATTTATTAAAGCCTGCGGAAGAGGTTTGTCTTCAAATTAAAATGTTAAAGCATGCTTAGGACTGGGTGAATAGAATATTGATAAATCATGATGGTGTCACGTTAAAAAAAGCATTTCCTATTTGAGCAGCAATTGTAAATCAGAACATCCTACAACCTATTTTTTAAGATGATCATGATCTGGATGACTGAGAATCTCGATAACACTTTAATGAGGGTCCCTTTATTAACGTTACGTTATTGTAAACTAAGTGTCCTTAAGGTTAGGACAAATGGCTGGGGAGGGGGATGTCTGCTTAATGCATTACATAATATGGTTAAGGGTTAGGGCCAATACTTTATTTAATAGTGCATTATTAAGCATTAATAAACTAATTAATTAATAAAGGGACCCTTATTGTAAAGTGTTACCAGAATCTCTACCAACGTACAACTGATTACTTTTTGGACTTAACCTAATTCAAGATGGCTGCCACAGTTGATCCACTTTAGCCAACACAGAAATGGCTATAACTCAGTCAGTTCTACAAATATTAAGCTAACATGTGGTGATAGCTGAGGGTCGTTCCCTCGACATAGTCTGAGGCCCTGTGCACACACGTAGCCAGGTATCCCACAAAATGATTTTTTTCTACAGTTTGACCTCTAATCCACACGAAAATGAAGGTATACAGCAACAAAAACAATTCTTTCAAAAACTCAGACCAAAATGGAGATTTGTGTAAATAACTGGGGTTTTAGTTTCGTTACGTCACTGCCTGCAACAAAAATGCACTGACATGACAAGTGCGACCTGTGTTTACTCAAGCTTACCTGTTTTTCCGAGCTCAATAACAGCTCTATGTGACCACTGGCAAAGGAAGACGTTAAGGATGGTGCCCACCACAGGCATAATATATGTATACGCATTGCGGACTGGCGCTGCCTACTAGAGCTGGAATAGCAGCAGGCCTCCATCTTGGATGGGTCTCCATTCACCTCCAGTGCATTTATTTTTCCTGAGGAAGGTGCTTACCCAACTTCAAAACACATTTAATTATGTTTTTTCACAAAGTCAGACATGTAGTATGGCATGATAGTTAAAATATAAATATAATTAAACGAAATAAATTAAAACATACAATTCCAAAAGGTAGACTAGAAAAGTCAATTGTAATCCCACGTGATCTGTATTCAATAGTACGTTGCAATAGGCTGCACAAAAAACGAGTATAGTTGATCACTCTGCGTTGACTCCAGTTGGGTTTGGAAAGTGAGGAACCCATCCAATATGGCGGCGACACTGTTACGCTCTCCAACGCCCATTGGGGCGTCTACATATTCATGTCTATGGTGCCCACAACCTAGTTATTCCAAGGACTAAATTTTAGCAAAGACGCCAAAGATTTGGGGAACTACTGCCACCTTCAGGCTTGGCATGTCTATGAACGTGTTTCACAAACAATGGATTTTCTGCTGATGTATGTTGTAAGCCCATGTAAGTTTTTTCTACGTGGGCAGCGGAGGATATTCGGTTCTACAAAAATCCGGCTACGTGTGTAAACGACCTGAGTACAGATCAATGTCATGTGAGATCATATATAATCACAAAAAAGAGTGATTAAGTTTGTTCATTGTAAGTGATAAATGTATCTTTAACCCTCGATAAAACATATTTACAAAATGAGTGATCTATTTTGTAAACTCTGATGAATAATTCCCAGAACTAAACACTCTGATGGTGGCTTAATTAGCCATGACGGCATGGTTTAAATACCTTTCAGAAACATTTAAAGGATCCTTTGGAACACCTTTTCACACTAAATCTTTTGTTGATGATCCTGTCGCCGATCAGAGCCATCAGCAGCTGTGTTCTCTGAGCACACAGTGATAGGGGCGACGGACATTGTCTCACACACCACTGTTGGCGTGAGGCACGGTATCTTTAAAAGTGTGTGAGAGCATGTGTGTGCGTGTGCCTGGCTGAGTATTAAAACTGTTGTCCTCTGAGTGAAGTCACTGATAGCTCTTCTAGCTCATTCCTGGAATTCTTTCCAGTGGAAACAATCTCGATGCTGATCCGAGTGTGTCAGCAGTGTCTGACCCGCCACCCCCATGAATTCTCCCTGCGCTCCCAGCTACACCGCTCCACACCTGAACTCGCAGCAATTCTCTCCTTACTCATGTTTAACTTTTCCCTCCCTGTTTTTTGCTCTTTCTGTTTTTTCTCCCCCTGCAGACTTTTATCCCGTTTTGTTGTTTCAGCAGTTTTCCAATACACATTAGCAGAACGGTCTTCATTCCCACAGTGCAGGTTTTGAGTCTCACTGTTCTTCTAACCTTACTATTTTAGCACGGTGATCCTGGAGCGAACGAGGCTTTATATGTTTGAGCTAAACTTGCAAACGGACGCATGAGCCTGGATGTTTTATGTATACCCCTGTTTGTTATTACGAGTGCCATGTGCGTAAGGGAAAGATTCTTTTCCCATGGTTCCTCAAGTGTGAGAAGAAAGTGGAGCTCTCAGGACATGAAGCAAAAAACTTTGATAGTTATTTTTAACCTGCGTGGAGATGGCCAACCAAGCGAAGACACATATCTGGCACTGGCAAGAAGAGAAGAGCTAGAATAAGATTAGCTTAGAGGCATATGACGAAAAGAAGAGAAGTCAGAGGACTAAAAAAGGATGTGAAATAATAAGAGTATAAGTGGCACAACGTCTGAGTTAAATCATTAAGACTTAGTTATGGCCGTTAACGATAAGGCACAGATAAGGTAAAACGCAACAATGGCAAGAATTAATCTTCATAATGTGATGATGCTCTAATAAAATTTAACCAATGTACTTTCCAAATGACATAACAACCCACAGGGATGGAAAAAACATTTGGTATAAAAAGAAATTTGCATGTGACTTCTGTAAAGTGAACGAGAAACCGATTGTGTCATCTGCTCTTTTCCCCGAATGCTTTATTTATGAGATGTTTGAAACCCCCGCCAGCAATTTATAAGACACCAGATGAGCACTAATGACCACAGGCTGGTGATCTGAATTAAGATATTTTAGATTAACCTTGTGCAACCTCACAGGAAATCGAAATATTGTCAAAAAATGGACAAATTTCCACCCAAGACATGGTGCCACAGCAGATATGGGCAATTCTAAGAACAATTATACTAATTCTCTGCACAGCAGTGTCACAAAAACCAAAATGAAAGCATCTGCTCTGTGTTGTAGCGTTGCGTGTTAATGCGCAAAGCCACAAGCTGCTACTCTTCCATACGTTGTTGTTGGTATAAATAGACAACTTGTGACCCCATCGCATTAATCCTTATTGTCTAGAGACCAGGGTGGAAAAAAAGCAACGAAAGTGAGAAGGGACTGGGAACACAGGCACGGATAAACACTGGAGTTACATCATAACATGCATGTGTTGTCACGGATGCAAAGCTGAGACATGAAGATTCAGGTTTAACCACTCGTGTGTCCTCGTTCAACTGGCCCAGAAAAAAAGCACAAAATGTTTTCTGAAAAAAAGAATTAAAGATTTTTTAAAGAAAGTCCCATCTTCAATTTTTTTTAAGTTAGTGCATTTACATGTGCATCAGAAAACCGAACTGTTGCCCTGAAGAAACTGATGTCGTTTTTTTTTTTTCAGTCGGGCTGATGTCGGTAACTTCTGGAAGTGATGAGACCACGGAAGTGCCACAAAGTAACACGCGTAACACCATCAAACACCACAGTACATACCAAATAAGCTGTGCTGCAGCGTTGTTGTTGTCCATTCCTTCAGCCATTGTGCATATCTTGTTTTAACTTCGTCTGCTTCACTCCCGCCAGCATTTGTTTACTATCTGTGTTGCTATAAGCTAACGGAAGAATGCCTACATGAAAGGGCGCATGTCGCCACCTACGGTACTGGAGTGGAACAAACTTCATTTGAGGGGTCGGTTTTCTAACGTACATGTAAACTAGGATAAAGACTTAGATGTGCATGTAAACGCATTGACTGTGAAATATATTTATGGGTATTAAATGAAACTGGTTTTAGGCCATTAGAAAGACTTTGATGCTTCTTCTTAAACTGGTATTTAACGCTCTCTCGTATACTCGGGCAAAGTGGGTTTCCAGTTCCGGTGGACACAGATCTAGTGAAGATAGAGGGGTGAGTGTTCCACGACGGTGTTTGTGTTCAAAACTTAGCTTGTCCTGAAGTTTTGCTATAGTTCCTTTAACTCCTCTGCCACCATCTGGCCACAACCCATAGACAGAACTCAGTCGTGGGGGTGGAATCTACGGCTGTCTTTCAAACTGTCTCTGCACACAATTGGACAACGCTAGGACCAATCAGAGCAACAAACAATGTGACGTACTCATCTCCACAGAAATCAGTCAACGGGGCAGTCCTCTGCACACCGTCAAAGAAGAAGCAAATACATCCAAACTGAAGAACTAAAGTACTCCCACCTGCTCTTGTTTCAAAGAAAAGCCCAAAGTCTAAATCGTCCAAAGTTGATGCCAAAGCCGTTTCAAATGACCCCCGTTCCTGAGCCGATGCCATCTTTGCAGTTTTTCTCCATCACAGCTCTGGTGCTAAGCCCTCCCAATGCCTCTCTACAAACACAGAGTGCTGTGATTGGCCAGACCTAAAATTGTTCGGGCCAATGGTAGACCTGCTGACGCTACAAAGCGTAGCTAGGCCAACCTGTAGAACAAAATCTTTTGCTACTTCTACAGTTTGTCTAGATCTCTAGGCTAGATGATGGTCCAGTTACCATTTTGTGGGTCAGAAACTGAAGCATTCCTTATTTTCAGACTCAAAAGTTGGCAACCATAAGTAGAGAGAACAAAAACATGGAAAAGCTAAAAAAAAATGCATGTTTTTCTGTCTCCCACACAGTCGTGTGAATGAATGTGCAACATAAATCAGTGTCACGTCTGTCTTCACAGATCTTAGCATCCATTGTGAAACGGTTGACCTCCTCGTGTAATTTTCTTAGATTAAAAGTGTATTTTGGCCACAGGAATTTAATACTCTGAGTTCTCTGAAGGGTACAGGGTTTAACTTGATCATGTTGCTTTTGTTTAATCATCTTGGACAGCGATCGTTAATTTTGTGGATGTTCGCTGCTCTTTTGAAGGTGAGCTGGCAGCAAACTTAAAAAAAAGAGAGGGGAGGTTGTTACAAAGCAAGGTTTTTCCGTTCCTCTCTCAAGTGATGCATTGACCCTTAAGTTTATACCGATAAAGCTATACAGTCTCTCAGATAGAGTGCATGCCATGGGGAGCAGGTCATGGAAAAGTCTCGAGTTTGACTAAGTGCACTCTCTTTTCTACCCTGTCTGTCAGTCTGTCTCAGCTTCACTCACTCGCTCACTCACCGTGTGCACACGCTCAATCACGCACACACAACAGAGCACATGTTCACCCCTCAGATACACCCAGACACACTGACCGCTCCGTGCACGCACATCACTGAATGCTGAGGTAATTTGTAGCGGTAGAACACCTCATAAGAGTTAAAAAAACAAAGGTCTCAGGTTTGCAATGCTTTAAAAGGCTATGTTAGAGGACTCAAGTCAAGGAATATGTTATCAGTATCATGCTGAATGAGTTTGGATTTATTTTTTGTATCTTGGAAAGAAACACTGTAACTGGAGAAAACCCTCTCAGGCCAAGGAAAGCAGATCATTGCGTGCAAAATTAGTTACTGGGACAAGCTTACCTTTTTCCAGCACATGTTTATTTTAGCAATTTTAACATTTAAAGGCATTTGGGTTGTTTCAAAGGTTAAACTTCCTGAAATAAAGTAGACAGTCTGTTTAAACAATGCACAACCCACTGTTTATTTACTCTTTACTTTAACCATTGAGAAGGAATAATGAATGGCTTTCTGAACTTTCCAGGGGTTATTTTGCAGATTTGTCTTGCTCATATATTAATAATTAAAAGCAGTGTGTTTTGTTAAGTTAACTTGATGAATGAGTGTCAGAGAAAGGCTTTTTTTCATTCTCACATATCTTTAAGAAGATAAGTCCTTATGAGGCCCCTTTCTAACTCTTATGTGAAGATTTTATTTTCCATGGCAGATGTTTTGTTTTTTGCACAATTACAGCATTTTAATATAATATGATAGTGGTTCTGGATGAATGTGGACATTTTAAGCAACTCTTGCAGTGCCGTTTATTGAATTCCACATGCACAGATGGGAAACAACAATGCAACCAGAATATTGATTATGTGTTTATGTTAATGTCCACAGGACCTATTTAGGAGATTTTCATGATTTTGTCACATTTATTTTAGTTACGTATGCATTACTGCATGAAGTGTTTAAATTGTGGTGTGAATTATTTGGAATAGAATAACCCGAGGATCCTGATTCACTCATGGGGTGCCTGGCTGCTTGCATGCTTTCCACTGCTTTTGCACATCCTACTAAAGACTTTACAAGTGCAGCTAACGTGGCTGCTTCTAAAAATATAACACACACACACTATCAGCGCATAAAATCTACTCTGTGTGAAGGAATAACGTCGCTCCACATGCTGTCTGTGGTTTTGTCAGGTTGAACTTAAAAAAGAAAGTAGTTTGCACAAACAGCGCCCCCTGTTGACACCAGAATGTAAGGACGGGTGAGAGGTGACAAGTTGAGAGGTCGCATTTTATTGAGACTGCTGCGAAATCGCTGCGTTTAAATGCTAAACTATGTTTCAGTTCAGTGGTTATCCATTTATTGTCTCAGAATAGGATAATTCTTCTATTCTTGCGGAGCGCCTTGAGCAAGCAGCGAAGCTAAGCTGCTAATCGATAAGCTTCGCATGCTAGCTAATGTAGCATGCAGCTAGCATGCTCGTTACTATGACACAAACAAGTGTTTTGACTTAGCGTGACTTGCACACTTGATTCTAATTGTGGCTGCGGAGGACAAAAGTATAACCACAAAAAGTGAGTACACCGTAATTTAACATAATATTGTACTAAATCGATAGTTGTTACTGCATTATTGTCGGCTAACTTGAGCTAGTTTTGTCATTAATTGCTCTGTTCGATTAGCTATGTTTTTGTTGCTAATATTAGCCTGAATCTGAGCAGCTGAGAATCATAAATTGAGGATTCGTTTAAAACTTAAGATACATTTCCATACAGTTAAACGTCTTCAGGTGTCGTGAACTGTTTCAGCTCTAGTATTTTTCATTAATCAGTCCAATTAACGTTAGCTTCATGGTTACATTTTTGCACAAAACATTAGGATATGGGATGTACATGAAAGACATGTTTCTAGGAGAAGGGACGTCTCATAAATATAGCTTAACGTCGTTATGCGTCCATGTGTCCAACTCTCATTATCTTCCTGGTTGCTCATGGTTAATCTTTGCCACACCCAATTATGATGGAAAATGTTACAGGGATGGAAAAATGCATGACTTGCTGTTATTATATTATCTAAATTGTACTAATCTGTGCATCTCCTCCCTCACGATTCCACAGACAGGGACAATAATGGAAAAGGGAAAGATCATCAAGATAGTTTTTGTTTGTGAACCAGTTGTTTTAAATTTGGCATGTGTTCTGTCAAGCCACATCAGTGGCCTCCTTATCTGTGTTCAGGCTCAATAGATAACAGTTTGTTTTCCATTTCCGTAGTCTTTTCTCACTGGTTGTGTTAGATCGTTTCTCAGGAAACAAGAAGAGGGTGTTAAAAGCATTTTCTGGTCATCTTAACCTGGATAAGGTCATATTCAGGGTTTGAAATAAGGTGTACACTCATCTTAACGTAGAATAGAACAGCTTCAGGTAGAAAGAATATTGTCTTTTTGTGAGATCTAGGTGTAACACGGACACGGTCTGGTATAGTCAAGTCAAAGTTTATTTCTAGAACATTTATAAACTCTCTGTTGCCCCAAAGCGCTGAACAACAAGCAAAGATCAAGAATTAACAGTGAAATAGCAAGCACATGGCACAATAGTAATAACAACACTAATAGTAAAACAATATTAAAACATGTAAACAATATGTCAATAAATCAAAGCAGCATGTTGACCTGCTCAGGTGGAGGTCAAAGCCAGAAAGTACAAACACAGTGGGCATGACTCATTACATAAAGTGAGATCAGTACATTTAAATGGAAATATGATTGCCATGACTTACAGGTTGTTTCAATCCTGTTTCCATTCAGTCAGGTATCGAAAAACCAGTTAATAATTGCTCCATTGTTGTTTCCAGCCAACAAAGTGAGTAGCTGTGCACAGGGTTGGGCAGTAGTTATTTTTTATTAGGATTAAAGCCATCCTATAATCATGTACGCTTTTAGAATCAGCACAAACCGTACATAATTATTACTGCTTCACATCGAGCATTTCAAAGGACTCGTAATTAGGAATGTTTCCGATCACATTTTTTTGCCTCCGATCCGAGTCACTTGAGTCTGAGAAGCTGCCGATACCGAGTCCCAATCCGATACTTCAGCAATGCATTCAAATAAGAATAAAGGAAAACACATCCAAGTTGTCCTTTAAGATTTTTTTATTATTATTGTGTATTTTTTTTCTTTTTGTATTTATGTCATTTCCTTTGTTCATCAGCCAAAACACATCACTTATTCAGGAAATACATCGTATAATGAATATTTAAAAGTACAGCCAGCAGGCTCACTTTTCTGTGAACAACACCTGAGAGTTGCGTGTCAGTAGTGTAAAGTAGTAACGAGAAGGAAACTTATACCATGAAGGGAAAAGCCAGAAGAGACAGAAGTTTGTTTTAAGATGGTCTAAGTGTTGAATGCAGCTCCATCTTTGCCACCCAGTATGCACATTACAAAATATTTATAAAACCACCCTGATGTTAGATAATGTACTTGTTGCACTAATGTAGCAAAAATGTCATTTCATTGGGATTACATTTGTTTTAAAGGAAGTCGGTTGCTGTTTCATCGATTTCTAAAATGATAATCTGTCTATTCACTTTAAGCTTTTTTCATTTGGGTAAAAGATGCAGATGAATCTGAAAAACATGGCTTAGTAAAATCTATTTGTTTGCATGGTGTCACTCTGTCTGAGAGACTGTATCCAAAGGGATATTTTTATTTGTGCTAACCGCAGGAGCAGGACTTCCTCATTAATCGTGCTGCGAACATAAATATTACCTCTACCAATCCTGTAACTATCCAAAGCTAAAAAAAAATCCACTAAATTCGAGATCAACAGAACACTTTAGTGAATTCTCAGTATTTAGTTTTCCACTGAGATTTATTTATTTATTTTTAACATGTAGGGAACAAAAGTCTTTAATGTAAATGTGTGACACCAGATGTTTCTCTGCTCCTGCAGTATTTATGTTTAAAATGTTGTTTTCTAGGAGTCATTTATTTGTTAAACCTTTGAATACACAACACTACCATTGTGGGAACTGGTGAATACAAAGGATTCATGATGGGTTTGGAAACTAGAATCTGTTTTTGAGGTTCAGTACAATGACAGGGTTACCTCATTGAGCCGAGTTAGTGATTTCTTCAATCTGTCCAAATTACCTCAATTAAGTCTTTAGCATCACCCTGACCATGTTTCTCAATCACACACACACACTACGTAAGCTCATACTTTAGTAGAGACATGTTCAAGCCCTTTGCTGTCTGGACCTAGCTTAAAGTCAGGAATGCCAAAAGACTGCCAGAGAATCCAGACTTGGACGGTGATGAGTATATTGTGAATTGTTTTGCAGTTGTACTTGGAAGAGTCCTTTCAGGATTATTTCTTTGGTGATTAAAATGTATTTTAAACCAAGAAAACGGATGAAACCAAATCCAACTCTTTTTAGATGCTATATTTATTTAAAAAAGAAAGATTCTTTAACCGGTTCATTGTTTATTGGATGGGATCCATCTAATTGTTGCATCAGAAACCCAAAGCTGTTTTTTTAACATGTGCTGAGGACCAAGCCACAATAGTATCATTTCTGCTGAGCAGGCCTGTTATTATCACTTGTCATGCCACATTTTCCGTTGTTAAGCCTGTTAACCCTTATTGCCAGCATAGTCGTGCACACAAACACTTTTGCAATGTACCCAGAGCCGCTGTGGTTGTTGCCATGAGGATCACTGCGTCATGGTCCTGCTGTAGCAGTCTACAGAGGCACGGTGATAAGAGAGTTGTCTGAGCAAAAGGGTTCGTACAATTACAAGAGTAATTGAGGTGGAAAGGTGTGAGCTGAGGTTCAGAGAGGAGAGGAAAACACCTGCTGAGGGGGTGATAGTGCTCCCTGTGGCGTCATCTCAGACTCTGTGCAACAGGAAAGCAAGTGCCTGAAGAAACAATCTTTAAAAGTGAATAATCTGCAAATTGTAAGACCTGTGCTGCATACTAGAGTCCTGTGTGGGACTATGTTTTTAAATCTGCTCCAGCCTTCACCTACAGACTCAATCAATAAAACAAAAAGACGTGCTTTACGATCAAATACACTAATGTTCTCAGAGTGTTTTATTTCAGAAGATTGAACTTTACCATATATATGATATTCCGCCTTTTTCTTTAGGATTATAACTTAACCGGGCCTTTCTCCTGGACGCATATGCATAGCGTAATATAACGTCTCCGAAATGTATGCAGCAATTAGCTTCCGCTATAGTGGATGGATGATATCTTGTCTTGTTCACGAGTGAGGGAAAGATGGATCGGGAGATCGATAGACGGATTGGTGCTGCGTCTGCAGAGATGCAGGCGTTATACCGGTCTGTCGTGGTGAAGAGAGAGCTGAGCCAGAAGGCGAAGCTCTCGATTTACCAGTCGATCTACGTTCCTACCCTCACCTATGGTCACGAGCTTTGGGTAGTGACCGAAAGAACAAGATCGTGGATATAAGTGACCAAAATGAGTTTTCTTCGCAGGGTGGCTGGACTCTCCCTTAGAGATAGGGTGAGAAGCTCGGTTATCACGGAGGGAGTCAGAGTAGATCCGCTGCTCCTCCACATCGAGAGGAGCCAGTTGAGGTGGCTGAGGCATCTAGTTAGGATGCCTCCTGGATGCCTCCCTGGTGAGGTTTTCTGGGCACGTCCAACCGGGAGGAGACCCAAAGGAAGACCCAGGACACTCTGGAGAGACTATGTCTCTCGGCTGGCCAGGGAACGCCTTGGGATCCCCCCAGAAGAGCTGGCCCAAGTGGCTGGGGAGAGGGAAGTCTGGGCCTCTCTCCTTAGGCTGCTGCCCCTGCAACCCGACTCCGGATAAGTGGAAGACGATGGGTGGATGGATATAGTGGATGGGTGCATTTCCACCGGCCATAAAGCGTCGCGTTTTGGATGCATCCCAGAAGCATAGGGAATTGTCGCTTATGCTTTGACTCTACTTTTTATGTGCTACGTTTCCAGAATGCAAGATTTGCATTGGCTCCTGTAGGTTTGCATGTTAGTTATAGTCATTCTGTTCAAGGGCCAACACAATTGGAGGTCATCCTTTGGGTATCCAGTAAGTGAGTATTTAATTATAAACATATAATGAAATAGGGAAAAGAATGTTGTTTAAATCTATCTGGAGCCATGCCATTTGCTTTAGCTTAAACCTGCTAGAAACTAATTTTTCTGTCTAGTTTAATAATTAAAGCAGCTACTTGAAATGTAAATGACAAGTAATTAATTAGTGCAATTGACATCAAAGTCTGTCTTTACTGAGTTCAGTACATCATCACAAGTTAAACTTTGATTATCGTTATCAGTAAACATTTAGATTGCCGTGTGGCGTACTCCTGCTACATTTTAAAAAATGTCGGAAAAAGCTGAGTGTATCCCGCATGTTCAATGAATGCGTCTGTCAACGGCAGACCTGATTCAGTCACGATGCACCCAGAGTTCATCACCCGCCATCAGAACGGTTCCCATATTTACATTCCATGCTTGGAATGCCTGTCCTGGATTTTCCACTGTTTGTGGGAAAATATGTCAGAACGGTGGTCTTTATCAATGAAGATATCAATAACTACATTAGTTTTTCATTGCTGATGGGTTTTTTAATGACTATGCATTTTTACGTTGTCCTGTATCGTAACCCTTCCTTACAGATGGCTGTATCTGTGCGAGGCCTGTACTTTATTACCACGCTGTTTTTGGGTAGTTTCTTTGGAAGCATCTTCATGCTGGGTCCAGTTTTGCCGCTCATGCTGTTGTCTCCTGCGTGGTACCGCTGGATCACTGATCGGATCATCGCTACCTGGTTCACCCTTCCTGTGGTGAGTGTGATAACTTGACTCAGTCCAGGTCTAATTTGATTTTCGGATCATGTACCTAATACAAACCCCATTTGATTATATTTAATACGTCATTATTTCAGACACCTGTCATCTAATCCGAACTAATTAACTCAATTCTGCTTTTATTATCTTAACATATAATCTCTTTCCCCCACTACCCTTATCTTTTCCTTTTCTTTGCACTTTTTCTTTTCTCCTCTGCCAGTCTTTGCTAGAGCTGGTGTTTGGGGTAAAGGTGGTAATTACAGGAGACGGCTTTATTCCTGGGGAGCGAAGTGTGATCATCATGAACCACCGCACCCGTCTGGACTGGATGTTTCTTTGGTGTTGTCTGCTCCGGTACAGCTACCTTCGTCTGGAAAAGATCTGCCTCAAGGCTGCACTCAAGATTGTCCCCGGCTTCGGTGTGTGTGCAGTGGGAGCTTTGCCCTTTACCACTCACACACAGAGACAAACACACTTTTGCACACTTGCACCGAATATTTCCAAAAACATTTAATTGCATAACAATTTACAGTCCTGTGCAAAGGTCTTGAGCTCCTCTTAGAAGGATACTGATTTTTTTCTATCCCTGGCTCTCTAGACTGTCTAAACAGTCGTAAAAGATTTTCCCCTGGACTTTGGCTCAATATTTTTTATTCCCAGTACCCAACAGCTTTAAGAGGAGTTTATTTTTGATAAGCCACTCAACACAGCTCTGTGTTATTAAATTCAAGTAAAGGAATACGTTATGGGTCTTTACATAGACGACCTGGTAAAAAAAAACAGCTTGTTAGACATTTCATGACTAGAAACTGGTATTGGTTCCAATTTCTTTAATTAAATCTACATAAAATAAATATATTACACTTAAAGAGGAATACATTAATATTTTTGCACCAGAAAAGTGACTCAATGAGCAAAAAACCAGCCCCGTTTAGGTTTTAACCATTCATTAAACCATTTATGTTTACAAATGTTCCATTGGCTATGAAGGGAACGTTGAGAGACCCGGTCTGCTTTGAAGTCTCCCAGAGCCCGTTACAGATAAAAGCAATCCGTTACACTTGTAATGACTTTACATACACTCTACAGGCTGGGCAATGCAGGTGGCCTGCTTTGTCTTCATTCAGCGTCGCTGGGAGGTGGACAAGAAACATTTGGCAAACATGCTGGACTACTTCTGTGACATCAGGGAGCCTCTGCAGCTGTTGATGTTCCCAGAGGGCACCGACCTCACTGGTGAGGAGTAAAGAAGGCAAATATCCATCCATCCATGGAACAATTAGCCTACATTTAGTCTAAATTCAAAACATATCAACAACCTATTAGAATGAGGCCTCACCATCTTGTTAACCATAACCTCGTCAAGTCTTGGGTTGCATCTCTGGTTTTTTAAACAGATCACGTTTATGGGAGCTGCTCTAGGTGCATAATAACATGCCCGTTGTTCAACTTTTGAGTTAGTGTTTGTTTGTTTCCATGTCCTCACATGTTTGTGTTAAGCCTCTTAAAGCTAAAGGCTTAACTTGACACATGAAACCTGAGTGTGTGCTCATCATGTTCTGGTATCTTGTGCGGAAGTTGTTACATTAAGTGCTTCCTTAAAGGCACAGAAGGATATGTTTTTCTGGAGCATTTTATTACCAAATTGCTTGAAATGCTCTTTACATAGTGATGACAACCAATAAGTTAAATGTTTTATCTAAAAACGTAACAATTTTAATTTCTTCTGGGCCTCCATCAGAACAGTTCCTATATTTACATTCCATGCTTGGAATGCCTGTCCTGGATTTTTCACTGAACTTTCCACGAAACTGTTAAGGGCAGTTTCTGGTCAGCAGAGTGCTGTCCAATGTGAAGTTGCTCAGATTTATGGCTCAAGAACCACTGAAACCAGTTTGAAAGCAATAGGCTTTGTTTCTGCGTAAAACATTTTCGTCACCCTGTGTTAAGCTGTTCATGCCTTTAAATTAAATAAGAGTGACATGTCAGTTTGTGTTTTTATTTTATTGTCATTTTAAATTTTGATAACTTTCAGAGACAAGAAGGTGAAATAATTGTTTCAAGTGTACATACGTGATTGGCATTATAGTTTTCTGAGACTTTCTTGTTCCATTCTTCTGCAGAGAACACGAGAGCAAAGAGTGATGTATATGCTGTGCAGAACAACCTGCCAAAGATGGAATATGTGCTTCATCCGCGCACCACCGGATTCACCTTCATTGTGGAGAGACTCCGAAAAGGTCAGGACGATGCGCATCACCAACTTCTGAAGTTATGTAACGTCTCCATCCAACATGCTTGCAGACAGGGCAGACACGTGCACTTTTGATGATGAACGTTTGCTCAAATGAAAATAAGCAGACCATAAAGCCTAAAATCAGCATGGAAAACCTTTATCAGCACAAACCAACGGAAAATGACCTGTTACAGTGTTGACTGGAGTTATCCCACTGGCATTTATAGAGGTGGGATCATACCTGGATTTGTGCTTTATCCCACTGCCGCTCCTCTGGGACACTCATGTTTCTGTATGAGCTAATTCTGGCAGTCCTCCAGAGGTCTTAAATACCACATCTGGCCCTTCTGTGTCGTCCTCACTCACCCTGTTTGCTGATGATGGCACTAACTCTCCAAGCAGGTGTTGTGATATCATATCATGGGCCTTAGCTATTTCCCCTCCCCTTTCTGTGTCACTGACTGACATGATGTGCGTGCTGTCTTTGTCCAGGTCCGCTGTGCTGCTTTCATCTCTATTTTTACCACGGTAGAGCTAAGCTGTGCAGGAACAAGCGCTGTGTCATGTGCTTTCCTGTAATTTTGATATTTTATTTATTTATTAGGGGCCTGCCCCTGAAATACATACGGAGAAAGTGCATGGCCTGGCAAAACATTTTTGCTTTTTAATAAAGGATCAATATAGAATTATAAATGAGCCCTGGATGAATAGTACCATGTGAAATGGGTCTGCTGTACACTTTCTGTACTTTACAGTTTTACATTGACACATTTTGAAGATATTTTTTAGCCCAAATGTTTCCATTGATTATTCAAATTGTCGTTTTCTAGGTGATAACCTGGATGCTGTCCATGACATCACGGTGGCGTACCCCAAGAACATCCCTCAGACAGAACATCACCTCATAATGGGTCAGTTCCCTCGTGAGATCCACTTTCACGTCCGCCGCTATCCAGTCTCTTCGCTCCCCACCTCGTCCTCCGAGCTGGAGTCTTGGTGTCAAGAGCGCTGGGCTGAGAAGGAGATCCGTCTGCGGGATTTCTACTCGGGCCAGCCCCGAGGCTTCGTCAGGGATGGTGTTGCGCTCGTGCCGCCTTGTAAATCAGAGCTGCGCGTGGCTCTGATCAAAGCTGCCTCACTGCTGTACTGGAGCAGCTTTGTTGCTTTTTGTTTCACCGGCCTGTGGCTCTGGGCCTCTTTCAGGCTCTATGCACTTGTTATGATAGGAGTATACACGGCCCTGCATAAGCTGTTTGGTGGGCTGGAACTTGTGGAGCTGGCTTGCCATCGATATTGGAAGTCCACAAATTCAGATGCGGCTGAGAATCAAAAAGGGCTAGATGGAAAAGCACAGTAGTGTAACCAAGCTACGTGTTTCCACTTTATAACCAGCAAGGACACTAAACATCTGTTGTGTTCGGTCCAGAGGGCTATAGGGGTCCTTTCTGAGGAACTCAAGGTGTCATGTCTTACAGAGCATGCATGGCTTACCTTTTCTGTAACAGAGTACATTTTTCCTTGCTGGGTTCAAGGAATACATGTTCAACTTGAATTTTGTATGTCTACTTGCACAAGTTGTTTAACTTTATTAGATTTTATCCTTTAGTTTTCCCCCCGTTTAGCATTGGTCATGCAGATGTTTCCTCTGTCATAAAACAGTGCTGTTATTATTTTGTTGTCTTTGAAACTGGGTTTTAGGAAATGCAACATTGCCATTTTTTTAACCATCATAAATGGAGCAGAGCCATTTTACCAACCACCTGTACGTGTGACGACTTGTCCCAGTTATTCACATATTGTTGGCCCAATGGGACTGTTTAGATCAATCATGTTAGGTTAACATTTCAGGAGTAAACAGGTACTTGTGTATAATTGTTTACTTTTATTAGGCATCATTTGGTGTCTTGTGTTTGCATTTGGTTCTACAAGTTTCCATGTTTATTACCGTTTCATTTATGTAAGTTTTGCACAAACCAAAGTTAGGAAACAAAAGTAACCAAACAGAAGGCCATCTTTTTTATGGGGGGGCTTATCTTCCTATCCTCCTGGAGAGGCTGCCAGTAAGACATTTTATTAAAATCAAACTCCTAAATGGGATCATGTGTCTGAATAAATTTATGCCCTTTCTGGGAATGAAGTGATGCCTTGTCGAGGCAGGTTGGTGGTGGTGCTCCTGAGGCGGAAGAATGTCCTGTTGAGACAACATTACCCCTCAGTGTGCAGGGTGGCACAGAGAGCCAGACTTGGAGTGGAAAACCGGCCCTGAAGTCAACCTAATCCCAAAAAGCCCCGTAATGCCCACCTCTCCGTGTCCCTCTCTCTAGGGCTGGCATCGATGCGCCTGCTAAACTCAATTAGCGAGCGACAGCTGAGAAAGCGTCTCCAGTTATGCCAAAAAAGGACAGAAATCAAAGTAGTTTGGAGCAACGCTTCAACTCCACTCCTTTTATATTCGTTTTATTACAGATCACATAAATTCAGTAGGAAAGGAGCCGTCGTCTCTTAGGAAAGGAGTTTTTGTGCAATGTTTTGACGCAGCTGGTTACTTCAATCACAGCAGACGTGTCTGAAATGTAAGAAAAGGTTCATTCTAGCCACTGTGATGCAGCTTTAATCATTTCACTAAACATGTAGAAGTTTACATGGTTTCATATTTGTTCCTTCAAACATGAGTTTCTGTGTAACTGCCTTTGTGTTTCTATTTTATTTTACTGCAGGCTTCTCGGAAGTCACTGTCCTCAGGAAAACAATGTGGACAATGATTAAAGGCACTCTCTTAAATAAAAATATATACCCTGAAGCTACTTTATCACCTCTATAAAGCCTCCTCTGATTCTGTTTGTCTGGTTTTATGGGCTGTTTAGGAAACGTTAACGTGCAACCCAAGTTACTTGTTTGATGGCGAAGGACACACAAAGGTTGTTTAACTGGACTGAGAGCCTAGAATATTAGAATTTGGATTTTATTTTCAATCCTCTGCACTGATTCTATTACAGCTGAGACTTTGATCTGCTGCAGGTTAGCCTGTATAATGTCTGAGCAGCCCTTTAAATCCACAGAGTAATATTCACTACAAGACCTTGAATGTTCATATTACACAACACTGAGGCCATAGTCTGCCTCATCTGTTACACACACACACATCTGCCATAGACAACCAAAAAGGTCAGGAGCTTTGAAGGTGAAGTGCAGTCGCCATAGTAACTCATGTTGACTCCCATGTCTCCTGGCAACGGGATGTAGAATGATGTCAATGGAAAGCATGCTATTTTCTACTGTGACAATGATGTCATTCCTCTGTGTGTGTGTGTGTGTGTGTGTGTAAAGGGAGGTGGAAGCAGAAGTTAACTTCTACATCTTGGAGGGTGACATTCAGTAAAGTAAAAGAAAGGCCAGGGTGGATCGTGCCAATTAAAGGTGCAATTAGCATTTTTAAATCCCTCTACACTTCAGCATCTAAACTATTTGACAGGAGGAAGAAGATGGATGATAGGCTGGAAATCTGTTCCAAATGAGACTCAAGAGAGCTTACCTTTATTTTTGTGCCCTTTGTCATTTTAGTAAAAAAAAAAAAAAAAGATTTTTGGTGCAATTCTTGGTTATATGAGCAAATCCCAGTCTATGTGCATGTTTTAAGTCTGTTATGATTATCCTGCACATAAACAAGATCAGCAGATAATTGTCCCTACCTACCAGATGGCTATCTCTGGGATAGAAACTAAAGCAAAAACAACTTTGGATTATAAAGTAGCACACTAGAGAAAAAAATCCCTATTTTGCCTTTGGTCAGAAGTGGCATTTAAATGGCAGCGAGTCATAAATTCATCGATATTCTCCGTGCATAAATGCCCTCAGTCTCAAAAATAAAAAATCTGCAGCCGGATCAGTTCATGTGAGCTAAGTTTAGCCCTGGGTGCTCGACGTAAGGTGCCTCCAGGAGTGAGTGCAGAAGAGCAGACCTGTTGTTGATTCCTTCAGTCACACAGTCTCTCACACACCAACAGAAGGCTTCCAGCAGCATCAGAGCTATAAATAACTCTGGCAGCGCCGCAATATTAGTGGGCGGATTAGGAGTGAGTCGTCGCTTCCTATTTTTAAACAAAAAAAATGGAATCAAACCTCTTCTTCGTGGATGATTCACTGAGTGCAGAGTTTGGAATTAAAAGTGGAACTTTGCTGTAATTTTCTCCAATTCTGTGTTTGGTTTCATGTTGCGTTTTTGTTATTTAGCTTCCTAAATGCAAATAATTAAAAAATGCAGCAAAACCCTTCACATATTGCCTAGCAGGTTAACGTCAGAGGCAGGCAAATGATTCCGCATCAGCAGCATTTCCAAGGATAAAGAAATCTTGAGCTAGTTTCTTAGGACTCTGCTGCCACCTACAGGTCCAGGGTTTAGCTTTAGGGAACAACTTCTA
>SSNS01000054.1:2255790-2695024 GCA_006937985.1 Aphyosemion australe
ATGCTTTCAACCCTTGTTTCCCTTTTTTAGTCCTTGTTCAGATTTCTCCTTTCCTGAGTATGGTTCTACAGTTCACGCTGTTAATGTACACTACCCGGGTAGGTATGAGTGTGTGTATCTCCTTAGCTGGAAATCCTGAGAGTTCCAAGGTGAGTTCCAAGGTGAGTTCCAAGTAGATTTCTGTAGCAGCTGGCCAGTCTACTAGCAGGAATCCTCGAAGTCTTGTCCATGGGTCTGGCTCGCCATCATGTCATTTAACTTCATTCACTGGATCGAAGTTCTCAGAAGGTTCTCACGGGAAGGGAAAAAAAGCAGTCTACACATAACGTGCAGAACATAAAAAAAAAATAATGTAATCGCCATACACTTATATCAAATTTACAGAAATGAATCATCACTGTAATGTTTAACATACAAGTAGAGGTAACTTCTCCAAGTAATTATTTTACTGTTGAGACATGAATTTTCTTACCAAATCTTCCATTAAAATGAAATTAGAACACATTTTTAATCATTCAGTAACATCATGTATTCATTTTAACCATTTTGTATAAAACAACAAACTCATGAACATATTTTAGCTAAATAACTATCACTTCAACTTGTAAAGTTTCCAAAATACTCCAACTGCTTTTTAACAATACTTCCAACATGTTTTAACCCAAGATTTTACCGTGCTAAATGATAATATTAAGCTAATTAGCTAACCAACTGCCGTTTTTCTTTTTTTTTTTTTAAGCAGACAGTCTTACTAGCTCTTAGCTCTTCATATCGTTAATATAACTCACCGGAGTTTCCACAGTAAGTAAACACTTATTCCATGCGTCAATGTCCGTGGTTCAATCTGTGTTATCACACCAAACAGTACTTCTCACATAGTTTATCCTCTCTTCTTCCAGGTTTTTTTTGGTAATTATAACCGTTCTCCATCTCTCACCGCTCATATAGCTCAGCTCTCGTTTTTTTCCTTTTTTTTCTCTCCCTCTCGTGCTCCTTCAACAAGCGCACCGGAGGTTTGAGCCCGCCCTCTACTGGCACTGAAGAGGGTCAAAAAGCTACAGCTCTTACACTGTTAATCTATTAGCAACCAAACACAGTGTGTGGGTTACACAAGGGTCAGGCTATCTGCAGTCTATCTAAGGACAAACTCATAAAGTTTATAGTGATCCAATCGTATCTCTAAACATCTCCAAAAGTTAAACCATTCTATTTTTACTGGATTGCAGCCTGTAATGTAAAAACAAACTTAACCTTTAATTTAATTGAATGATTCCTGTCTTTAAATTTGATGGTAAACATAAAATTGCCCTCAAACTTGTTGCTCTCACAATTGTCATAAATTTGCTAACATTTTTTTGTTTGCTTTAGCATAAAAGCCACTTCTTAAAAACTTAAGGATCTCACTGGGCGGACAAGTTTAAGGCATGCAATTGAGAGAAAATGTGCACATTTCCCTGTGGACCCATACTGAATTTGTACTTTTGATACATTCTCTGTCTTTATTACAGACAGAAGCTGATAATCAGCTGATCACAGTGCATTTAAGTATCTAGAGGTGGTGAAGACCGCTTGCTGAAATTCAAGATGCGGATAAAACAAGAAGAAATCAAATTCCAGTGAGTTTGAAAGTGGCATGGTTGTTGTTGGTGTCAGTCAGTCAGGCTGGTATAAGTACTTTAGAAGCTGCTGATCTACTGGGATTTTCACCCACAACCATCTCTAGGGTGTACAGAGAAGTAAATATCTACTGAGTTGATAAAAATGTCTTGTTCATGTCAGAGGTCAGATGATAATGGGTAGACTGGTTATATAAAATAGAAAGATAACAGTTGCTCTAATAACAACTGGTAAAATCTGCAAAACAGCATCTCTGAACCACAACATGATGGACTCCAGCAGCAGAAGACCACACCAGGTGTCCCTCCTGTCAGCCAAGAACAAGAAACTGATGCTATAATCACAACTGGACCATAGGAGACTGGAAAAAACGTTCCTGGTGTGATGAACCTGGATTTCAGCTGCAACAGTCAGATTGTCGGGTCAGAATTTTGTGTCAACAACATGAACTCATGAATCCATCCAGCATTGTATCAATGCTCCAGGCTGCTGCTTGTGTAATGTGTGGGGGAGATGTTCTTGTCCCATTTTGGACCCCTTAGTACCACCTGAGCCTGGTTTAAACACCACAGCCTACCTGAGTATTGTTGCTGACCATGTCCATTCCTTTATGACCACAGTGGACCTGTCTTCTGACGATCCAGCAGGACAATGCACCATGTAACAAAGCTCTAATCATCTCTAACTGGTTTCTTGAACATGATGATGAGTTCACTGGACTCCACCAACCTCCACAATCACCAGATCTCAAGCTTTGTGAGAATTCTAACTTATAGAACATTCTCACTTGCTGATTTCTTCTGAAATTGAGATTTTCCACCAGAATGAGTTGTATCAATGTAACACTAAGAAAAGTTAATTTAACACTAAGAAAAGTTAATTTAACACTAAGAAAAGTTAATTTAACACAAAATAACTCATGAAAAAATACCTCTGAAATCTTGAATTAAAATCAACCAAACCGTCTCTGAAATGTTTACAACATAAATGATGTGGCCATAAATGTTTCTTAACATCTCACCGACATCAAAATGTGTCGGTTTAATCTATATCTGTACATTAACCATCGAGGGGCAGATAAGACAGTTTCAGTTACTGTTTATTGTCCTTCTGCAAAGGCAAATAAAAAGAACACAAACGTTATTTCACCTCCTTTTACATCAAAGATTTCCCCCTTCCTTATAACACTTTACCGCCACTGGACCCCTTGCGTTCGCCACGCCCTTCACAGGTACTTTTACAGTCAGCAAAAGCTCGCTCTCGTTGTTTCTCTGAAGCTGAGGGAGGAAAAAAGGGCAGAAGGCACACACAAACCCCTCAGTGTGGAGAGACACCTAATATCTCGCTACATCATGACCAGATCTACCTTCCTGATTCTGGGAGCCCTTCTAGGACTCAGCACTACCTTCACAGGTGAATGCAAAACTTCTGTAGCGGTTCCGTTAACTGTAAGGCACTGATGTTCTTGTTGCACTGCAGGATTTTCAGTGCAGAGCTGTGGGGTGAGATTAGTGATCTGGTAACTAAATAGCCAACCTGCTTTTTCCAAGGCTTTTTTGTGTGTTTGGTCACACTGTTTGCAGATGCAAATCAGTTCTGTGGGAACAAATTAACCAACTGGAACTAGATTAGACTTTCACCTATAAGGTGGCTGCTAGTTTACCTGTGCTAAGTTTAAACTTTTACCTGTATTTTATATGATATGTGACTTTTGCTGATGGGCACAGTTTAGAGGAAGTTTACAACTTCTCCCTTAGGACTGAATAAGAAAAATGAGAAGGTCTTAAAGAAGGTTTGGTCCCTTCAAAAATGTGTTTGTAGGAAAATCAATAAAAGGAAGACATTGATATCTTTGTTTTGTATTAACCGTTTGATTAACATGTTTAACTTGTTGATTTAACCCCATCCAACCTTTTAAAGATTGCATAAAAGGAAACAGACCAGCAGTGGATAAAACGGTATTGATCTTAAAATATGAAATTATTAACTTATCCCATGAATTATTCTTTTTCAGTAAGGTTTTTTTTTTTTTTTGCAGACAGAAAGTTACATGCCAATGCTCTGCTCACCAATACCTCCACCCTTGGCCTCATCCTCCCCAGGTAATGAGCATGCCACTCTAATCTGAGGGATTATTTTGTTGTTTCATCCATCCTGCTGTTGTCTAATAATGAATATTGTTGACATTTGATTTATTTTCTCAGCATCAGCATCAGTTCATACTCTCACTCCTGCTGATATTGGAGGACTTTACACACTGGGACTGCCTCTCTCACACAGGTACACACACTCACTGTATCACACAACTGCAAGATTACAATTACAGGCATCTTATAATTTACTAAATGTATTAGCTGGATTAAACTGGACTAGTTGTTTGTATGTATTTGTATTTAGAGTGCAGCTCATCAAAAAAGAGCAACAAGTGATCCCCTGTACACACACACACACACAGAAAACTCCAGTCAGCAGACACTACCATGATTTGTTCTTCATTTTACCAAAGTGTACATTCTGATTGAATAACCTTTTGTAGACATGAAATAAAAAACAAAAGAAAATTTCACATTTATCGATCAGTAGCTTAGATGCAACATGTAAGAATGCCATCCTGTGGTCAAGTTTGGTTACTGCAGCCCATTTTTCTAAACATAAAGTTACTATCTTACTGCCGTTCTGTGAGTTTCATGCCTGTTGCCAGTTACAGATCAGCGCCATGACTCTAGATGACAAGCCAAGAATAGCGTGTCTCTGGCATTAGAGCAAGTGTAGTTTGTCTACTTGCTGTTAGCTTGATGTTATAGTTCTGAACAACTCATTAAAGGAAGTAAAACATCACAATTAACTCATTATTCACGTCACACACACATTTAACTGTAATATTAAGTTGATGGTATAAAGAAGCTTGAGCCAACAATTTGCTTATCTTTCACTGTTAGCTCAATGTTAGCCTCTAGCCTTCTGCACCTGATATTTGAGTAAAACAAAAGGATGCCGTGGCTTCTTAGGGGTACAAGAAATAACTTCTGGGTCGCTCCTGTTTACTGGCTTTGGTTCTTTAAAGAACTCTGGTACTTTTTGTCTGCTGGTGTTGAATTACAAATGTCAGCGCTGACTACACAGCACAGACTCGGCTACCTCACGGGTTCACAGATTGTAAACAAAGACTATGTTCTCTTTGACCGTGTTGAAAGGAGAAAAACTGACAACCCCCAGTCGGTGGAGAAGGAAATCTATTTCAGTGTAACCTTCCTTCCAACATGATTGAGACATTAGACTGTTTTGTTATGATTTCACTGTAGAATTCTTACATATTGCTCCTTTAAAGAAAAACATGAACAGACATTGCTGCTATAAAAGCAGAGAAGAGCTGCTTTGAGAAGCCAAATTTACGAGTAGGAAGTTTATGCTAATAAAAATGTGCTTTCTCAGGTTTGTTGATGATTAGAAATAGAGGCGTATGAAGGTGATAATAAAAACAATAAGGTTTATATTTTGATGCATCCTACAGTGTTGGTGTGTTTTGCTCTCATTCTGCCATCTGACCTTTTGAAACACCGTCCCATGACTTTGAAGTTTCATGGAGAAGAGATTATTTTTGTGGATCATTGAGAAGAAATGACAAAATAAAAGCATTCTAATCAAACAGAAATATATTTTTTAAATGAAACTGTTAAATCTTAAATATTTTTTTTCTATTTTTTATTTATTTATTTTTTGCAATGTGGTATTGTATTAGGAATGAAGCATCTAGAGTCGTCACTAGACTAGCAGGTAAGATGATCACTCCAAATCTGTTGTTTTGTTGAGTCGAGTCCTAAAATTTCACTTACATTTATAATTAACATTTTAAGCAGCATAATGCGTTCATTTTATAAGTATTTGCAGGAATCAGTCGATGTCTGATTAGACTTTTTGTAGACTTAGATTAAAACATAATTAGGGACTTTTTAGATTGAATAACTCAACATATAATTTCAAGGTTTGAACAACAGGTCAGATCAAGTGCAGACTGTGTATCAGTGAATGCCAGATTACAGCATGCTCTGTAGAAAAACAATCAGAACAATAGTTGTGTAGTTTTATTGAGCTTATTTGATGATAAGATAAAATATATAAAAACAAGTCACTGACCTTCATTCATTATAATAATAATAATATCCAGCAGCCTGCTCAGCTCCAGCCCTGTAATGCTTTGCCATTGTAATGTAATTACATAGTAATTATTATATTATTAAACGTGAAATTAAGAGATTTCTGTTTGAACAGAGTTAATGTCCATGTTTAATCCTGAGCTGATCACTCAGCATGAGGATCAGACCATACTGCAGACCAGGTAACACACACACACAAAATATTTGCTGAATATATGAGTAAATCAGGGCATAATTTCTCGTGTGTGTGTGTGTGTGTGTGTGTGTGTTGCAGGGGTTTATTACACGAGGCTGAAGATCTGTGTGTTTCACTTAATCAGGTATCATCTCATCCTACTACAGGAATGTTTTCTTGAATTTTAAGCATATATTCCCAAAACTCACGTTAATTAATGTGTTGAACTTATTCATGTAATTAAAACATACTTTATCATTGATATTAGTTCTTGTTAATGATTTGTCCTGTCAGGTGACACATTGGAAGATTGTGTTGCTGTTTGTGCCAGCAGGTCTGGTTTGCACCTGTTCACCACAGGTAGGATTTCTTTATTTTTTTAATTATGTGAAAATAAATGGGTTTTAGTATAAAATTGTTTGTGATCTTTCTGAAAAACATTTTTTTCTATTGCAGGTAAATGAGAATGTCAACACTGTAGTGCAGGAAGTAGATGCATCGCTACAGATGCTGCAGAATCGGGTATGAAATTCACTTTTAAATGTACTTTTTTTCTGGCATAAACAAAATGAAAAGGAAATAATAATATAATGTTGGGTTGTGTTTATTTACAGTTGCATCACACTTTAGTTCATGTAGTAGTCTGGAGTGGAAATTATATAGAAGAAAAGTGAGTATTTATCAAACTGCTGCTGTTTTAATCCAGGTTAATCCAGCATGAAGCCTGTAGGTTTATGAATCAGGTGTCAAATGCATTAAAACTGGGTTGTTTTCTGTTTTATCACAGATGTGATTGTATAAGAGATGAACTTGTAAATCAACGCTTGCAAAAAGCAACTCTACTGAAGCTGCTGCAGGTAAAAAAACAATAGTTTCTGTGTTTTTTAGTTTGCAGCAATATTTTACTGCAGCTCTGACTCTGATTCTTCATTTGACCCGCCTTCAGGACTCTCTCCATCATCAGTTAAAAGCATCGTCATGGTACAGCAAAGGTGTAGACTTCAGTGTTGTGCTGCAGTCTTCTCCTCTTATCCTCCAAACCAACTCAGATTCTGTAAGCAAAGCGAAAGCTGGAAGCTGTCAACCCTTCCTCTTTTGTAATGTTCCACGTAAGATTATTAGCTAATCTGTAATTTCTTTAAAGGAAAACACACAATCTGATCTTAACTGGCTGGCTGTTCAGCTGTGGACAAACCTAGTAAGTTCTTATAAATAAAACACATGCATGACAAGTTAAAGTAATATTGTGATAAAGCAGCATGACGTATTATGGAGCTGAAAAAGCTAATTGCTATCAAACCAATCAAAAGCTAGATTGAGCAACAATTACAGTTAATCTCAGATTAGATAAGAGATGTAAAGATTAAACCCAGGGTGGTTTCTCATTAGCTCTTTGGCATGTGTTCATGTAAACAGAACATTTGTGTAATCAGTCACTGGATGAAGGCATACTCAGTTCTAACTTTTCATTACTTCAGCTCCAACCGGCGTCGGGCCCGGTTGTGGACGCGGACATGGTCATCCCATGTCCCACACGGGTGAGACACAAGACATACTGTTTCTCTCAAACTCCTGACCTTTGATCTCTATCTAAAACATGATATATTCTTAATATCCCTCCAGGAGCGTCCTTTTCTACGAACACAGATGAACAGTAAAGGAGAGACGGTGTCTCTGAGGACAGCCTCTGCACCAGCAGATCCTGTAAGAGCTTCTCAGAGCCTGGTTGCACATTCACAGAGTTCCTGATGAGGAATGTTAGATTAAACTCCATCTTTTCAGGTCATGGGCACGGAGGTGCTTTGCACAGACCGCAGTCCGTCTCCCACTACACCTACGTCAGGTAAAAACATCTGTAAGCATGAAACACTTGAGTTTAACTGAAGTATAAAACAGTTCTCTCTTCTGTGTAGTTCATGAGCTCAGACCTGCAGATCTTAAAGTGGTGGCAGCCGTGGGTGACTCCCTGACAGTGAGTCATTTTCTCTCTTGTTTCTTGTTACTGGTCTTATTTTTTACTTTTATATACAAAAAGACTTGTGCACGTTGTGATCATGTTTGATGTTTAAGTTTCATGGCTTTTCACAGGCAGCCAATGGTGTGGGTGCAACAACTGACAGTCTACTGTTAGTGATTAATGAGTACCGAGGACTGTCATGGAGGTGAGTTTACTTTGGATTTGGTGTAATGAATAAAAAAACACCTAAACTCTTCTGTTTCTGTCATTTTCAGCATTGGAGGTGATGAGAATGTAACCACAGTGACGACTCTACCAAGTATGTTTGATTGCTCTGGTTATTTTATGGTTTTCATGTTTTTCACCAAATATCACGTAAACTACTATATCAGTTGTAGTACTTCTGGTGGCAGAAAATGTAATAAATGTGTTATTTATTGTTGCAACGCTGCCACCTAGGGGAATTTATCCTCCAGAGACTAAAGATCAAAAACACTTTATGAATCCGTTTCTGTTCACAATCTAATAAAATACAACAATCTGTTTTTATTGAGGATAGTTTTCCAGATTATTCCTGTGATTTCAATCCTAAAACCTTGCTTGGTTAAACGTAGACCCACCTGAAGGTTATTGTGCTTTAAGGTCAAAAACTATTAGTTTTATCAGCCTTGTGTCATTTCTTCTGATATTTCGTTGGTTTCTCTGCATTTTTACGTTTCATCTTCTAAATGACGAAATTCCTTGAAACTCCCTGAATAAACCTCTCCTTGTTGCTTCAGAAAAGCCTTTTTACATTTATTCATGTTATCAGAATGTTTTTCTTACAATATAGTAGATTTGTCGACATTGCATTTTTGCATTTATTTGGATAAAAGATGATTTTGATACCCATAAACAATAGAATATTTTTGTTTTTGCAGACATCCTTAGGGAATTTAACCCTTCACTGACTGGATTCTCAAAGGGAGTCGGTAACCAGAACAGCCCAGCAGCTTCTCTTAATCAGGCTGTGGCAGGAGCAATGAGTGGGTCAGTCAACCACCAACTCGAAAAAATCTCATTTCAACTTTTAATTCAAATGTATTGATCTCAGTTTGTCACTGATGATGAACTTAGTTGTCCTCTGCAGTGATATGGTGCGGCAGGTACGCGCTCTAGTGGACAAGATGAAAGGTGATTCGGTAAGGCAGAGGGAAAACAAAAACACGTGATCTCAGGTAATATTGGTCTAAAAAAGCAGCTACACATGTCTTCTCTATTAGAGCATTGATTTCCACAATGACTGGAAAGTCATCACCATGTTTATTGGAGGAAATGACATCTGTGACTTCTGCACAGACAGTGTGAGCACACTTACCTCTTCCATAAATGAAATATTTTTTAATTTTTATTCAGTGGTACAAACTGCCATAATTGTATATATAGTGAGACATATTTTTGTCCTACAGATTTCTTTTTCACCCAGGAATGTTGTCAGTCAAATCCAACAAGCTCTGGACATCCTCCATAGAGAAGTATGCTCCCATCTTTGTCACATTAGCTTAAAACATTATGCAAATATCTGGGAGCCAAAGAAGTGTTGTTTATCCTATAGGTGCCTCGTGCTGTTGTCAATCTGGTGGAGCTGTTAAATATTACACCGCTGCGTGATCTGCACAAAGAGAAATCTCTGGAGTGTCCCACCTGGTTTGTAGAGTGAGTCCTTTTGGATTTTAGATCATGCAAGTTAGTAATGTTGTAAAGGCCAAAGAGAAACGGATTGTTCGCCCGCAATATATAAACATTGGTTGCAGTAATGCTAACCGCAGAAGAAAACTAGCCTTGAGCTACTGTTAACACTAGGCTGAGCTACTGCTAATGCTAGCCTGCGCTAATGCTAACATCTTTGTTGGACGAGAGGAAAACAAAGAAGAATGTCTACACACTCACATTCCAGGATGTGATCGTCATGAATTAGAAGGTGATGATCCAAACGCAGATGAGTAAGCTTCTGGGAGGCCGCCGAGAAGATAAAACTCTTATTTTTAAGTCAGATCAGGAGCACGGGGAACAACAACAGGAGTAAACAACAGACAAAACAGCAAACAGAACAGAACAAGCAGGGTTTAAATACATGAGGATAATTAGGGACAGCTGGGTGGAAACAATCAAGGGCAGGTGACATCCATTAACAGGACTGGGGAAGACAAGACACAAGTGAACAGGAGCTGAGGAGCAGAACCTGACAGTATCCCCCCTTCAAGGGCACCACCAGATGCCCAACACAGGAACAAAAAACAACAAATGGAGGGCACGGTGGGGCAAAGAACAAAAAGTAACCCGCACACGGGCGGGAGGGCGGGGCACAAAACCATAAAAACAGAAATACAAAGACCAAAATGTCACAGTGGAAGGCCCACAGGGGCCTGGGGGGCTGTCGACAGAGGCATAAGAACCTCAGGGGCCTGGGGGCAGGCTGCGGAGGCGTAAGAACCTCAGTAGCTGGCGGCAGAGGCAAAGGAACCTCAGGGGCCTTGGGGGTCGGTGGCAAGGGGACTGGATCTCGTTGGGACCCTCAGGAGATGACTGGACCCTCAGAATGCTCAGGCGGAGGCAGGAACACTGGAGGGCAGCAATCCAGAATCGGGACCAGGAGGCAGAAAAAGTAACCCAGGAGGAGGTGGGAGGTCAGGAGGTGGGAACATAGGAAGTGGGAACCCAGTAGGTGGTGACAGGAACTCAGGAAGTGGAGACACAGGAGACCCAGGAGGCGGTGACAGGAACTCAGGAGGAGGTGGGAACACAGATGACAGGAACTCAGGAGGCGAAGACACAGGAGACACAGGAGACCCAGGAGGTGGTGACAGGAACTCAGGAGGAGGTGGGAACACAGATGACAGGAACTCAGGAGGCAGAGACACAGGAGATGAGAACCCAGGAGGCGGTGACAGGAACTCTGGAGGAGGCGAGAACACAACAGACTAGAAGCTTCTGGGAGGCGGAGACACAGAAGACTGGACCTCAGGAGGCAGAGACACAGGGTTCTGGGCCTCAGGAGATGGAGACACAGGAGACTGGACCTCAGGAGGCAGAGACACAGGAACCTCTGGAACTGATGGCTCAGACTGAGCCTCAGGAAATCGGGACCCTTGGGAGACCTCTGGACAGGACAGCTTGGACTGAGCCTCAGGTGATGCCTGGAGCTCCATGCAGAGCGTCAGAACAGGGGCCTCTAGGACAGGTGGCACAGCTCTATTCACTGGACAGGAAGACTGGAACCCACTGAGAGGCTCAGGAGGGCGAAGCTCACGATGCAGTGCCGGCTGCCGCGCAGAACCCCTTTGACCCACCATAGAGGATGAGGTAGCACCAGGAGGAGCTGTGCAGCGCTGGGGACATCGTCTGGGAGGAGGAGACATGGTGCAGTCTTTCTGACCCACCGGAGGGAATGTGGTGGTGTCAGGAAGAACTGCTCAGCACTGGTGATGCCATCTGGGTGGTGGAGGTGGTGGTGTATGCTCCCAGAGACATGGACCACCCCGTAGGGCACAGCACCAGCCTGGAGCTTTCGTTGCAGGTCTAATTTATGGGGTTGGGTTTGGTCATTTATCATGTCTCCTGGGTCATTGTGAGCCCCAACAAAATTTCATATGCTCCAAAGCAGGGGTCTCCAACTCCAGTCCTTGAGAGCTTCCATCCTGCACGTTAGCTGTTTCTTTGCTCCTACACACCTGATTGAAATGTATGAGTAATTAACAGGCCTGTGCAGAGGTAAGGTGAGGATTAAATTACTCCGCTTAAATTACTCCATTCAGGTAACAGCAGGAAACACAGAAAACTAGCAGGATGGTAGCTCTCGAGGACTGGAGTTGGAGACCCCTGCTCTAAAGGCTCAAAGAACAGCATTCTACTGACTCTTTCATGGATTTGTTTTCCAGAATAGTTTGCCCCTGTGTGTTGAAGCCCAAAGAGGGAACTTCTGAACTGCAGAGGTTAATCGACTTCAACAGAGCGTATCAGGTGCATGCCATTTTTTTATGAAGAAGCATTTTTTTCAAAAGAATTATAAAAAAATCATTTTTTACCTGAAAGTACATAAGTTGTTCAGTCTTTTGTGCTTTTCAAATAAATGTCTATTATTCACACACTGCCACAGTGTTTTATGGTTGGGGCCATTTTTTTCTTTCTTTCAGGTTGCGATGAGAGAGCTAATTGATTCTGGACGGTACGACACACACGACACCTTCTCAGTGATTCTACAGCCTTTCTTCAGAGAGGTTTTTCTTCCCAGATTAGAGGTCAGAACAGACAGTTATGACACATAAACCTTTTGTGATTTCAGTTCTGTCACATCCTTCCTGTTTCTTTATTTTGTTAAAGGATGGCCGACCTGATCGCTCCTACTTTTCACCAGATTGTTTCCACCTCAGTCAGAAAGCTCACACACTCATGGCTCGCTCACTTTGGAACAACATGGTGAAGTGTGCTCTATTAGAGAACATATATGTTAAATTAATTTTTTTAATTAATTTCACCCACATAAAGCTACTCTTACTATTTCTTAGTTGGAGCCAGTGGGCAATAAGACTTACAGAGAAGACTTTGCATCAGGCGTTGATTTGAAGTGCCCTTCTCAGGTGAAAAACATGTGAGGAACTTTGTATAAATTGTTTTCAAAGACACTTATTAATTTTACTTTTTTGTGGGGTTTTCCTACGACAGACCAACCCTTTCTTGAGAACAGCTCTCAATAGCAACTACACCTTCCCAGGTCCTCCACCCAGTCCTCCTCCTGTTACAGTAAGTCTTATTTACCTCATTTTATTACTTTTAATGTTAACTATAGGAAATTATTATCAGATAAAACATTTTCTTTTTATAGAACTGGGGCAGCGACTTCACCTGTGTGAATACAGCTCCATCCAACTCTGTGCCCAAGTCAGGTAAGTCATGTTATTATTAACTGAGGTGTGTTTATGATATGAAATAAGCTCATTTTTTACCTTTGTTAGTTCACAGATTACGTCCAGCAGACATCAAGGTGGTGGCAGCTTTGGGAGACTCCATAACGGTGTGTGAACGTTGAAATAGAGCAGGTTTCTGCAACTTATTGCTCTGGTTTATATTTCAGTTGACAATAATAAATAAGGAAGGTTAAGGCAGTTTAGCCATCCAGATGTTTGCAATAAGAGCTTCCACAGCAAGATGACACAAATAATACAAGTCGATAGCTTGTGACGACGGATTTGTCCATTATTTATACAGTCAATGTTGATGACACATTGGCTTTTTGATACGTGTGGGCTACCGTAGACTTGATAGATAGATAGATAGATAGATGATAGATAGATAGATAGATAGATAGATAGATAGATAGATAGATAGATAGATAGATAGATAGATAGATAGATAGATAGATAGATAGATAGATAGATAGATAGATAGATAGATAGATAGATAGATAGATAGATAGATGATAGATCGATCGATCGATCTAGAGGCAGGGGGGTTGGCAGGGGGATAGGGGGGCCAGTGCCACCCTGACAGCAAGCTTGGACCCCCTGTGCCCCCAATGCTGAGAGCAGAGCCTAGACAGTAATAAGTACTGATTTATTGTGATAATTTAGCCTAATGCCAGATTTGGAACCAAAGCATGAGATTGCATTTAGCTGTAGCTGAAAAGAAATGCTGATACAAATACCTTCATGCTGGTACTGATATAGATAACTAAGATATAAATATATTTTTGCAAAATAGTAAAACTTTGAAGGTTTTTGAAATGCTGTTGTATCTAAAGTAATTGTAGCTGAATTGTAATTATATTGTTGTAATTACACACTAAAATTTGACATACTTAAAGGCATGTTTGTAATGTTTTCTTACAAATGTGCCTCTCTAACAGAGCAGCTGGCCCCAGCTGGCCCCCCCTTAGAACCTCCCCTGTCTAGATGAGTTCAATAAATAATAGGATGTGGAAAAATATAACATGGGAAACAGAACCGTACAGCAATTTATTATTAAAATAGAAACACAAGGAAAGAAAATCTTGCATTAAATCCTGGTATATGACCAAATGCAGCTTTTACGTCCTATGGGTTTGTTTCATCCTAGCATGCTAACTGAACAGGACAATAATAATAAATGAACTCGTAGTAAAATGAATGCATTGGAAGTTATAACAGAAAAACACATTCCCTAACATCTTACTTTTTTTGTGCTCCCAGGCTGGTTTTGGTGCAAAAGCAAAAAATTTGCTCCAGCTAAAAAATGAATACAGGGGAGTGTCATGGAGGTGAGATGCCTCACACTGATATATAATCAAGTCTGTGTTTTATTGTGAACATTCTCACTTTCTGTTGATTTTTCTAAACCCAAGCATTGGAGGGGATAACACTCTTGAGACGGTCACAACACTTCCCAGTAAGTCTTTTCTCCTAAGTGTAATGCTCTTCAACACCACTAGATGGCACTCAGCATCTAAACGAATCACTTGTCATTTGTGCAGCAAAACAAAACTTTTTGCTTTTTGCATCAGATATCCTCAGGAAGTTCAACCCTGACATCAAAGGGGCATCAAAGGGAATTGTGCAAGAGCCCACGGGCTTCAACATGGCGGTGTCCGGGGCTAAGATAGCGTGAGCTTTAAGGCTTTCTTCTTATCAGCTACTGTGCATCATTAACATCCTCATGAAAACTGATTATGTTTGTAATCTCAAACAGAGGAATCCCACAACAGATCCACAATCTGATTAATACCATGAAGAACGACTCTGTGAGTGTTAAAAGTGATTTGATCAAAATCCTTAGTTTGATTCTGCTGAATCCTGTAATGAATTGATTTGTTTTTGGATGTAAATTAATAGACGGTGGATTTCCAAAACGACTGGAAGCTCGTGACGCTCTTCATCGGAGGCAATGACCTGTGTCAGTACTGCAACGACCGGGTGAGTCGGTTTACGGTCGCACCGGTCCAGTGTTTAACCATCCCTGGGTGTTTGGTGATCTCCTGTCTCATGATATCAGTGGATATCAGCAGAATAATGAAGCTTTGTAAGCAGCCCTCCCCTTAGAGTTTGATTGTGTCAGACTGAGATGAGAGCCTCTGTCTGTGTGAGCGAAGGGACCACAGAGGCAGGCCTTGTTCGCTACGAGGCATAAACAACATCCTGTGTCTGTTTCGCTCCCCGCCTCCTCCATTTTTCATTTTTACGTCTTGTTTGGTTTCTCTCTCCATTAGTCCCCTCATGCTTCATTGACACTGAGTGGCCCTTCTTACCGTTTATGTCCTCTGAAGCAGAATATCAGAAAGCAGCATCAAATAAAGACGCAGCTTTCTGATGACAGCTGTTTATTATATATTAGTTGTATCTCTGGAGTAGAAAGCCTGAAGTGATTTGTGATTAAATCAAGTCTCATCCACTTTTATGCACCTTTTCTCAGGACACAACAGAGATTTTTTTAAAAGCATGTGTTTACAAATGAATTAATTATTTGTCTAAAATCCACAGGCCACTCTTTCACCGCAGAACTACAGCCATCATATGAAGACGAGCCTGGACATCCTCTACAAGGAGGTGAGATGATGTTTCCCCTTAAATAAATACAGTAAAAGTTCTGATCTGCATCAGGATAAATGCCAAATTCTTCCTTTTTTGAGCACAGGTTCCCAGAGCAATTGTCAACGTGTTGGAGATCCTGGAGATCGAAGGCCTTCGCAGGATCAAACGCGACACTCTCGGTTGTAATTTGATACAAAAGTACGGTTCTCCGTTAACCTCTGAGACTGAGCGGTTCCTCCAGGAAGATGCCATGTTGCAATCCCAACTAGTGTTGCTAATTCAACCAATGGTTGCACATCTCAAACATACATGTGTCCCATAAATCATCTGCTTGTGAGAACAGCTGTTTACGTCTGATAAAACTCAACGGCTGGTAATCCTTAGTGTTCAGATCCAGATTCAAGTTATCACGTATGAGCTAAAAGAACCTTCTTATTCCTTCAAACTCAGTGAAGTCACCACAAGGCATTATGGGTATTGTGGGTCTTCGTGCAGGTTTAGGCTTTACCTCGCCCAGCCAGCACACATAGGTGGGCCCCATATGGGATCTATATGGGCAAGCTGTAAGGTCCCAACAGGGTTTGTTCGCAGTTTCCATGGTGGCCCCACAAGGATTTGCCAGTGTTTGAGTCAAACCTTCTGAAAACACATGTAGGGCCTGTTAAAATCTATGTGGGCAAAAATATTTCTGGGCCCATGGGGCCACCGTGGACAAACCCTGTTGCCCATATAGATCCCATATGGGGCCCACCTATGTGTGCTGGCTGGGTCCCTTTATAAACTCAGAATGATCTGTTTCTTAAACCTTTTCTCAACATTTCATCTTTATTCTAGAAAGAACAGTTTGACTTTTTAGTTGAAATTTCAGCTTTAATAATCATCACTTCTTTTTTTTCTGTGTCTGACTCGCCCTAGTGCCCCAGCTAATGTGGAGAAAAATAAACCCACTCAATATTTCACTAGCTAGATTAACAGTATTGAGTATAATCTGAACATTTTATTGTCATCATATGTGTGTATTCTTTTTAAAGCCATACTATGCAACTTTTTCATATTTTTAAATCGTTTTCTTGAGCCAGTATGTGCTAAAATGACCCTTTACAGGGTTAATGAAATGTTACTCAGACCCCCACCTGTGGCCAGAATACCACATTTGCAACTTCAGAGTGGCGGTCAGGTCCCTGTTGGACTTAAAAGAAGCTGACATACCTGGTGCTTCAGTCTGCTTCCAGCATGTTTCCTGCATGTTTTAGATCATGAACACAGCTGATTTGTTTAATTTAGTGATGAACCGCTCCTGTAGACACTAATGAAGGCTGAGGAGACATTTCAGCAGTTAGATTAAGGTGTTAAAAAGACAAACGCGCAGCGAGGAGATAAGTTTCACTTTTGGTTTCACTAACGGACACTAGGGGGTGCTAAAAGCAAGCCAAAACTGCTTAGTAACCCTGTAAACTCCTCATTTATTTATTCTTCAAAAAGCCTCCTGAGACCTTGAATGCTTGTGCATCCTTTCATATTTTATTATTAAATTATATTATTATTCACAGAAGTTTTGCTTTCATTTTAAATTGGTAAACTTTTTTAAAATTGCCTCTTTTTTTACTTTTATAATGTTTGAGCTACTAATTGTTCAGAATCCATATTCACAGCTCAGTGAGAGAATAATGAAACTCCCAGGAGGTAAAATGATCAGACCTCCCTGTGCACTGTGTATTTTTCATCTTTACTCATCTGTTCTTCAGATTTTAGAATTGTTGGCAATTTTGTTGTGGAAAATTTTTGCCAAAAAAGATGAGATGTGTTCATTTTCACAGGCAGGTCTGCCCCTGCTTCCTCCTGCCTGGAGAGGATTCACCGGAGCTGGCTGAAGTAAAACGGATCAATCGGGATTTACAGGTGAGTAAAAGAGCAAATCCAAACTATCCTGATGAAAATGGCTCATTACATCTGCGTTAATGTTATTTTGTCAGATTGAGACTGAAAAGCTGGTGTATGGAGGCCGCTACGATGGCAGAGAGGACTTTGCAGTAGTACTCCAACCTTTTTTCAAAAACACCATTGTTCCACTAGACGCTGTAAGCCATCGCTCACTCTTCACCACCGTACCAGATGTACACATTTAGATTCCCCTCCTCTTTAATAACCACTGTGATGTTTGCTTGGTCCAGGACGGCAGGCCTGACACCACCTACTTCTCTAGGGACTGTTTCCACTTCAGTGAACGGGGACATGCTGACATGGCAACTGCTCTGTGGAACAATATGGTGAGTCTGGCAAAGCTGAAGGGTTCAGAATGGAGTCATGAATTACTGCTCTTCAAAGCTCAGACGTGTTTCTGTTTTATTTAGCTGGAGCCGGTGGGGAAAAAACAGACGTACAACAATTTCACTAACGCCAGAAATAACCTAAAGTGCCCCACTGAGGTAGGACAGCTGCAGGATGCTACTGCTGCCCTAGTTGTGCACTAAAAAGCTGCTGTAAAGGTGTGTGTGCGTGTGTGTTTCAGGAGCATCCATATATCTTCACAAAGGGGAACAGTTTTCCCAATGTGACCACAACCACCTCAAACTGTTCTGGCAGTGTTCCAGCCTGGCTTGCCGCTGTGATGGCCATCGTGGGTCTTCTGATTGGCTGGGCCGTCGCCTGGCTTTACTTCTTCTGCAGAGGCAAGAGGAGAAAGAGGTCGATGGTGACATCTTCACTGGAGAGGAAGCAGACCACGTTTTAAAAATCTACTTGTTGTAAATTTTGCACTGAACTATTCAAGTAAAAAAACTATAATAAAGATTCACTTCGGCATCACTGAACCACATAAACACAAATTCACTGGTTGCAAGGATGGATCACCAATATGCCATGTTTGGGTGTTGTCGCTGGTCTAACTAACTTAACGGAAAAGTTTAATTTAAAAAACTCTAGATTTTTATGTGCATATATTTGAATCAAGAATTTAAATGGTTTTTAGATAATGTAATGTGAAGTAAAATACACAATAATGCCCAAAATAATAATAATAAAAAATCTGAGGCTGTGAGGTTAATTTGCATAAGTAGGGGGTTAAGTGTTCTTTTATGTTTGAGTTCATTATGTCAACAAAAGGAGGTAATTTGGAATAAAAAATGTGTGATCATCTAGAATTTTTGAGTTTGAGTTCTTGACAAAACTTTTACTCCCCAAAAGGAACACAAAGGCCTTTCTCACATTATCTTAAATCATCTTGACAACCCCTGAGATTGAATTTCAGGAAAGGATCAAACATGGAGGTGGTGGTTTGATGGTCTGGGGCTGCTTTGCTGTAATTGATGGAACCATGAATACATATCTTCTTGCTAGTGTAAAACCTTGAAGAAGAATCCAGCCGTTTGCCCTAAACAGCCCATTCATGCTGGGAAACCTCCCAGAAATCACAGTTCTGTCAAAGTTCTTCCATAGTAATGTGAGAGATGCATTACCAGCTATCGCAAATGCTTGACAGCACTTGTTGCTGCAAAGAGTGTTAACCTTATTTATGTAACAGAGATTTTATTGATGTTATATGATTGAGGAGGGGAAGTGACACCCTCCAGTGTGCTATAAGACCGTTGGCAAATTACTTTTCCACATAGGGTCAGGTTTGTTTGGATAGCTTTTTCTCATAATAAAGGAAATCCTCTTTTATTGCATTTATACACACTTCTGTATTTACACAGGTGAATTATTTATGTCCTTTGCTGATGTGGAATATTTAACACCCCATTTATTTATTTATAAATACATTTATAATTATAAATGAATAAAGTATTTTTATATTTATTTGTTGTCATTTTGAAAAGCAGTGAACAAATCTGTAATTGTACAATTTTTAAATAAAGTTTTGACAGGTATTTGTTGTGAATCTGCTTGCTGGCTCTCCACTTAGGTTTACCTGTTTCTCCAAAACAGCGCCATCTACTGGCCAAGAGGGTATCGCACCGTTTATAGTGTACAACACCAGAGTGAAGATGGCGGAGGGTGAATTGAATGTGGACAGCCTCATTTCTCGACTCCTTGAAGGTATACAGTTTTATTTAATCTATAATATCAAGTATGTATGGAGGGGTGCACTATCTGACCAGGGTGTTACACGTGTAGGGGTTTTGTGACTGTTGCTTTCTAGTACGCAGGAAAGTGTTAGCTGCTATTGCTAACGCTGTATTTCTAGCTAACGTAACCAACCGTTAGCTGCCTGGCCGTGTTTATAAACACTACGAGCAATTACCGCCGACGTGTCCCACTTTTCATAGAATTTTATCTCATAATAATCGTTCGTGGTTTTTATTCCAGCGTGCAAATAAACTTTATGGCTGATATTGTTGCGGAATTCTGATATATGTGTTTGAGTGTTATTAGTAGGAGGGGCAGGAACGTGTTCCCCGTGCGATGGACTCTACTTGTAGCAGCTTTGACGCTAAACGCAGGGACATTCTTGATTATTCCAAGAATATTCCCAGCATTTTTTATTTATTTCTAACCCTGCTCCAATATTTTCCTTCTGATTTCAGTTCTGTTTGAGATATGTTGTTGTTTTAATGCTTGACCTGAATAACATCAAGGATTCAAAGAAGATATTTTCAGCTGAACTAACTGAACAGAAAAATATACAACATAAAAAGATAAAAATGTATGTGTTATTTATTTTTAAGTATCTTTTACAGCTGGCAGCTTGTTAGGAATCCTGCCTCATGATCTCACAAACCCTTTAACTTTAAGATTTTGTATCGATGCAAAAAAAAATGACCTCATGAGACATTTTAAATCTGATAAATATAATAGGAGACATGCTTTGATCACTCATATCTTGCATCGGATGTGTGTGTTCGTTCACAGCCATCTCATTGTTTTATGATCTTTGTTGTTGAATAAAAAAACGGAAAGAAAGGTGTTCAGAAATCTTTTTGCACTGGCATTTTACCAGCTGCACATAAAAGGAGTTTTCTGTTCCCTGGTGAGATGCTCTGAGTCAGACCAAACCTCTAAAGCAAACTGTCCTTGGCACACTTTCCTTTTCTATCTGTGACAACGTTGGATGGACAAGACGCCACATTCGAGGCTATCACAGCGATAAAGTCTGATCTGAAGAAGAGTTTTCATTAAACTAAACGTTTCATCTTTTTAGTTTTTACCACTACTAGTTTTAAAAAAGCAGCTATTAGGGTTTTTTTTTATAATTTATCACCATTCAGTCCTTTTATCAGTCACATAAATACATCTACACAGCTTTATACACAGAAACAAATGGTGACTTAGTTTGTTGTGGTCAGAAATCTTCATGATTGTTTAGTTTCAGCCCAAAGTTCAAGCCTGCAGAAGGTTGTGCAAAGTTAAAACAGTCAAAGGTCAAGCTAGGCCAGTAAAACATCCCAGTTCTAATAAATCTGCATGGATGAGGGCTGGTGAGCACAACTTCTACAGCGTCATGTGATGCATGAAATGTGAAATAAATAGACGATAAGTAAAACTGATGGTGCTGAGCTGTGCAGGGATGTCAGATTTCTGTTTAACTTTTTAGTAACAGCCTTAATTACAAGAATAATCGCACAGTAATGGGTTTAAATACACTAATGATGTGCTCATTTGGTGCGAATTTAGAAATGTTTTCAATACGTGTGTCTGAATTTCTGATGCAGCATGTCAGTATTTTCATTTTAACTGCTCTTTGTGGCCATGTTGTCATCTGTCCCAGCAATAAAAAGCCAATAGAAAGAAGATTTAACCAAACATCTTCTCTGACTAAGATGCACGAGTCTCTGCTAGCCTTTACTGGATTGTTTAGTGGGCGTCTAGCTGTAAGGCAGCACAGAAATGCTTACTCGTTACATAATTCCTCAGATTTACTCGTATTTTTGTTTTCAAAACGGCTCATTTTTACCCAGTGCTGATTTTATTGACATGAAATAAGGGTTTAATAAAAAAAAAAGTGTCTTTTGAATATATTGTGCCCTACAGACAGGATATTAAGGCAGCTGTTTTTTATGCATACTCTTTCTTTTCATGGTTCCGTATATCTTGGTGCTGACTAGCTGGTGTTTGCATTTCTCAGATTTGCTTCAGAAGTCATAAAGTAAGCTTTAGCTAACTGTGCATCTTCTAAGCCAATAAACCCACAGCATGGCTAAAAGATGCAAGCTCTTCTCATAACCTAAGAGGTTGGTTCTCAAAGCTCCAGAATGATTACACCTACAGATTTTATCTGCTTGGAATAAATCTGTGAGACTGTTTTCTGTCACAAAGGTCAACAGAACCAGATTGTAGCAGCTGTCAGTTGTACTGAGATTTTTTGTTTTTCCTCTCCAGTGCGAGGATGTCGTCCGGGGAAGGTGGTCCAGATGACCGAGGCGGAGGTTCGGGGTCTCTGCATCAAATCCAGGGAGATTTTCCTCAGCCAGCCCATCCTGCTGGAGCTGGAGGCCCCCCTGAAGATTTGTGGTCAGGATGCGTCTTTGTTCACTTTTATCACCATGTTATGCTTTATTTACTCGTTTACTTCTTCTGTTTTATTTCTGCCTTGCTTTCATTTGTATCACCCTTATTTACTTTTCTCATATAAAAGCAACAAGTGCACACAGTTTATTTTGTTAAGATGCACAGTTTGGGAAAACTCCAGTCCTGCTACACTCATACCTGCAAACTTGTTGCTTCTTGGCGAAAATCCAAATCTGGAGGTCACGTGAACTGTAGTGTGTCAAACATCGTCGTTTGACCAGTCACAGAGACGGCATGCTAAAAGCTGATTACACGCCGCAGGAGCACGCACAGTGCACATAACTACCGTTGCAACATCTCACAGCGTTGAGCTTAAATTTGATCAAATCAAACTATCACCACTAAACAACACAGCTGTCTGTCAAGGACTGTAGCAGGTTTGTCTCCTTTCAACCTTTACAGTTGTTTCCAGAGATTTGTTGTGTTTTATTTGTTTCAAGTAGAGTTTGTTTGACGTGTCTGATTGAAGTTGAGCACAAATACTGAAAATATTTAACTCTATTAAAACAATATTGGCAACATAAACATATTTTCTGATAAGAAATGGCCACCTGTAGGCGATAAGGCTTACTCGTTTAAAAGACAATGAATGAATATAGTAGGTTTAACATTTATGTAAATGAAAATAAATGATTTTTCCATCATTTTATCCATTTCTTTTTGTATGTTTTGCTCATAAATCATTAACATAAATGATATAATGTTTGTCTCGTGTAGGTTTTAATGTGTGATGCACAGCACATTGGGTCTTTTTCATGATCCTAAGTAATGCCAAAATGTATAAAACTGGACTACTTTGTTTGTCAGAAGGTGATCATTGTATCCACTTTGGATCTGAAAGCAAATGCTGTCTCGTTCCCTTTATCACCTCTCTTAGATGACATCAGAATGCTAATTAACATATTAAAATCCCCCTAGACCCCCATACAGGATTATAGTTCTGACCTTTTTCACACCGTCTGAGTTTGAAGGTACGTACACGACAACAACGACTGGCTCAAGTAACAAACCCCACCTCACTGTTGAGGTTTTTGCTACTGGTCTTGTGTTTTTATGATTAACAAGTCAAACAGAAACTATTTCAGACTCAAGATTGTAATTTTGTGTTTGACCAGATCATTAAAAAAACTATGCGTTTCATAAAATTCCAACAACATTAGCATATTTGAAAAATGAAGCTCTCACATGAAACCTACATTCTGGCTTTTGTGCTTTCTGAAGAGTTGGGTGCACCAGCAGCAAACTCCCACTGTGCAGCAGAGTGCATCACACCACAGAGCGTGTTCTGCAGCGCCTAGAGCAGCAATCTATGTTTCTGATGCATCTCAGAGTTTTCTTATATAACCGAGCTGCACAGTCGGGTAGTGTTTCTCTATCACTGTCAGGATTTAACCGCCCTGTGTTTTTAAAGAGGACCACATTTATCTTACATATAGCTGTTAAAGACTAGCCAAGAAAATTACATTTAGTGAATTCATTCCATCAACATCTGCCACAGCCGCTGTTATTACATTACAGCAGGTTATCTTGTCTCTTCAGCGCAGCGAGCAAACAAACCTGAGCCAGAGAGAACTGTTCTGTGGTGGTTAGATGGGTTCTCGTTGCTTCTTGGCCACAGGTAGGACTCTCTTTAGTCATCTGTGTCAGCAGCGTTCAGTCCAAATTAGAGCAGCTCTTAAGGTGGCACAAGAGGATATAAACGGAAGCAGGTCTTGCCTGCGCGGCGACACGAGTCTCCCCTGTAGAGATCTGCTGGAAGCAGCTCCAGCTCTAGTCTGTGTTACTAAAGTCACAGGTAGCTGAGCTCGTGTGGATGTGGGTTGCTTTTGTGATTAACCTGGATCGTGATTGGCCGTTCCCCTGGTAGCTCCGTTCTCCGACGGGCATTGATCTGGTGTCTGTTGTCATGGTTTTTATGTGTTCTGACGCAGGCTTGGTGAAGTGTCCTTAAACCCAAACAGAGTTCTGATCCATCTCCTACATTTGCTTTGATTAAAATGTTTTTATCATTTTCTGCTTTAACCTTTTCTCACCTTCAGATCCTTAGCTGCCAGATTAACACCTTGTGTTTGTAGGTGATATCCACGGGCAGTACACAGACCTCCTGAGGCTGTTTGAGTATGGCGGCTTCCCTCCAGAAGCCAACTACCTTTTCCTGGGTGACTACGTGGACAGAGGCAAACAGTCCCTGGAAACCATCTGCCTTCTGCTGGCCTACAAGATCAAATACCCAGAGAACTTCTTCCTGCTCAGAGGAAACCACGAATGTGCTTCAATCAACCGTATTTATGGCTTCTACGACGAGTGTAAGGCTGCGTGTGTGTTTCCACGTGTCTCTTCCAGTGTTTGGTGCCTAAAAGGTTTGTGTTTACAGGCAAGCGAAGGTTCAACATTAAATTATGGAAGACCTTCACAGACTGCTTCAACTGCCTCCCCATCGCTGCTATTATTGATGAGAAGATCTTCTGCTGCCATGGAGGTGATGGGCTGACACTGGCTACTTTCAAGGATCTCCATTTTCCTACTAGCCTTTTAGATTTTGGCATCTATAATTAAACGCAGTCTCTATTTTCTCTGTTGCAGGGCTTTCACCTGATTTGCAGTCAATGGAGCAGATCCGCAGGATCATGAGGCCAACAGACGTACCAGATACAGGTGCTGCTTGAGTCTGGCTGTGCTTCAGTTACAATTTATAATCCCTTTCTGAGAAAATGAGCTTTTTTACCTGTAGATCAGTTTCTTTTCCATCTTTAACCCTTTCCTGTCTTGTTTTATTTCCGTCTCTCAGGCCTGCTGTGTGACCTGCTGTGGTCCGACCCAGATAAGGACGTTCAAGGCTGGGGAGAGAACGACCGTGGGGTCTCCTTCACCTTTGGGGCTGATGTGGTCAGCAAGTTCTTAAACCGCCATGACCTGGACCTCATCTGCAGAGCCCACCAGGTAATTAGGATGGGACTGATGCAAGCTCCCAGTTATGATTGATCTGATGTTTTAGTGTTTTCTCATTAGGATTAAGCCGTAACGGGCTATATACTTGAGTTATCGTTGAAACTATTACATTTCTTGTTGTCAGCTCAACCCAGAAAGAGCAGCTTGTCTCTGAAACAAACCAAAAATGTGTTTCTTGGTATCGATCGCTGTGGGTGTTGGAATAATGTTGTGTCCTAAAACAGGTTGTGGAGGATGGATACGAGTTCTTTGCCAAACGCCAACTGGTCACACTTTTCTCTGCTCCGAACTACTGCGGGGAGTTTGACAATGCGGGCGGCATGATGAGTGTTGATGAATCTCTCATGTGTTCCTTCCAGGTGATCTAAAAACCCAAAATGACTTGATATTCTTCTAGAACAATCCATTAATGTCTAAAACGATAACTCACACGTCTTCTTGGTTCTGGTTCCTTTAAGATCCTAAAGCCCTCAGAGAAGAAGGCCAAGTACCAGTACGGTGGTGTGAACTCTGGCCGACCCGTCACCCCACCCCGCACCACCCAAGCACCCAAGAAGAGGTGAACACCCAGCTGAGGCTCTTTTCCCTCCTCCTCATCGAATCCATTCCTGGTCGGCCATCATGGCACCCCCCTGTAACCCCCCCCCCTCACCTAGCCCCTCCTCTGCTCCACTTTTCTTAATGTGTATGTGTACAGAAATTTGCTGTGATCAATCGGTTTTATTTATTTACTTCTTGTCTGTGTCTTTGGGATTTTTTTTGATATTCTAACAATCTTTTTGTGGTTTTACTTTCCAGTGCTCTTTAAGGTTTTCTGAGGTTCTGTGTTGTGTAAGGAACTGCCTTCTATAATGAGAGGCAGTGTGACCAAGTTCAAGAAAACCAGATTTCTTTTTTTATTTCTTTTTTTTTCCTTCAGAATAACAAAATAGAGATTGATCATATATATATTTCATTTCTTTTTTTGTTGCGTTCTCAACATAAATGAATCTTTTTGGGTGTTTAATTTGGAACTGTGCAAAGCCAAATTCAGACATTTCACACGTTTCCAGTTGCATCTCATCACAGCATGTGCAGTTCACTTTGTGGTTTTTGTGCACAAGTATATTTTTTAGATTGAGACGTACAGCTTCACATGTTTAGAAAACAAACTGAACAGATTAAATTGGATGTGATCTAACCCAACGCCTAATCTGGTCTACTTTATGCCTCGACTGCTCCAACACACAAACACGCCGCTTCGCTAACAAAGCTGCTGTTGGTGATTTCTGTTAATATTCTTTCTCATAAAGATAATTTCCTGTTTTGTGGTGAGAGAGAATTTTAATTACACTGATTTGTGATTTCAGTGCAGAAATCAGATACACGTGTTTATTAAATTGTGCTTTCTGAATCTGGAGTTTGTTAAATTGTTAAAATGATCTAACCCATCGAATAACACGGAGGGTAAACAAGTCTCATAAAATCATTCCTAATGATTGTTTATTCTAATGTACATATGGTACTCTGAAGAAAACTAGCTTTTGGAAGCTTTATTGTGAAATAGCAGCTCATCATCTGATCTGGTGACCTAGCTTTAGCATTGCTGTAAGTGTGTTGCCACCTGGTGTGTGATTACAGCACTGCAAGGCAAAAGAGAGCACATCTCATGTTTTGTATTAGCAAATGGATCAGAATGAATCATTCATTACATTCCCAGTATAAAATGTGGCTTCATTTACTGTTAAACGCTACCACAGTTACACAAACCAGCAATAAGTCTGATTTGTGTTCGCTTCAGTCTTAAATGCAAAAATAAGCTGCAAAATTGACCTTTTATTTTTTTGTAGTATTCTTTTTATTTTGTTTTATTATTTTAGTTGACTTCTTATCTCATCCATTTAGCATACTTGCTTAATTTATCTCCTTCTGGATGGCAAGAAAACAATAAAGTGTTACCAAAAGCTGTTTTGCAATTTGTACAAGTTTGTTTGAAAGTCAATGCATTCAATAAAATCAGTGAAACCTGCAGCTGCTTCTGCCTTTTTCTTTTTAAGCTCCTGATTCTTATTTGGAAGAGGAAGAAAATTTAATAGGACCAGAAACCAATAAAACTCACTACAAACAGCACATGTAGATTGAAAGTTATTTACTTGAAAGAGAAAGGTATTTTATTCATGCAGCTATTTTGCAAAAATTATATTTTTGTGGTGTGTTTCGCCTTCCAACCGGTTGGGGGCGATATATATCTGATTCATCTTAACCTCCTGCAACGCAGTGCGGGACACTAGATTCCTAAAACATGTGGATGAGCTACAACTAAAGGAAGGAGTGCCATGAACGTGTTTAGAGGTCAGTGATGTTTTTCCACGACACGCAGCTGAACCAGAAGTGAAGCCCCGTCCTCTGCATCACTATCAGCTGAAATAATTTACAGAGTCGTTCGAGCACTTTGACTAAATATCGTTTTAATTTGTAACATTTATTTGACGTCGGTTTATTTTAGAGGCGCGTGAGTCACTTTGTTGTAGGATAAGGCTGATATGTGGGCCCTGTCCTGGTTGGCTGTTGTTTCCAAGTCTGAAGTTCAGAGCAGCACGAGTTCAGGTAGCTAATGTTGTTGTGTTGGTTTATGTATTTCGCTCACATTAGGTTCCTAAACTCAGGAAATGATTAAAGATAAAGAAGCCTGTTTTATATGTGCTCTTTGATAAAAGTTCACAAATAGACGTGAATTGACTATTTGAACCTTGATTTTTGATGCTTGTTCAACAAAACCATTCTTATTTAACTAGAGTTGCATCAGATAAATTCTGCTTAGCAAATTAATTGGCAACATTTTGAATGATTTGAATCAAATAATGTTGAAAATGAACTTTTCTATTCACCAAGTTTATACACTATCGTGTAAAGTTAATGAAAATGTCTTTCAAAAAATTAAATTAGTAGCATCATAAATACCTTTTCTATCATTTATTTTTTTATTTTGCTGTCTTGCTCTAACTCATCTTTTGTTTTATCCTAAAACCTTCAGACTGAACAGAAACTCACGCTTCGATGGCACCATGTCCAACATCGCCCCTGCTCAGCTGTTTCAATAATGTAGGATGGCGAGGTTTAGGTTGAAAACTTGCACGGCTTCAGTCGCTTTAGTGTTGTTCATCCTCGTCGTAACCCTTATTTTAAAGTCTCTGACTCCAAAGGATTCTTCTTTCCAAAGCCCAGGAGGTGTTGAGGTAATTCCAGACAGAAAGAATGATCCACAGATCCAGAGAAGCGATCAGAAAACACCAGAAGACACCAGTATGAATGAGTCAGACAGGAACTCTGAGCTGGAAGCTGCACTGAGGAAGTATCCTCCTCCAAACTACTATCTCCATACCTTTTATTACGCCTGGTATGGGAACCCGAAGTTTGATGGCAAATACATCCACTGGGACCACCCACAGCTGCCACACTGGGATGCTAAAGTAGCTCAGGGATATCCACAAGGAAGGCATGTCCCTCCTGATGACATTGGGTCCAACTTTTACCCATCTTTGGGGCCTTACAGTTCCAGGGACACCTCTGTAATGGAGGCTCATATGCAACAGCTGCGTACAGCAGCCATCGGTAAGACAAAAATGACTCTGCCTTTTAGCTTAAGGTTCAAACACTCTGGTCCAAACCATTTGTTATGTAGATGTAGATGTTTTTTAGGAAAGGGTTTCATAGGAAAAGCAGATCTTGTACCTCATTAGTGTTAATTCTCAGGTGTGATCGCTGTTTCCTGGTATCCTCCCTCGACAAATGATGACAACGGTGATCCGATAGACGAGCTAGTGCCTGCACTGTTGGAGGTGGCACAGAAATACCGCATTAAGGTTTGTATGATAAAAGCAACTTCTAGTGCTTTGAATTGTCATTTCCACCCCAAAATCTATGCATGGTACTTCAGAAATGTCCCCATACATATATATAAGTATAAAGCACGTGTATTAATGTTTGTTTTACAGGTTGTTTTCCACATTGAGCCCTACAAAGGAAGAGATGAAGTCAACATGTTCACTAATGTCAAATACATAATTGAGAAGTGAGTATTACTGTTTGTCAGTGATCAGGAAATCCCTCTGATACTTTAGTTACTGATCAGTGATCCGGTTGTTTTATCTCTTCCCAGATACGGAGAGCACCCGGCATTTTTCAAGTACCGGACAAACTCTGGCAAACTCCTCCCACTCTTTTATGTGTACGACTCTTATTTGATGAACTCTGAGCAATGGGCCAAGCTGCTCAAACACACAGAGCACAACAGCATCAGGGATACTCCATATGACGCCATCTTTATTGCTCTGCTGGTTGAGGAGAAACATAAGATGGAGATCCTGACTGCGGGGTTTGATGGCGTCTACACCTACTTCGCCACTAATGGGTTCTCCTACGGCTCCACTCAGAAGAACTGGGGCTCTATTAAATCCTTCTGCGAAGACAACAACCTGATTTTCATTCCAAGCGTGGGTCCGGGTTATATCGACACAAGCATTCGACCGTGGAACTTCCAGAATACGAGAAACCGAATAAGTGGCAAATACTACGAAACGTCGCTGAGCGCGGCGTTGGAGACCAGGCCTGACTTCATCTCCATAACATCTTTTAACGAGTGGCACGAGGGGACTCAGATTGAAACAGCGGTCCCTAAAAGAAGCCAGACGGTGTACTTGGACTACCTACCCAATAAGCCAACTATCTACCTTGACATAACTCGCAAATGGGCCGCCATATTTGGTGGTGAGCGACAAAGATGGCAAGACTGATGATGGAAAATTACTGATGGAGTGCGATAGCGATGATTTATTGATTGAGACATGACTACTTATTTGAATGTTGGCTGCGGTATCTTGCACTGAATGCATTGCTGTTAATCACTTCTTACGTTTAGTCATTCACAAATAATCTGCATGATTTATTCCTCTAAACCCAGCTGAAAGCAAAGGCTGTTTATGCCTTCTGTGACCCAAAAACATTGTTGAACAGGAAATAAAACATAAGTAAACAAAACGGTGTGGTGGTAGAAAGCTGTTGCTTCACTTATTTCAAAGCCATGCTGGTGTAACAGGTTAACGTGAGTCACAGAGATGCAAACAGCAGCTCTTATCCTGAAGTACGCCGTTAACTCCGAGAAACTGAAACGCAAATATTTTCCTTTAGTTCACCTTCATGTTGACGGTTTCGGCTGTGGTATGTGTTGTTCTGTGTCAAAGCCTCTGAGCAAATCACTTGAATAAATTCTCTGATTAGATACAGAAACTTCCTGAGTGCATATTGTTGTCACATTCAGGCATTTCGCACATATTTCACATTTTTGACCGGTGGCGCGTTATTTGTCAGATTTCTTCTGAGAGGTTCTGAAGTGGAAGCATCCTATCGAGCAGTCTGCATATTCAGTCCTGTTTTCACGAGGCTCCAGCAGGATTTATTGACATGCAGTTTCACGCCCGTGCGTGGCTTGTGTCCTCGTTATCCGACTCGACAAATTAGGGAGAAGGGGGCGAGAAAAGTCTGGGAGATTTGCTTTTAGGAGTCTTTCTCCAGTGCTCGCAATATGTGTTTCAAATAGGTGTTGATTCTGGTGAAACATTTGAATACAAACAACAAACATGTCAGAATGACAGAAGTCTTTGATGCAGAATGTGGCTGAATTCTAGCCTGGAAAGCCATCCTATATATGGGAGTATTTAGTCTGACCACGGTCCATTAATGGCTCTCAGTCGTGGGGCGGGATCTACGGTTGTCTTTCAAACAATCTCAACATGCTATTGGACAACAAACATGACATACTCACCACTATGGATGTCAGTCAACGAGGCAGTCCGCCATACTTCATCAAAGAAGATGCAAATACATCCTTTTTCTAAATAAACTTAAGTACCTCTATCTGCACTTGACTCAAAAAAAAGCCCAAGTCAAAATAGTTCAAAGTTCATGCCGAAGCCGTTTCAAACCATACATATCATATATATCACTATGCCTTACCCGTGCTGTTCGTCAATTTGAAGAACGTCCCTATGCGGCGGCCATCTTACCTCGGACAGCTGCCCCCTTTCATACCATTGGTGTCAATGGTGAATGTACTATTTAAATAACTAACTTGCTCAATTTTCAACCGATTTTCAAACGGTTTGATTTGTTATAAACGCCAGAGATGTGAAATATGACGGATTTGGCCCGTTAATTTAAAAATGTGAAAGTATGTCGTCTCAAGCCTATGTGTTATAAGGTTTGTAATAATGCAACCCGCTTGTAAATCTGTTAATATTTCATCGAGTTAAGAGTGTTTTTGTTTAAGTTGTTCACTCACCTTCCATCTGCTGCCATTGAGAACGGAACGTAAGCTGTCCGAGGTAAGATGGCCACCGTGTAGGGACGCTGTCGACTCCCAGTTAAGGCATCTAGTGATATATATGATGGCTGTGTCCAAATCCAGGGATTGCATGCTTCTGAGTACCCGTCCTCATTGGTCTCAGGAGAACGTGTTCTTCCGTGACCACTTAGACCGGATGTTAACAGCTGTGAATGTGGACGTTCTAGCCTTAAATAAAAGTCCCGCCCCTACTCCTGTCACCTAGCAACTGCTTAAAGAAAATCTATTACAAAATATGGATCCACGATGCTGGATTATTCACGGTTAATTGTATAATTTATTTTTTGATTTATGATTTACCAATTTTATGAACTGTAATGACGAACAAGAATACAAAAACACATTACAGGCCTAATGAGAATGGGAAACGCCTAAAAACACAACCACTTCAGGCTTTTACTTTTTGTACAGTCAGATTTTAATAAACTAGTCGTCCTGCTGCTCTACTGCTGTGCGTCCCGTTTCTACAGAAATCAATCCCGCAGTGCATCACGGGAATTATGGAGGTGAGGAGACCACGGAGACTACACCGCACCTGTTATCAAAATCGGGGAAAAGAAGAACGCATTTCAAGACCGCATTCTGAGCATTCTTGGAATTTGGACGGTCTTCGACGCGGCGCTGTGACGTCACTGGTCTTAAAATCCGAACTCATGAGCACGCAACCCCTGGATTTGGACACAGCCGATATCTATGTTTCAAACGAGCAGTCGCCATTTTTGTTTTTTCAGTAACATCCTGCCCACCAACAGAGTGCTGTGATTGGACCACCAAACCAACAGAGCTTTGTGATTGGACCGTCTGCCATACATAGTGGAAGAAGACAAAAACACATTTTTTCTAAATAAATGTGCTGTGATTGGCCAGCCACAATAATGGCCGGGGCTGCGGAGGTTCCAATGGAGCGTTGCAAGACATGAACGATGGTCTAGATCAGTGGTACTCAACCCCAGACCCGGAGGGCCGGTATCCAGCACGTTTTAACTCTGTTTCAACACACCTAATTTCAATCAGCAGGTAATTAACAGGCTCCTGCAGAGCCTGATGAGCTGCTGCACAGGTGATTCAACCACTGAACCAAGCGTGTTGGAGCAGAGAAATCACTAAAACATGCTGGATACCGGCCCTCCAGGACCAGGATTGAGAACCACTGTTCTAGATTCTAGGCTAGATAAATTCTGCTGTTTATTCTGAATTGATTAAATGATGCAAATGTAAAAGTAGGGTGGCATTTTATGGGACGATTTTATGACTCAAAACATAACCTAAGAGCTTTTTAAAGCAACATTTTAAACTCGTCAAAGTCTCCTCACCTTAATGAGGCCCTGACTGAATGTAGAAGGGCCCGCTAACGAGCAGCAACAGGAGACAGGTGTCTTTAAGGTCAGATCATGCATCTCAAGAAAGGAAATTTAGCATGATGTCTATGAGATCTTCAGAGTTATTTCCCACATTTCTTAAATTACTTCCCAAGCTCGCCGTTCTAAATTGCTGCTCTCCACCACATTTCATTTTGCTGAACCCTTTGGATTAAAGCTGAGACTCGACACCTCACATCTACCTTTGAAACTTCCAACGGTTGTCCCTGAATCCAAGTAAACAAGTTCTGCTTGTGTTTTTGTTATGCAGCTGTTTTTCTCTTTTGCAATCGCTTTTGAACTCGTTTTTCTCACAGTGCACATTTAATAGCTATCTGGAGAATTTCAGGTCTTAGTAGGGAGAAAGTCATCCAAACAGAATGTGTTCCATGTCTGTATGGGTCATTGTTCAGCCATAGAAGCTCTCTTCAGTTTTACATTCTTTCTAGATTACCAGATATGTTCACCCTGTACTGTGCCTTCTGTGTTGTCTGACTGACTGGTCCCAAAGCAGAATGACTGAACTCTCCCCTTTTGACTTCAAAAACAGCCCCGATTCTTCATAAGAACTCAACAAAGTGTTGGAAACATTCCTCAGAGGTCCTGGTCCTTGACATGAAAGCATCACACAGTTCCATTCATGATGTGAATCGCCCGTTCCACCACATCCCATGGTTCTGGACTGGATTGAGATTGGGTGACATGGTGCGTCATCCTGCTGGAAGTAGCCATCAGAAGATGGGTCAATGTGGTCATAAAGGGATGGACATGGTCAGGTGGCTGTGGTGTTTAGACCAGGCTCAGGTGGTACGGTCCGAAGTGAGCCAGACCATTACACCATCAGGAGGAACATCAGCAAGTCCTTTTCACCTGAGTTGCTGCCATGTGATTGGCTGATTTGTGTTAAGCAATGAAAAATACAGCTTATGAGTGCATTTAAACTAAAATATGTTGCAGCACAAGAGTTTTTTTATATCTTATTCTGCAGATTTGGTTTGGTCAGTACATTTACAAAGGATCTTCATAGTCCAAATGGACATATAGGGACTTTCCCTTTATTACATTCATCTCAGCTGCTTCCAGAAGACGTTTCTGGGTTAAATTCTAACAAATGATCTCCAGTCATAAACGTTTACGTCCACCTTTTCTGTGGTTATCAGTGAAAACGTCTGGATCTCTCGCAGCAGAATTCCCATGGACAAACGTTTAAGTCAGCATCCTACACACACACACGCACACACACACACACGGCAGCAGCAGCAGCTCCACCACAGCCTGCAGCTGCATTAATGGTAAACAGAGCAAAAGGTAGCGCATGGGCAAGGCAGCAGGGAATTATTCCACATCGCATCACATCCCTGAGCGTCCATGGCGTCCTCTGACACCGAGCAATGAATTTAATGTGCAGGCTGACAAGGTAGCCGCCCATTTTATTCTTTTTTTTAAATTATTTTATTTTTTCCATTTGCAGCCATCATCTGTAGTCGGTGTGCGGCGCAGGAGGGGGAGAAGATGCGGCGCACATCGCTCGAGCAGCCTCTATTATAGGTATCATCATTTTTTCACAGATCAAGACGACGGACGTGGACAGATCTAGATCTGCTGCTGCAAAACCTCCCATTGGATTATTTTTATTTATTATTATTATTTATTCTATTTATTCCAGGCGCATCCACGTTTTCTGCGTGTTGCAAGGTGTCTTTGAAAAGGATACGGACCTCTGGGGGAAATGAAAGGAAAGCTCTGTTTTGGCTCACGCCTGTCGAGATGGTGAGTAAAATGCATGTTCTTGTATTTCACGATTTTGAAACCAAATTCGGCCAATTAGAGGCGATCCGAGCAGAGAAAATGACAGAAAATCACCGATCACTCGTTTTTTCCTTTATTCCTGAGCTGATGTCTGTATTTTTCAGATGCATCGTGCACCCGACAGTTTCTTCCCACCCATGAATGTGACTTCTTGTTTAAATCTTGCTCTCTAAGCTGCAGCTCAAGTCATTTTCAGCCTCATTCACCACGTTTTTTTTCCTATTTAGACTATTTCCGTTCAGTTTAGGGTCCAATTAGGGGTGTCGTGTCAATCCACACACAACATATTCTTGTGATTTTCCACCAATTTCCCAACAACCATAGAGCCTCGCGTTTTAAAATGACCTTCAGTGCTCGGCACGGCTGGAAATTAATTGTCACCTGCATGCAGAGTCTCTGCACAGGCAGTGCATTGGACATCCTGCAGGAATGCGTCCACCTGGACATGAGCGCATCCCAATGACCCTACCTGTTACTAAAATCATAACTGGGATTGCATGCATATAGTCACAATCAGAGGTTTTTCATCTTTCTTTTTTTCTGTATTTTTTCCCAGTAGCCATCTCAAATGTAGCCCCGCTGCAGACTACTCACCCATGCAGCGCTCGTGTCCCAAATACATCACAATGTATTTACCAAAAGCCATGTTATTTAAAATCTGAATGGGCTGCAGCCTCTCTCAGTTGTAACATTAAAACTGCTGGAGGAGGTTCATTCATTTTGCAACTTTATACACAACCCACACCTCAAAAATAAATAAATTGTTTTATTTAAGTGTTCTGTTAGAGGGAATATGGACTCATTCAACCTTAAAAGTATACAAATGAGTCTGCAGATAGACCATAATGAGCCATTACGCCTGATTAATTGAAGACCCCAAAGTGACAGCTGTCAGTTTAAAACAAAGAAAATGAAAGAAGTATAATTAATTGCCTTCAAACCTTAAATAATAACCATGCTATTGTCACTTTACCTGGAGGTTTCAGAACTACGTCAACTCAATGCTTCCTTATGTGACAGTGAGTGTCCTGTCACTGTATCCCAATTGATCATGTGCCCTGGCTACTTGGCCACAGGGATATCCCTTTGACTCTCACCCAGGGGTCTGAGGTTCGAGTCCCGCGTGGGCCCTTGTTTGTCCACCTTGCCACACTTAAATGTTTTGCTCATCATCTAAGGAGCTTTTTTCAGTACAAGAAAAATGATGAATTACAAGCGTATAATTTGTAGTGAGAGCCTCATTAATGCTAAGCTAGTTTACAGATAAATCCCCTGATCCTCCTTCCTGAAGGTCGTTAGGGTCTTTCACATCCAGATCAGCATGCAATATGTTTTGATCACATTCCTGAAGGTGTTTATTACTGTGAAACTGTTCTGGAATCAAGTTCAGATCTGATTTAGACCAAGCTGGTCAAAAGAAAAAGAACATCAGACAGGGAAAGAGGTCTTGCAAATCAGCTTGCACTACAAAGCTCTCCATAAAGTGAAAACTTGGTGCTCTGCGTTTTTCTGCATACGGAGAAATAACTCAAGAGTCTAGCGGCCTTTTTCTGAACCTATGAATGCCCACAGATCATTGTGACCCTTCAACGGCCAATTCTGTAAAGAAAGGGATCCTTTTGATTGTGTTAGAGTAAAAGTCAATGTCACAATGTCCCAGATTTATCTTCGTTAGAACCAGAATGTCTTCAAGCATCATAAAAACATGTTTATCTGCAGGGACAGCATCTGTTTGTGTGTGTGTGTGTGTGCGTGCGTGCATGTGTGTGTACAAAGTTTTAACTATATCTGATTGATGTTAGAAGGACGTAAGAAGGCATGTGTGGAGACTCAGGAGATCTCCACCAGGGTTGGACAGCATATTGCAAATGTATCATTTTCACAATACCAGTGAGAGATATATTCAAAGACGTGTGTGTTTGTGTGCCGATCAGATGGATTTCAATGCCCGTAATGCCCACGAGTGGTTTAGATATCTGTGGCTGGAATGCTAAAACACATAGAAAGTCGTGCGTGTAGCGTGATGACAGAACATAAAGGAACAAAGTGTGAAAATCTGTGTTTTAGCAGAAGCTGAATTGTCAATATCAACTGAATTGTTTGAGAATTGGAAGTTTAAGCAGAAGAGATTATTTTAAACATGGTGACTGTTTCAAATAAGAAATAAAAACTCCTGAAGAAAATCAGGCTTAAAGTCCTGAATTCTTAGTTAAAGGCAGTTATAGTAGATCGTTTGATGCTTAATAATATCCATCCATCATCTACATCCATCCATCATCCATCCATCATCTACATCCATCCATCATCCATCCATCCATCCATCCATCCATCATCTACATCCATCCATCATCCATCCATCATCTACATCCATCCATCATCCATCCATCCATCCATCCATCCATCCATCATCTACATCCATCCATCCATCCATCCATCCATCCATTCATCCATCCATCATCCACATCCATCCATCCATCCATCCATCCATCCATCATCCACATCATCTACATCCATCCATCCATCCCTCTATCCATCCATCCATATGTCATCAGTCCCTCCATCCATCCATCCATCCCTCTATCCATCCATCCATATGTCATCAGTCCCTCCATCCATCCCTTTATCCATCAGTCCATCCATCCATCCATCCATCCATCCATCCATCCATCCATCCATCCATCCCTCTATCCATCCATCCATATGTCATCAGTCCCTCCATCCATCCCTTTATCCATCAGTCCATCCATCCATCCATCCATCCATCCATCCTTCCATCCACATCCATCTATCCATCATCCGACCAAGTTCAGCCTCCAACAGTCTACAATCAGTGCCAGAAAATCTACGACTCCGGTCTGCAATCGACCAATGAAAATATGACCAGGAAGTGATGTGAAAAACCAGTGATGAGTGTGTAATGCGAGAGTAGCATTAGCAACAACGGAGACTACACCCTAGGACATGTCGACCACTCCTTTTTGGAGTTCGGTTCATAGTCTAAAAAAAGAAGTGTTAACAGTGGCACTTTTTTCTCTTTTCATCGTTGTGATCTTGGGTATCTGTCAGCTTTTAGTGACGTATGCTTCTCAGCAAGTACGCTTGTGATGTTAGCGCTTCCTGCTAGAATGAGACATCGTACCATTTGGTTCACTGAAATCTTGGGCCGTAGAGGGTGCCACTTCTCTAGAGTCCTCACAGTGAGACATGAAGCAGTCCTTTGCAATAGCTGAAAAACGCACAGCGTGGCCTGAGCTTTAAACACGCATGTCTTTTTGTTTGCGGGAAGAAGCCGGAGTACCCGGAGAAAACTCTCACGAGTGAGGTGAACATGCTAATTTTGCACAGAAAGACCACAGCAGCAAAATTTGAACTGGCAACCTTCAAAGCAACAGTGCTACCAACTGTGCCCCAATGTGCCTCAGCTTAATAACATTTAAAGATTATTGCCTGAAGATAAGAATCACATTTCCTGAGCCTGATGATGTGCATCAAGGTAAAGATCTGGATTCTGTCTACAGTTAAAGGCAGACGATAAGGTTTTGGGCACCTTTCTCGCTGCAGAGGAAAGTAAATTTAATGATGATGATGGAGTCATTTTCAGGATGACAATGCATCTGCCGGAGAGTTCTTCAGCCGAGACATCCACTTAGTGATGTGGTGAGAATATCAGATTTATCAGAGGAAGATGATACAGGGAGAACGAGAAGAAGTCAGAAGAAAAATGATTTTTGTCAAGATGGAGAGGTGCTTGAAGCTTATATAAAAAATGTAAATTTGAATCATTTTTATTTAGCATAAGCTTAGGTATTGTTGTGTTTCTGTATCTTCAGCAGGCTTAATAATAAGATCCAGCTCCCACGGTAAGCTAAGAGAGGAGAAGTTGTATTTTTCTGCCTCCCTTTTCACAAAAATGTCATCATTACCTTTAAGGTGACTAAAACAAAGGAAGCGGTTTAGAGTAACCTTTGGGTTAGTGGAGTATGACATCTTACAGCAGTTTATCAGTCTGTTTATGCGTAGATGAGACTGTTTGCTAAGTGAGATACACGCAGTTTAGCTCAAATGATTGCAGCCTGTAAAACTAAGTGTTATTATCTAATCTGAGTCATTGGCCATGTGAGTGTTGCCTGCAGGGATGCACCAAACACAGCCAGGAAGACAAGGTCAAGGATAAAGTCACATGATTAAACAGTTGGTGATCCTCCGTAGTTCATAAAGTAAAGAGTCAGCTGAGAGGTACATCTTCCATCTTGAAGTGATAGTAGTTGGTTAATGACAATCCTGTATCAGGAAACAGCAGGGGTCTGTCCAGGCCTTTTAAGATGGGGTGGCCCACATGGAGCACTTGTTTATGCATGGGTGGCACCAATGGTTAAGGTTTTTTATTTCTGCCCTTGTAGTGAATTTGTGAGTTCCACATTGTGCCATGACCACCTCCTTCTTCTTCTTCTTCTTCTTCTTCTTCTTCGAGCTGCTTTGTCGTACTTAGCAAGCCACTTCTTGGTGCATTACTGCCAACACCACCATTATGCACAATGTAAGGCTAATATAAATTGAACTCAGTGGGGTGGCACCTGGGGTGGCCTCTCAGATTACAAGGGTGGCATGTGCTACCCCAGGCCACTCCCTGGACACGCCCTTGGGAAACAGGTGACAGGGGAAACAGCTAAATCTGCGATTCCCAGACCTCCTGTACATCCAACATGGCTCAAAGGTGTTCTTCAGGCAGCTTTAACATATGATCTCTTCAGGGAGTCCTGAGGTTGCCTTGAGGTCTCATGCTGGTGGGAAATGTCTGCAAGGCCACTTCCCCCAGCCCAAGGCATCATAATGCATTTCCAGACCAGCCAAGAGCCATAAACCCCCTGCATAAACCCCCTAGGTCAACCCCAGTCTTATTCCAACAGGCCATGATTTAAACACTTCCACCAGGAGGCGTCCAAGGGTCATCCTGACTACCCCAGCTCCATGTGGAGGAACAGCAATTCTTCTCTGAGTCCCTCCTAAATATCTGAGCTTCTCCATACCCATTCATCCATTATCCATTCATTTTCTTCTGCTTATCTGGGGTCGGGTTGTGGGGGCAGAAGCCCAAAGTTCCCTCTCCCCAGCCACTTGGCTCCTCTGGGGGAATCCTAAGGCATTCCCAGGCCAGCTAAGAAACATAGTCCCTCCTGCGTGTCCTGGGTCTTCCCTTAGGTCTCATCCCAGTTTCACCAGGGAGCCGTCCTCCTAACCCAAACCAGCAAATCCACACTTTTCTGGACTCATGTTCTCTGACTTGGAGGTGCCCATCCTCATCCCAGCTGCTTCATATTGGTCTACAGACTGTTCCAGAATCTACTGGAGTTCATGGTTTGATGAGACCAAAAGGACAGCATCATCTGCATAAGGCAGTAATGCAACAGTATCCTCCTTGGCTTCACCTAGAAATTCAGCCCATAAAGGTTAGGAACAAAAATGGTGATGAAGTCTGACACTTATCAGAAACAATTATGAAGTCTTATCATCAACCAGCCTCTAATGGCACATAAATCACATGTATTCAGACTAAAATCTGGTTTGTTTGCTCGTTTATTTCTGATATTTGCTTTAATCCATAAAGAAATAGATGCTATCCAGCTCTCCACCGTGATACGAAGCAGCGTGATCATTTGAATATTAAGCATTCAAATGAATCCGTGATTTAAATAAGATGCTCTGGTGAAGACAAGGAAATTTGAACTTTTAAACCTTTTTTTATAATGAAGAATAAAAAAAGCTGCAGATGACCAAGTTACAGTGAACTGGTTTGGAATTGTTTTGCTTCTATTTTTAAGACTTCTTAGGTTGGGAAAGTGACTGTACAGGTTTTAACAAAGATAAGAATAACAATGATAATAGAGGTTGCCACATCCATTCTGTTGTGACGTCTCTGCAGTGAGTTTCCATTAATCGGCTGCTATGTGATACGAGGTTAAAAAAAAAAGTCCCAGGGGATAATTCTGCCACGACCTTACATGCTGTAACAGAACATAAACCACTAGAACTTTAAAATTTAGTGATGTCTTTTATTAAAAACCAACAAAGGCAAAAAAAACCTCTTTGAAACTTGGCACTCTTTTTTTCTTTGAAGAGGTAAACCAGAGGGAGGAAGAGGTCAGGTGAAGTATGACGTTTTCAGACGTACTTACAGGTCCAGTTTCACCTAGTAGGTGTGTCTGCAGAGATGAATTTATGAGAAATAAGTGCTAGTGTGTGGTAAACAAGGTTTTCAAATACTTTAAATTAATTTTTTTTTAATTAAATAAAAACAGTAGCAACATTATTTTTAACCCTTTAACTTTTATACAAAAAGCAATGAAAATATTTCTGATTTATATATTTTTTTATAAAATCGTGCCAATAGGATTTATGTTATAACAGATGGGAATAATACATCGTTTTATGAAAATAAAGAATTTAAGATAAGGATTAATGTTTAGTTTAAAAATCTAAATATTTTTTAGAACATTTTTAGTTTATGTTTTTTTTATTTTACAGCATATTTCAATAAGCTAAAGGGATTAAAAAGTTCTCTACTACTGTATGTGGTTGAATCTGAGGGTTTGTGTGCAGATATAATAACAGAAATTGTGCAAATGATAAAAACAGCAGGAACAAAGGGATGCAAAAGAGATGATTTACTGGTTTTGTTGTAAATCCTAACAGCTGCTGGTTCCTCCGTGCACCTAGGATGCAGTAATCTGTCCATGATGGAGCTCTCCAGCTCCATGATTACGATTTCGCACCAAATGCATCACCTCAATTAAAATAACATAGTGACATTATTTCATAACAGTTAATGTTTGAAGAAACTGATTTACACGTATCGTGCATCAGTTTGTTTATTTGTGCTAAAATTAATGTGACTTTCAATAAAATAAAACAGTGATCTAGTTTATGGACAATTCAGATAAGAAAACCACTTTTAAACTTTTACCAAGATTCTGGAGCACTTGTCCAGAATGTCCTGAACTCTGGGACAAGAAGAGCAGCAGCTCTGAATCATGAGCCTTCATCGGTGGCTACTTCCCTCTTTAGACTCGGTGAAGTTAGGTCACCTGTCCAGGTGATTTTCCTGCGTTTTGTAAACAAACACACAAGAGAAAAATTGTTCCCGGCACAGAAATAGCCAACAGGAAGATTAACGGTGGAAGATCTTCCAAGTATCATTTCTTTGCATCTGGACTAAATCTGCTTCAATACAGTCCTTCTTTTGAGCTGCTTTTAGGCTGTCTCTCGGTTTGTTACCGTCTTTCATGGACCTTAAAAATGGCGCAGCAATCCCATAATGCATTGCATCATGACATCGGTTCCAAAGCCCTTTCGTAAATTTGGAAACCAAATGACCTTAAAACAACGTTCTAACATAGTATATCCAACCGTCAGTGTTCGGTTTTAGGAATTATGTGCTTAAAACAAACTGTTTCAAAAAGTCCCCATTTGTGATGTCACAAACGAGAAAATTATAATAGAACTACGCTAACATGCAAGAGACACTAAATGCCACAAAAAGAATACATGTATCCAACTGGTTTAAAAACCAGCTGCATGTCATTCATGTAAGCCGTGCTCAGAACCATCATGTGATCTATCACTTCATACATTTCATTGTCACCGTAATTACTTCTACAGAACAACTCTGTAACTTTATATAAAATAATTTGCACTTGGTGGGTTCTTCATGTCCAAATATCGTAGATAAAACCTAACTTTGACAATAAAAGTTTAAGGAATAAAAAAGTTCTCAATAAAGTATGCTGGTCTTATAAATGTAGGGAAAGTCTCTTTTTTAATATCCTTGTTTCACAGAGAGCATTCTCTTTGAATCAACAGGGAAGAGGATAGACAAACCATAACTTCTGGTGCCAATCTAACGAGATTCAATGTGTTGCTTTTGAATCTTTTGTCCAAAGAAAATCTGGCTGATACTCAGCAGGTTGAAGCTGAAACCACAACAAACAGAACAGCATTTTGTCACTGAGGCTTTTACTTTGTTTTTTAAGCTGAAAAGATGCAAAGCTAAAACGATGAACTCCCGAGCCCTCTGCCGGTGCAACATTATGTTTAATGTCATTATATCTTTTAATCTGCTTTTTATGGAAAGGCTTTATTCATTATATAGAACGACACCCACTATGGTGGAAGCTGGCCAGAGAATGCCTGTTTTCAGGCTTGTCCTGTTCTGCAGGGGAAATTTTAGTTATGTTTTAAACATTTCTTAGTCTGGATTGAATTATCTACCTTTACCTAACAATTCCTTCTTATCTTCAGCCATCAGACTGGTGGAAAGCTTTGCTTTTTCAGTTAGATAATTGACTTGTTTTCTTGCACTTGTTTGGTAGATTTGTTAAATTGTAAAGGAAAATAAATAATAATGCTCTTCCTGTTCTCTGGTTAATATCATATACTGACCAGAACATGTAAGTTAACAGTAGGATTCTATTATTAATACTTATTAACATACAGCTCGAAGCACATTAGAACTGCAATAAAAAAATATTAAATATTACCCTAAACAGCTCTTCATCTTTGTACTGAGCTCTCAACCCCTTCCTCAAACTTCAGGGAACGTACAGCAGACAAAAGTTAGGAGGAAGTCATCAAAGTGACAGGTCATTTCCTCCCACGTGCCACACAAGATGGGGAACCAGTTTGAGAGCATAAAGGCCAAGACCAAACGTATTATCCTAAAACTGGACTATTATTTAAAAAAGTCACTAATTTTCACCTTAAGGGCTAAAATTACTGTTAAAACCAGCCAGTAGGGATGGTTTAAAGGCATCAGGATGTTTATGACTTATGCCACCAAATTTTATTAATATTCAATGATGAAAATTAGACAAAATGTGAAAACACAGGAAGCAAATGTGTTTGTTGTAATGCTTAACTGCAAAGACCATGTGACAGTAATAAATAATAATTATTGTGATTTTTTGGGGGGGAAATGTGTTGATGTTTTTGTTTTTCCTTTATTGTTTTTATGTTCAAGCCATCAATACAGCTGATTGTACTGTAAGTGGAGCTGTTTGTAGAGCTACTAGGAGAAGCTGGGCTGGTGTGGGTGTAAATGCTGGGACAGATGTTTTCTTTAATATCGCTGAAGGCAAACTTGGCAACGAACATAAAGGCAGGGCAGCTTTATTTGAATAGCACATTTCATACACAGAGGCTATTCAATGTGCTTAGCCATTAGCGAGAATAGCAGGAACATTAAAGTCAACATGACAGCACAATTAAAATACACAAATAAATTTAGACCAAATTAAATAGACTGATTAATTTCAGATTTAAAAATCAGAAAACGACTGAGCAGTTACAGTGCAGAAGGTGCAGCATGAGAAACGATCATTCAATGGCAGGTGAATACATGAAAGTTTTCAATTTTGATTTAAAGGTTACTAGAGTTGTGGTATGTTTGAGGTCATGAGGAAGCTGATTCCATCTGTGTGCAGCATAGTAGCTAAAAGCAGCTTCACCCTGTTTGGTTCTGACCCGGGGTTCTGCCAGCTGACTGCTTCCTAAGGATCTCAGAGCCCTGCTAGGTGTAGATACTGCAAGGAGATCTGACATGTATTTTGGCCCCATGCCACTGAGTGATTTATAAACTAGTAGCACTTTCAAATGGATCCTGTAGTTTACTGGTAACCAGAGATCTGAGAACAGGAGTGATGTTCTCGGTTCTCTTGGTTCTTGTTAAGACTCTAGCAGCAACATTCTGAATAAACTGCAGTTGCTTCACAGATTTTTTGGGAAGACCAGACAGAAGACCATTGCAGTATTCCAGCCTGCTGGAGATGAACGCATGAATGAGTTCCTCTAGGTCTTGTCTGGACATGAGACCTCTGAGTCTTGCTATTTGATGATGATAAAATGCTGATCTAGTCTTTTTTAAAGACAGTTCCTTTGCTTTAAAAAAGGCCCGACTACTCTGTTTTCTATGTTCATATATTGGAACCAATGAAAAATAAAACATTTATTTAAAACTAAAATAAAAAGAGAATATATATACATTTCTCTTGTTATTGGTGTATATGTCACATCTGTGTATTTCCTGCAGCAGACATTAAGCATCACTCTTCTTATCTGCGCTGAGCAGAGAGAAAGCAACAACTACTTTGTCTCAGTTGTTGCTAAGTTTCCGTCCCTGAGCTCATTTGTGTGAGTGTTTCTGTCTCTGCAAACTGGGAACAGTAACACGCTGATTGGACTTCACTAAACAATACAGTCGTCTGTTTATCCTCAGTAATCTGATGTTCAGCATCACTTTTCAGAATATTATGTTTGGTTTGCAGTTAATGACGTCAGCTTAACCTGCGTCAGCAGTGTTGTACGTTTTTTTAAACATTAAATATGGTCTGAGTTCATTCAAACAGATAATAATAAAGCCAGAAGTTTTTATTGTGATTTTGGCTTCAACCAAATTAAACAAGGACTTACAGTCAGCTGTAAAGGTTTTCATGGTACTGGCTTGATGTTGTGGGTTTTAATGTTTTTAATTTTTTTTTTTTTTTAATCGACAAGCCCCATCTTTTTATTATTTTATTGTCTTTTATAATTGTTTTTATCTCTTGTTTTACTGTTTTACGATCTTATGATCTTGATTTAGTTCTTATGTTTTTTTATGATGGTGTTCAGCAACTTGGGCTGCTGATAAGGTGGTGGAAGGTGCTCTATAAATAAAATTGAATGAATGTGGTGGCTACATTGTACTCATCACCATCAGCGTGTGAATGTGTGTGTGAATGGATGAATGATACACTGTAGTGTAAAGCACTTTGGAGTACTCTGACTCTGAAAGATCATGCTATACAAGTGCGGGTCATTTATCATTATCATTTAGATAATTAGTTGAGATTAAGAGAAACAATTAGAAAGCATGGTTACATATTTGACTTTATTATAGGGACTAAAATGATCCGCAGAAAACAACCAACATAAAGTAAACTTAATCCTGTAATTAAGATTAATGCTGAACCAGTGATGAATGTCAAACCTGTTCTGTTAGCAACAGATAACAATGAAGGTCATTATTTTAGTGACACTTTTGGCAAATAAGACAAGGGTTACTATATTTCAGGTTGCGGGGAGATCTAGTTACTCTTCTCAGAAAGATGGCCCAGGGCTCAAATTTCAACTTGGATTGTTTCATTTCCTAGTATCCGCCTTGAAGCTCCGACATGCTCCTGCGCGTCTTGTCATGCAAAAATCTCTGTAATGTGTTTTTTTTGTGTGTGTGTGTGTGTGTAGTTTTTAAGAGCTTTCCAATAAAAGGTTTAGATTTTATTGTGAAATTTCTGTGAATTTTAAAAGATGCATTTGGTTCCTAGTGTTGTAGATGTGTGTGTGTGATGCAGCAACCCGGTCTCACGTTTAGGTAAATAAAGACAAATGTAAATTAGTGTATTGGTGCAGATAAGCGTGTTAAAAATGTCTTTTATAAAACGACTTTAAAGGAAGTTCAGCTACTTTTGAATTGGTGGCTTTTTGTTGCTGTGAAGAAAAAAAGTTTTGTCTTTGAATGATCATCTGATGAAGACAAGGATCTCATTTTACATATTCTGTGCTAAGGTGACGAAGAGGCGTTCCTGCCCGACGGTTCCACCACACCTTGATCTGTTTCCTCTGGTGTGTGGACGGCGGTGAGAATGAACATTAAAAAATCCAGACGGACAGACTGCCGTCCTCCTCACTGCCTCCAAAAGACAAACCTTTCCAAGAGCTGGGGAGTCGTCATCATCTCACCGGACTTTTTAAAAAACAGCCTTCATCTTCCTCGTCCTCCTTCAAAGCCGAAGAGGGTAAGACAAAGCAGACAGTTCTCACCTGCTGACACCTGCACGCTGTCTCTCGTAAGACAAAGCAGGTCATGTACATACATGTCCACACCTCGCATTAACACTTTTTCTTTTAACTCTTCAAATGCAAAATCAAACTCCCAAAAACAACTTTCTTCTTTTGTTTCATAATTTTATCATTTAAAAAAAAACATGTACATATTGCACAAACAGGTTAACCAAAGCAAAGCAAAGAATTTCTAGTATTTAATCTCTGATTTAAAGGAATGGTTGCTTCTTTAAATTCAGATAATGCAAAAAGGTTGACATATGTCGTAGCAGACATGCTGATCTTTGCTGCAGATGCAAACATGGCTGCATCCGTTCTGCTTAGTAACATTTTTACACAACAGCCAGCATGCAAAGCTGCATGCAGCCCTCATAAACACGTACTTTCCCTAATCTTTACAGACATGAGCATGTCTGCCATGAGAAGGGCCTGCTGGTGTCATCTGCAACCTTGTTTTAATCATTTTCCATTTTAAATGTTTTCCTTTTATGTCCTTATTTTCAAATGAACGTGCTTAGGTTTAGGGTTAAGCTTTTTCTTTTTTGGATGTGCGTTATTTTATTTCACCTATCTGTTAGTTATTATTGGATCTAAAGAACATACAACAATATTTTTAACAATTTAAACAAAGAAAATGATTGAAAAATGAAAGTTAATATGATTTTTAGAATAATATCCACATATGTGGCTGTACATAATGATTCAGTGTAATTCTTGAGACGTTGTCCAGCTGTATTTACCTACATTTAGGACCTGATAAGGACTGTGTAACACATAAAAGCTAATTGTATACACCAGAGCTGTTAGTGTGGGTCTATAAAGCTCTTTCTGGTAAATGAAACCCTTATTTAGTCTCACCTTTTAAATAAAATCTCTCTATGCCTTTGTCATTATTCTAATCACCTTTAATCACTACACAACCTTTGATGATTGAAATAAAACCTTGCGTAATGCTTCAGTCTCTCTACAGTAATCAGTTTCACCCGTACGAGCTTCAGTTTAGAATTCACAGAAACACGCTAGTGCTGATTCGAGGAAGGAGGCAAAACGGGAAGTTTAGAAAAAAACAATCCCAACAAAAGACAGACAGGTGCTCAAATTACAACTATGGACACATACTCACCTTACTAATCAATCCTTTTTTGTTTAGTGACCGGTTTTGCTGGATGTCTCTGGTCACGCCACCTGACACGTGAATGAAGAAGAATTTTTCTGTTCCTCTTTACAAAAGACCAGTACAGTCACCAGTTACAGTATCTATATATGCCATCTTCCCTTTGTTCTGTGTTATCAGAAATGAAAAAAGATTTCTATTAATGGAGTGACTCTAGACATAATGGCGTAGGTTTATAGGACAATGGTAGGGTTAGGAAGCAAAAACATGTAGAGATGTTTCTTTTTTCATTAATTATTACTAAATACTGTATAAACAGAAAAAAGATGGAATTTTTTTGTCTAAATTACTGTAATTATTAAAATTGAAGTCTTTAATTAGTGATTGGTAATGCGTTTAAGGAGCTGATTCCTTTTCTTTTTCATTTACTGAGCTGCCTCAAGATTCAATTACTCCACTTTGGATTCTCCTCTAAACGAGTTTATGAAAAGTATAAACACACCTCCCTTCAGCTATTACCACATTAAATATATCCAATCCTGCTGTAACCAGTATGATCTCAATGCTAATCATAGAGGTGGAAGAAACCAATGTAAGACTGGAGGAAACGAAGTGTCTTCATGGTGCATCCGGAAGTTTAAAAACTTCTCTCACAAAGGATTAGTCTTGTTAAGCACATGTGCAAAGCAATATTCAAAACTGGAAACATCACCCAAAAGGACACCTGCCTAAAAAGTAGGAATAAATTTGGTTGCTGAGGCACAATGTAGTGATACGCCAATAGGCGAGGCTTTGGGGGAGTGATCTGTGGCTATAATGTCGCTGCCTCTTCTGCATGACAGTCAAACAGGACTGAGGTGATGCAGCAGAAGTCAAACATTCTTTCACAAATACAGGAGTGGTCTGTTGATTTTTAAATAATGATGGTCAATATTATTATCTCTGATCCCTTTTTCATGTAACGAAGATAAGCCTCGGAGCTGCTTCATTTCCAGTGAAGTCCTAAGTAGATGTTGTGTTAGGGAAATGAAGTTCTTTGACACGTGATGTCTGTTCCCAGTATTAACTCCAGTTCTCTCTTGTTGTGTTTTCTGTTTCTTTGAAAATAGCAGCTGTGGAACAATCACAGATTAATGTTGCCTGAGCTCAATCCAAATCTTTTCGTCCCTTATTAATTGTGCCCTCTGTTTTATAATCCGTGCCTCTGAACTTGGAAAATTGGTGCACAACCTCTTATGGTCAGTCCTCTTAGGTTAGTAAACAAGGTGTGGTGCCTAACAGTCACGATGTGTAAAAGCAGACCCCACGTGCCTGGTCATCAGTTATATTTTTGCAGTTTTGTGTCTTTTGTGTAGCATATGAGTCTCTTACATCTGGAACATCTGGTCACGAGTCGGATTAAAATCTCAAAGAATTTCGATGGAAAATGAAAGAGTTGGAGCTGAAGTACAGATGCTGTTTTTTAATCAGGGTATGATCACTCTTGCCTAATAAGTCAGCAAATTCTCCATCGTCATGGCAACACAGATTTTAAAGGTTAATTTAAGTGGAGATAAAAATAAATAGTGAGTTGATTTCAGTGGTCGGACAAAGCTCCGTCCTGCCGGAAGATGGGATACAGCGTGTTCTTGGTAGAGATGCGCTAATAGCAGTTTTCTGGGCCATTTCACATTTTCTATTTTTGTAAAGCTCTGACCCACTAATTCAGATTTTGGCAGATTCCAATTTCTTTCTAAGAACTGAAAGTCACAGCATGCAATGATTCCACCCCTTCTGTGTTGAATTAAAAATAAATTTGTCAATGGAGATGACTGACTTGAATTAGTCATGTGTGCAATCAACGGCTGGTGCTACTAAAAAAAACGCATCATTCATGCATCGTGAGGGAGGTTTACTACACAGAATTCCAGAGGTCCAGGTTTCTGGCCTTCTAGGAGCCAGTTTTTAATTATTTCTCTTTATTTAATCGCATTTCTTTCCATCCTCTTTTTGTCTGTTTATATACAGGAGGTATCAAGAGAATCAGCCAATGCAGGATCAGCAACACCACATGAGAGCTTCGTCATTCTCCTTAAGAGTCAAGAAGCATCTGAAGATTTCTTCTGTGAGATCTGAACATTAAAGGAGATCGTGTGGATTCCATCATACAGTCAAAACCAGGTTTGTGGAAAAAGGAAACTGTACCAGTAAAAGATAGAGCTCAAATTATAATAATTAATTTTATTTATAGGTGCCTTTCATGGCACTCAAGGTCACAACATAGTAACAGGAAAGATCACAACATAGTAAAACAAAGCAAGATCCCCTAAAGTAAATCAATAAAACAATTAAAAAGCAATAAAAGCAATAAAAAACATTAAAAAATGACAAATGAGATTCACACACAGAAAGCAGTTTTGAACAAGTAAGTTTTGAGATGTGATTTGAAAAGTGAAATGGAGTCAATGTTGCGAATCTCTTGGGGAAGAGAATTCCAGAGGTAAGGGGCAGAGCGACTGAACGCTCTGGCCCCCATGGTCGACAAACGATAAGGTGGCACTAAGAGATGGATGGAGGAGGAGGATCTGAGACTACAGGTGGGGATGTTAATTTGCAGCAGTTCACAGAGATATGGAGTGGTGAGGTTGTGGATGGCCTTGTAGGCAAGAAGAAGAATTTTAAAAGTGATCCGAAATTTTACAGGAAGTCAGTGCAGCTCCTTCAAGACAGGGGTGATGTGGTTGGTGGTCGGGGTTTTGGAGACAATACGGGCAGCCGAATTCTGGACCAACTGAATTTTGTGTGTAGATTTTTGTGGGAGACCAAAAAGTAATGAATTGCAGTAGTCAACACGAGAAGTGACCAGGGTGTGAACAAGAATAGCAGCGCTGTGAGGGACGGTCGAAGGCGGTTGATGTTACGTAGATGGAAATAGGCAGCCTGAGTAATTTTACTAATATGGGACTGAAATGATAATGTACCATCAAGGATGACACCCAGACTCTTAACCTTAGGTGAGGGACTGATGGAGGAGTTATCAATGGTTAAAAAAGTACAGTCGGACTTAGCCAAAGTCGATTTGGAACCAATGAGAAGAATCTCTGTTTTGTCACTGTTCAGTTGAAGAAAATTGTTAGGTAACCATGTTTTAATTTCATTAAGACATTCAGTGAGGGAAAAAGGTGGGAGGGAGGAGGAGATGGGATTTATGGAGAAATAGAGCTGGGTGTCGTCAGCATAGCAATGAAAATTAACATTAAATTTATGGAAAATTTTGCCAAGTGGAAGGAGATAAATGATAAATAGAAGAGGTCCTAGGACAGAACCTTGGGGAACACCGGATGTGACAGGAGTGGACATGGACTTAAAGGATTTTATTTGAACAAATTGAGTGTGACCTGAAAGATACGATTTAAACCAGTTTAAAGGAGTGTTCGTGATTCCAGTAGTTTCCAGTCTGTTCAGGAGGATGGTGTCAAAGGCTGCACTCAAATCTAAAAGAATAAGAGTAGTAAACAGTCCAGAATCAGCTGCAGTGAGGAGGTCCTTAGTGACTTTAACCAGTGTTGTTTCTGTGGAGTGAAAGGGGTGAAATCCAGATTGAAACTTTTCAAAGAGATTATTGTTTGAGAGATGGTCATGAACTTGGGATGCAACTATTTTTGTAATATGGAATTATTATTAACATTTTGGTAGAGTCTTGACATTAATACGTTATTATTGTTATTGTTGCCTTCACTCCACACTCCAATCACTAAAGCTCAATACCTACATTCCATTATCTACCTTCAATAATTCATTGCATTCAAAAGTTTCTGATCAATGTGCCTGCTGCTGAGTACTTAAAGATTGTTTTAAGTCTGTTTTGATGGCTTGTACTTTTTTTGTTTTATCTTATTTTTATCTTGCATTTTTTTATCTTATCTGTTTTTTATCTTATCTGTTTGTGTAAAGCTAACTATGTGTCTGTTGCTGCTGCCTCTTGGCCAGATCGTCGTTGTAAATGAGAATGAGTTCTCAATCGACTCATCTTGTTAAATAAAGTTTAAATAAAATAAAATAAACTCTGGTTTTTCTCTTTCATGTGCTCTTTGCAGGTCAGAGTATGTCATCTACAACTACAAACAAAATCCTTCGTCCCCTTCTGATCACTATTTTTGTTCTGGGATGCTTTGTGACTGTCTTTCTGATGTATTTCAAGCCATCCACCGGCTGGATATATGGTCCAGTAGAGTCAACCGTTTCCACAGACCAAGTCAAGACTCTCTTCTCCATAAAGAGCAATAAAAACTTGACAATTGTACTGGTCTGGCTTTGGCCTTTTGGACAAACCTATGACCTTAATGTCTGCAGCTCTGCCTTCAACATCGAAGGCTGCTTCGTCACGGCAGACAGAAACCTCTACAACAGATCAGATGGGGTTGTCATACATCACAGAGACATCGCCAGAGACCTGTCCAACCTGCCAACCCAACAACGACCACCATTCCAGAAGTGGGTATGGATGAACTTAGAGTCACCGTCGCATTCGCCCCAGCTGCCTGAGATCAACAACTTATTCAATCTGACTCTCAACTACCGCCAGGATTCTGACATTGAAGTGCCTTATGGGAGCATCATAGCAGCAGAGACCGAGGAGGACTTTGTGCCACCGAGCAAAAACAAACTGCTCTGCTGGATTGTAAGTAACTGGAACCCAGAGCATGTCCGGGTTAAATATTACAATGAGTTATACAAACACATTGAGGTTCATGCATATGGACAAGCCTTTGGAGAGCATGTCTCTGACCAAGACTACATCCCCACCATGGCTAGCTGTAAGTTCTATTTGTCTTTTGAGAACTCCATCCACAAGGACTATATCACTGAAAAACTATATGTCCCACTCTCCGTGGGGACAGTGCCAGTGGTTCTTGGCCCAGCCAGACAGAACTATGAAAACTTTATTCAAGGGGACGCTTTTATCCACGTGGACGACTTTGCTTCACCCAAGGAACTAGCGGAGTACCTGCTGCTCCTGGACAAGAACGAGGAAATGTACCTCAGATACTTTGAGTGGAGGCGGCACTTTAAAGTGAAGAGAGCCCAGTTCTGGGCAGAGCACACATGCCAGGTGTGTGATTACTTGAGAAGGCACAGGGAGTACAAGGCGTTCAATGACCTTAACAAGTGGTATTGGGGCTGATGGTACTCGGAAAGGCTATGCAGCTCCCATCATGTTTTAATGAAGTGGTCTACAGCACATATAAAGAGTGGCAGCTCTTGAAGAAAACAAACAAAAATTTAAAGAAGGTGTAAAATTTAAATGAGGCATTATAAAAAATATATATATCTCATCTGTGGTAGAGATGCAGTCGCCTATGCAGTGCAACGAAAATGTGAAGTTGGGTAAATAGGGTCATGCTCATTATTTTTTTAATTCTGTCTTTTTGTTGAATATTTTTCTAAGTTTTTATTTGCACTGCTGATCCAGCTGATACCTGATTATGTAAAGTAAGACTGACGTTCGTTGTATTAACTGGCTGTCGAGGGCATTACCCCATTACATTTTCCAATAACAGATGTTGTCCTTTGAGGAGGAGGTTACTGATTAATCAGGTCGTGAATTGCTCATCTTCACGTGTGTCATATTTGATTTGGGTACCATCTGGAAGATGAAACAATACAGAGCAGAGAAGCTGCATTATAAAATGAAGCTCCCACGCGTTACTTGAAGGTGCTCCTTCTGTAATGTTGATTTTTTATATTTCCTTTTAACTTATTTTCTTTCCAGAAATATTCTAAAAGAGGTTAAAGTAAATGATGATTAAAGTTAAAATGGGAGAGATTTTGTTTTTGGATTATGTTTGCATCTTTAATTTATCAAAGAGTCAATGGTTGCATGCAAAAGATATCATTGTGGGTATTTCCATATTGTTTAGGACACTACACCACACACACACTTATTATTGAGTTATGTTGCTTCTTTTTTTGGTGATTTTACCAAATAATTTTTGATTTTCTATAAAAAGGTTTTGAGCCAAATCACAAACATATTTTATGCAAGATGAGCCAACGGCTTCCTGTCCATATTTCTGTTGATCTTTTTAATATTATTTGACTGTCAAGAGGAACAACAGGTCACGTAAGATCTAATCTAAATCTGGTCCTGACACGCCATAAAATCACTACAACCGACGGCTTCAGCTGGATCAAACATGGCTGCTAATTTTTAAAAAATGACTGTATGGAGCTCTAAAAGATCATTTGAAGGAAAACACAGTGTGCTGTATATATTTTACAAGTTTAAATCTCATGCAGGTGTAGTATGGAGGTGAATGTGAGTCCACTGTATCTTTGTGAGTAATGTTTGGTGCCTCAAGAGGCTTTGAAATAATGTGAAAGTTAACGACACTTTAAGTGGAAAAACAGCAGCAGAATCAATGCTTTTAGCGCTGGGAAACGGGGTATTTTTACATTTAATGAGTTTTGTATCAGGTGTTAATCCTACTGGCATGTCCTGAACTGAGAGGGTTGTGCCAAAATGCAGCAGAGATATTTATGGCACCTTTATTTATGTTAAGCTGTGTGACTCACTGTGCTTTTGTTCGTCTTAAAGGAGCTGAGTTCAAAATCAAGGCCTGCCCCGGTGAATAAAACTATGAAACTTGTTTATGGGTTCATATGTATAGTCCTCTTTCTTGTCAAAACGTGACAGGATCAAAGGTTTTCTTCTTTTTTTAAATGAATGGTGTCTGTCTTATCTCATTTTCTTCCATCTTTTGCACAAAAACAAACATGATGATTATGATGACCGCCATCCCCCTGTCTGATATAATAAGTGCGCTCCAGGACTGCGGAGAACACCTGGATGTATCTGTTTTCCCCAGGTGCTGACTTTAGTTTTCTACACTGAGTGGGATTAAATCCATGTGCGTGGTTTATTCCGAAATCTGCAAATTCTGCCAGTTTACTGGAACAATCAGTGAGTCGGTCATGATGTGAGAAAGGATTTTTTTCTTTTGCCAAATTGTTGTTATTTGCCAAATGTGTTTTAAATGTAGATGTCTAATAGTGTTATAAAGAAAATAAAAGAAATGGGCAAATGAGGAAATATGAGTGTAGCTTCTGGTTCTTTTAGCAACCAAATTTACTCCATATTAGCACATTAATCTATCTATTGATCCATTTTCTTATCCAAGGTTGGGTCAGAGTGGTATGGTCCAGCTGTCCATCCCTCTCCGCAGTGACACTCTACATCTCCTCCTTAGGATTTCAACCCTCCAGCAAATTCTAGCTGTGAAACAAATAGGAGGCATTCCTAAAGACAAGTGTATTGCATGGGATAGAAAACTCTGGGATAGATACTTAAAGAAATGAATGAACAGTGATTCAGAGGGAGAACAGAGGAGCTTCCTTGAGCCTCATGATTAAAAAAGGCTTCTTCTTCCAACATGTCCCAATTACCTGAGGACAGCTGATTCAGTCCCAAGATGCCACCATCACCTAGAAACTAAGTGACTCACACACCTTTACTTCTGTACTTTAAACAAGTATCGCCTAGCTCTCTGAATCTTTCATCCTTGACCCACAGACCCAACTTGGCAAAGCGTTTACCCTCAGATTCTTCTCAGTCGACAGACCAGAATAGCAACCTTGGCTCCACATAAATAAAACAAAACAAAGAAGCAGCAGAGGCATGATGACATCTTTAAGAAGGAGTTACGTGGTGAAATTCCTCAACAATCACGAGTAGAGGCTTTGTTGAGTTTCGCCCCAATCCTGAGAACTCTGTCCGCTGAGGAGGAAAGAGGCAGTTGAGCACATCAGCCTTTGGTATTTTGCTCTTCAGCAGCAGAGGAGACAAAGTAAAGACCTCCTGGACAGCTCTGACCTCTACATTAAAGTTGTTGGTACCCATTCTTCCAAGATAGTGAACAATGAAAGAAGATTCTTTCTTAGTTCCATCTGTGGAATTTGAGGAGAAAAAAAACCTGAATGACTGGTTCTTTTTGGTGATTGTATGACCCTATACACGTTTTGTTATGACATCAGATTCACACCTAAGAGCTACGCGTAAACACTACCTGAATATACGACTCTTTTGATTCCCTCACGGAGTAAAAAGGAACAATGAATGTTTTATGTTACTGTGGCAAGGTGGACAAACGAGGGCCCGGGCGGGTCTTGAACCCCAGACTCCCGGGTGAGAGTCACGCGCGCTAACCAGTCAGCCAAAGGGATATCCCTGTGGCCAAGCAGCCAGGGCACGTGAACAATCGGGATCCAGTGACAGGACACTCACACTGTCACATTACCTATGAACTAGAAAAATGGTTGCCAAAGTTCTGGATGTTACGGACTCTGGTTAAATAAACTTCAGACTGGAATTGAAGATAAAGTTATGAAAGCTCTTTTTGTTACAGCGGGTGATTTACGGTGCAGATGACTAAACACCAGTGCAGTCTTCAGGCATAAAGTGTGACGACTTTACTTACATATCAAGATTGTTTCCTGTTGTTAAAAAAACTCAAAACCTTTGTAGAAATCAAGGCTAAAGTGTTGACCTAAGGCTAAATTTAAATGTGTTTAAATTGTTGATTTTCTTAGAGATAGATTTAAACAGTTTCTTCAGATTTCTGACCACCTGTTTTAAAGTAAATCCTCTTTAGTGATTAAAATGCTGTTATTAAAAGGACTTTATTCTGTCTTTCTGGAACATAAGATAGAAGACTGATGCAGCTGTGTTATTTCATGTTGGTATTTAGTTTTTTCACCTCTGTCTCAAGGTCAATATTTATTTTATTTATTCTTTATTTAACCAGGAAGGTCCCATTGAGATTAAAAACCTCATTTTCAAGGGAGTCCTGGCCAAGAGGCAGCAAGAGTTACAGTTACAACATATATATATATATTTTCCAGTTACACAGACATGTTATGTACAGAATTACAGAAGGCAATTACAACACAGGGTATCTCTCTCAAGGGCTCTCAGTCTGGTTTTAAATGTATTCAAGGAGATAAGCTCGGTTAGTTTCCAGTTTTCCTGCAGCCTGTTCCATGCAGAAGGAGCAGAGTGAACAAAAGCCCTTTTACCCAGTTCAGTGCGAGCAAACGGAACACAGAGTAACAACTGATCGTTTGCACGCAGACTGTGAGAAGTTATACTTCTCCGTGAGATTAAGTTACAGATGTAGTTGGGTAGTAATCCAAGCATGGCCTTGTAAATGAAAGTGTACCAATGTGCCAACCTCCTGGTGGACAAAGAAGGCCATCCCACTCGAGAATACAATTCACAATGATGGGTCAGTGGTCTACAGTTAGTAATAAACCTCAGCGAGGCATGATAAACCACATCAATCTTACCAAGACACTGTGCTGAGGCATTCATATACAAAAGGTCTCCATAATCCAGAACAGACAGAAATGTTGCAGTAACTAGTCGTTTTTTTGCCTCAAAGGAAAAACACAGTTTATTTCGAAAAAAGAAACCCAGTCTGAGTTTGAGTTTCTTCACAAGATTATCTATATGGGGCTTGAAGGAGAGGGAGTCATCGAGCCAGACACCAAGGTATTTGTATGTGTGGACCACCTCTATGATATTTCCCTCCAGAGTGGTCACTGGGGGCATACTTAGAGGTCTTTTTTTAGAGTTTGAAAACAACATTAGTTTAGTCTTGTCAGCATTGAGGACCAATTTTAACTGCAGAAGTGTTTGTTGGACCTCATTAAAAGCTTTCTGTAAGACTTCAACAGCTTTAGTGGGGGATGTTCCAAAACAGTAAATGATTGTGTCATCAGCGTAAAAGTGCATATTAGCATCTGACACGTTTTGTCCTATGTCATTTATATACATAATGAACAAGAGGGGTCCCAAAACCGAACCCTGTGGTACTCCCTTGTGGATACTCAAAAATTCAGAGGACAACCCATCACATTTAACACATTGAGTTCTGTCATTCAAGTAGTCTGTGAACCATGAGATCGCATGTTCAGACAATCCCAAACAAGGAAGCTTTTGTTTTAAAACAGCATGGTCTACAGTGTCAAAGGCTTTTGACAGATCAATAAAAAGTGAGGCACAGTACTGCTTTTTATCCAGAGCAACAAGAATGTCATTGATCACCTTTGTGGCTGCAGTGATGGTGCTGTGCTTTTTTCTGAAACCTGATTGCAGGTTTGAGAGAAGGTCATTTGAATATAAAAAGTCTTTCAATTGTTCACTTACTAGGGTCTCTAGAGTTTTTGCCAGGACACACAGATTAGATATTGGTCTGTAATTTGTTAATAGAGCTGGGTCACCACCTTTTAGTAAAGGAGTCACAAAAGCAGACTTCCAAACTGATGGTATTTGTTTGGTTTTGATAGATAGATTAAAAATAACTGTAAGAGGCTCTGCAATGAAATCAGCAGCCATTTTCAAAAAATAGGGTTCAATCATGTCTGGGCCAGAGGGTTTTCTGGGATCCAGAGTTCTAATAATTTTATGCACTTGCTCTACAGTAAACGGAACAAAGTTAAAAGAGGCACCAGGGGTCATTTGGGAATCTGTGCAGGGCGACACAGAGGGTGTTCCAGTAGAAGTAGACACTGAACCAGATGAGATAAAATGCTTGTTAAAACAGTTTAAAACCTCAGTTTTATCATGCACCGGGACAGAGTCGTTTAGGACAAATTTTGGAAGAGCATGAGAAGTTAAGTTGACAGATAAAGACTTAATGACTTTCCAAAATTTCTGTGGATTATTTAGGTTCTCAGTTGTGATAGATAAGTAATAGTCTGATTTGGCCTTTTTGATGAGAGTAGTACATTTATTTCTTAGTTGTTTAAAGATAGCCCAATCAGAGGGGAGGTTTCCTTTTCTGGCTTTGGCCCATGCCACATTACGCTGATGGATAATATTTGACAGCTCGGGGGTGAACCAGGGATTTTCTCGTCCTTTGATTCTGAGTTTCCTGAAGGGGGCGTGCTTATTTACAATTTCCATGAAAGTCTCTTTGAAGAATGCCCATGCTAGCTCGACATCTGGTAACAAATCTATTTGCCTCCAATTAACCAAGGACAAATCCTTGTGAAAAGCTTGTTCACTGAATTGTTTAAAATTTCTCTTGCAGATGATGCGTGATTTGGATTTAGGCATTTTAGTGCTCCTGCAAGTGGCAACAACACAATGATCACTCAAGTCATTGCAGAAAACACCTAATGATGAGAATTTATGAGGCACATTTGTTAAAATTAAATCAATCAAGGTGGACTTGTCAGGATTCTTAAGATTGGGTCTTGTGGGTTGGTTGACCAACTGGCTGAGATTAATGGAGTCACAGAAGCTTTTGAATTCATCTGAAGCTGCATTTTGCCAGTCCCAGTTGAAATCACCAGCCAGTAGGAGNTTTATTTATTCTTTATTTAACCAGGAAGGTCCCATTGAGATTAAAAACCTCATTTTCAAGGGAGTCCTGGCCAAGAGGCAGCAAGAGTTACAGTTACAACATATATATATATATTTTCCAGTTACACAGACATGTTATGTACAGAATTACAGAAGGCAATTACAACACAGGGTATCTCTCTCAAGGGCTCTCAGTCTGGTTTTAAATGTATTCAAGGAGATAAGCTCGGTTAGTTTCCAGTTTTCCTGCAGCCTGTTCCATGCAGAAGGAGCAGAGTGAACAAAAGCCCTTTTACCCAGTTCAGTGCGAGCAAACGGAACACAGAGTAACAACTGATCGTTTGCACGCAGACTGTGAGAAGTTATACTTCTCCGTGAGATTAAGTTACAGATGTAGTTGGGTAGTAATCCAAGCATGGCCTTGTAAATGAAAGTGTACCAATGTGCCAACCTCCTGGTGGACAAAGAAGGCCATCCCACTCGAGAATACAATTCACAATGATGGGTCAGTGGTCTACAGTTAGTAATAAACCTCAGCGAGGCATGATAAACCACATCAATCTTACCAAGACACTGTGCTGAGGCATTCATATACAAAAGGTCTCCATAATCCAGAACAGACAGAAATGTTGCAGTAACTAGTCGTTTTTTTGCCTCAAAGGAAAAACACAGTTTATTTCGAAAAAAGAAACCCAGTCTGAGTTTGAGTTTCTTCACAAGATTATCTATATGGGGCTTGAAGGAGAGGGAGTCATCGAGCCAGACACCAAGGTATTTGTATGTGTGGACCACCTCTATGATATTTCCCTCCAGAGTGGTCACTGGGGGCATACTTAGAGGTCTTTTTTTAGAGTTTGAAAACAACATTAGTTTAGTCTTGTCAGCATTGAGGACCAATTTTAACTGCAGAAGTGTTTGTTGGACCTCATTAAAAGCTTTCTGTAAGACTTCAACAGCTTTAGTGGGGGATGTTCCAAAACAGTAAATGATTGTGTCATCAGCGTCAAAGTGCATATTAGCATCTGACACGTTTTGTCCTATGTCATTTATATACATAATGAACAAGAGGGGTCCCAAAACCGAACCCTGTGGTACTCCCTTGTGGATACTCAAAAATTCAGAGGACAACCCATCACATTTAACACATTGAGTTCTGTCATTCAAGTAGTCTGTGAACCATGAGATCGCATGTTCAGACAATCCCAAACAAGGAAGCTTTTGTTTTAAAACAGCATGGTCTACAGTGTCAAAGGCTTTTGACAGATCAATAAAAAGTGAGGCACAGTACTGCTTTTTATCCAGAGCAACAAGAATGTCATTGATCACCTTTGTGGCTGCAGTGATGGTGCTGTGCTTTTTTCTGAAACCTGATTGCAGGTTTGAGAGAAAGTCATTTGAATATAAAAAGTCTTTCAATTGTTCACTTACTAGGGTCTCTAGAGTTTTTGCCAGGACACACAGATTAGATATTGGTCTGTAATTTGTTAATAGAGCTGGGTCACCACCTTTTAGTAAAGGAGTCACAAAAGCAGACTTCCAAACTGATGGTATTTGTTTGGTTTTGATAGATAGATTAAAAATAACTGTAAGAGGCTCTGCAATGAAATCAGCAGCCATTTTCAAAAAATAGGGTTCAATCATGTCTGGGCCAGAGGGTTTTCTGGGATCCAGAGTTCTAATAATTTTATGCACTTGCTCTACAGTAAACGGAACAAAGTTAAAAGAGGCACCAGGGGTCATTTGGGAATCTGTGCAGGGCGACACAGAGGGTGTTCCAGTAGAAGTAGACACTGAACCAGATGAGATAAAATGCTTGTTAAAACAGTTTAAAACCTCAGTTTTATCATGCACCGGGACAGAGTCGTTTAGGACAAATTTTGGAAGAGCATGAGAAGTTAAGTTGACAGATAAAGACTTAATGACTTTCCAAAATTTCTGTGGATTATTTAGGTTCTCAGTTGTGATAGATAAGTAATAGTCTGATTTGGCCTTTTTGATGAGAGTAGTACATTTATTTCTTAGTTGTTTAAAGATAGCCCAATCAGAGGGGAGGTTTCCTTTTCTGGCTTTGGCCCATGCCACATTACGCTGATGGATAATATTTGACAGCTCGGGGGTGAACCAGGGATTTTCTCGTCCTTTGATTCTGAGTTTCCTGAAGGGGGCGTGCTTATTTACAATTTCCATGAAAGTCTCTTTGAAGAATGCCCATGCTAGCTCGACATCTGGTAACAAATCTATTTGCCTCCAATTAACCAAGGACAAATCCTTGTGAAAAGCTTGTTCACTGAATTGTTTAAAATTTCTCTTGCAGATGATGCGTGATTTGGATTTAGGCATTTTAGTGCTCCTGCAAGTGGCAACAACACAATGATCACTCAAGTCATTGCAGAAAACACCTAATGATGAGAATTTATGAGGCACATTTGTTAAAATTAAATCAATCAAGGTGGACTTGTCAGGATTCTTAAGATTGGGTCTTGTGGGTTGGTTGACCAACTGGCTGAGATTAATGGAGTCACAGAAGCTTTTGAATTCATCTGAAGCTGCATTTTGCCAGTCCCAGTTGAAATCACCAGCCAGTAGGAGTTCGTTATAATTTAATTTGGACAGGAGATGCTTTAAGGATGATAATGCCTCCTTGGAAGCCGATGGAGGCCTATAGCACCCAGCAACAGTTATAGAAAGTGATTTGGCAATTTCCACATTTAAAGCCAAAAACTCCATTTGTTTACAGATAGACTCAGACAAGACTATTGATGAATTTAATCTTGCTCTAACATAAATTGCTACACCCCCACCTTTGTTTGGCCGGTCTGTGCGATAAACATTGTATCCAGTTATGTTAATATCCTCATTAGTTATGGATTTAGTCAGCCATGTTTCAGAAATGATTACGATGTCTGCAGCTGTTGATTTAATCCAGATTCTGACCATGTCTATCTTTGGTAATAAACTGCGAACGTTCAGATGAACAATTTTGAGACCAGACAATTGTTGGAAATCAGCAGGAGTTTGTGTACATTGCAGATCAGGTCCAGGGTTTGGTTGCACATTTCCAGATAATAGTAAAAGTAAGACAATCATCAATCTGCGTTTCACTTGACATTTAGGGGTAGTCATAACGTATGTTGAATCGATGCAGTGAGTTTTGTGTTGTGAGAGAGTAAGAGTGTGTAAAGCAAGAAAAGGTTTGAGTTTGGGTACTTCTCCAGGCAGGTTTGACCACACGTTAAAGATCAGAGCAAAGTGAGTTGGTCTAGTTTCAGTATCCCTAGCTAAGTGAGAATTAGTGCCACAATAATAAGTATCTCTCATTCTGAGCATATTAATATTCACCAAGGGGACACAACATGGTCCCAAGTCCAAAACAGCCAGAATAAACAATGAGGCTATCAAAAACATTATAATCTTCATTATACAAAACACAGGGTCAGCAGAATGATGTTTTTGAGCAACAAATGAACAGGCTCTGTCAGTTCTGAGGGTTGCAGAAGGGCCGAGCTGGGTTTAGGTATGAGATCCAGTAAGAGTCCTTTGTATGATGAATCCTCTTCAGGTTTTACGTCCCCTCGAGGCAAACAATCTTCAGTCTCCTATCTTACAAAGATCAACTCAGCAGGATGCTTGTGAGTGGATCAGCAATTAATCCAGGTTACAGGAAAGGTGCTGAAGCCTCTGTCTCCAGGAGGTGTTGCGTTTAGCACCTACTTGACAACAAGATAAGCCACACAGCTAAGATCCAGGTACTGAAAACAGGCCCAGCCAGAAAGTCAAAGCAGAACCAGGCTTAGTGACTGCAGTTGGGCCAAGTAATGGAAGCCACAGGAGAACCAGGATCCAAGTGGGCTCAGCAGACACAAGCCAACTTGACTGGATTAGCAATCCAGTCCGAAGATGATGGAAAGCCAGTTTAGGCTGTCAGAAACAGATAAAGCCAGGCAGAGACCAGCAGAATTCCAGGAAGGGCTAGACAGAAACCTTCAGGACCACAGCCAAAAATGGTGAAGGGCTCTTACCAGGCCGGTGAAGGTCCGAGCCACAGCAGGTCAGGTCAAGGCGAGGAGGACCCAGGCTGAATATGGTCGAAGATTGCGGGTTGCTGTAGTTTGTAAGAAGTTTTGGATCAGCTACTCCACACAGCATTCCCTTTGTTCTCTAGGAATGTGGTCAAACAGGATCTCTCTCAGGATACAGGCCGCAGTGTCTTCGCAGCAAGGTTGAGGTTGAGAAATAATCCAGGACCATCCGTCAAATTCCATTAGTCAAAAAACGTCCCAAAAATAATGAGAGTGTTACTTATGTCATCTGCTTCAAAGTTTACACAAAATTGAAAGAAAATATTAACTATAAGATCAGACAAATGCAAAAACAAAAAACAGTCAGGAGCTGACAAACACACAACAGACTAGTAGGGCTGCCAAACCAAATACTAGTTACAGATAAAAATGCAGTCAATAAACAAGTTGGTCAACTTTTTGTAAAACTTAGATTTCAGGAGGTTTACTTTATGTAATCATAATTAAAGTGTTCAACCTACTTTATAAAATATTGCTGCAAATTTATTTAAAGTTACCAAAAAAAAAAGACCCAACTTCATTTCTTTTGCCTAAATTTTGGAACAGTTCGAGTTAATTTGTGGCCTTAAATTAGCTCTCCGGAGTATTTCTTTTATCTGACTAACAAGCGTATCGCACCAATAGTCGGTCGCCTCGGTAATTTAAGATGGCGAATGCACGTTTCTTGTTTATGAATGTGCTTCTGTAGCCGAAAAACAGAGCTAAAACACGTTGTTTTACAAGTATTATTCTCATGTCATGTTGTGTTTTCATATATTTATATTTTAAAGACTTACTTGTCCGTGAAAAGTTCATCAACGCTGCATCAGCCAAGGTACTTCCTTAAATTTGAAGCACGTAAGCGGTTAGTTCAGGTTGGTGCTCAGTTTCTTATTGCACGGATTTTACAGGGCAGGGGGCGGGCTTAGCAAAAAAAAAAAAGATGTATCACTTACATTATATCACACTACATGATAAGACAATCACTTTTACGGATTTCTGAAAAATCATACATAATTCCTGAAAGGGGAAAACTCCGGATTGCTGCTTTAACGTATGATAAAGTTGATTTATACATCATTCCAGATGGTAGCTGGTAAATATTCTGTATTTTGTACATTTAAGCTCAGAGCCAGAGTAGTAAGCAGCTCTTGCATGTGCATACATAAAACATAAATAAATCTTTAGTGAACCAGTTGTTTAAAAGTGTTAGCACACACTAAAAGATCTTAACTAAACATGTCAATCACTTTGCTCAGACCAAGAGCCACAGTCAGCTGATATCTGGGGAGTGAGCATCTCTAAAATGCCAAATCCTTTAGGAAATGATATAAATGAAAAAATAAAGTTTAGATAATTAAGTGTGTCTCTTTAGTGAACGTCACCACTGCATCCTGCAAGTGAACAAACAAATAAAATGCTGCTAAACCAGTTTAAGACGAGTCACATTCAATAATGGGCTTATTCATAACTAACAGACCAAATTCCTGCATAAATAAACTGGTTCAGAAACATATATACAATTTTAAAGCACGCCAAGAATAAAAGGGAATAGGCATAACACCACTGTGTACTCAACCAGACCAGTTTCTAAATGTTTGCTCAAGATACCATGTGATGATGCTTAGGGAAAATTAACAAAACCATTATTGCACCGAGGCATGTTAAAAAAAAAAACATTGGGTTTATTTTTAGTAGCTTTGTTCATGGATTGCACAACAGTGTGAACAGTTTCTTTTGTAGCTTTATTTATATAGCACATTTCATACACAGAAGGAATTCAGTGTGCTTTCCGTTAGCGAGAATAGCCTGAACTTTAAAATAATGCGACAGCACAATTAAAATACACAAATACATTTCAGATTTAATAATCAGAAAAAAGACTAAAGGGTGAGCAGTCACAGTGCAGAAGGTGCAGCATATTAACTATTCATTCAAAGGCTGATGAATGCATAGAAGTTTTCAATGTTGATTTAAAAGTTACTAGAGTTGGGGCATATTTGAGGTCATAAGGAAGCTGATTCCATCTGTGTTGAACGATAACAGCTTTAAATGTCTTAAATGTCACACTGATGACTGTGAAGGTAGGTTTTTATGAATTGTGTGTGTATTTTTGATGCCAGACAGAGAAAAAGAGATCCAGCTCACATGCTTCCAGCATGATCCATCCATCCATCCATCCATCCATTATCTGAACAATATTATCTTCACCAGGGTGGAGGGGAGCTGGTGCCTTTCTCCAGTGGTGATCAGTTCACCTGTCCATCACATAATCTTGCAGTATCAGGAAATTTTTTCCTAAAAATTCCCGTCACATTTTGGAAATTTCCCTGATGTGAAGCGGTGTGTAGCGTGACTGCAGTTTTATCATGTTTTTACTAAACAGAAGCACGGTTTATAGCAGAAAGCATGTCAACAGTTCATCAGAAACAAGGATGTGAAAAAACCCTGACCCCAAACAGCCAAATGTGAAGAAATTAAACACTCCTCATTCCTAGTTGATGATTAAGCTGTTGTGTTCAAATACTTAAAGGGGAATTTCCAGGTTATTTTGAACACAAAGAACACAATACCTCTGTTTTACTTCAGAGGATCTCATTTTACACGTTCTATGCAAAGGTGACGAACACCTTCTTAATTATGGTAAATCCACACCAGGTAGCTCCACCTCCCTTCGATCTGTTTTCTCTGGGGTGTGGAAGTCTATTCAGTGCTGTGCTTAGATACTGTTTCTAAAAGTCAAACCTGTCCAAAAGCTGGGGAGTCTTAATCTTCCAGGATTTTCTACATCATCATCTTTGTGGATCTTTGTGGACGGCCGTCATCTTTTTCTCGTTGTTCTTGAGAACTAAAGAGGGTAAGACAAGCTAGACTGTCTCTTCACACTTGTACTCTGTTTCTCATGACAATAAGGATACATACATACGTGTCTATTTAGTGGACATTTCCGATCTACATAATGAAGCTCTGTAGTTGTATTTAATACAAGAATAATGTGATTAAACATAAGAAAAAATATTTATAGGGAACATTTTTGTTTCTCATGCCACATTCAGTGTAACTGTGTAAAAGCGTAAACGTGTAAACTGAACTTAATATGAATCTCCACATGGATTATGAAGAAATCTTTAAACTCAGACACATTTTTATTGACTGGATCATAAAGAGTTTACCTGATCATGCTGTTTTCTATTTAAGGGAGCAAATCTATCAAGTTTTATTTTCTTGGAAGCTGAACTAAGTTTTGTCATGTCCTGTGTCCTCGTTCAGTTATGTTTTGTTCATCCCTTTTAGTTTATGTTTTACATTTTGATCGTGTTCAGTTATCAGATTAGTTCTTAGTCATTTCTTGTTTCGATTTTCTATTATGGTTTTTCCCAAGCTCTTTGTGATATCTTGTTTTGTTCCATTTTGATTATTCGTATCAGTGTCCCTGTCTTCAGTTGTTCTTAGAATAGTTAATTTCTTTCAGTCCTTGGTTCTAGTATATTGTTTTATTGCTTTAGTTAGTGTCTTAGTGTTATCTGGTTCAATCTTTGTTTTTGTAGTACCTTCCAACCCTCAGTCAACTAGTTGCACCTGTAGTCCATCATCAGTAATCATCACACCTGTCCTTGTCTCCTCCCCTGTCTATTTAAACCAGTTATATTGTCAACTCCTTGTGTGTGTTTGTGCCGTCAGTACTTGTGTGTTACATCCCTGCGTTTCCTGCCTGCCTCCTTGCGTTTGCACATGATGATTTTTGTTCCTGCTCCAGACCAATGCTTTAAATAAAACATTTTCATTTTTTCAACCATACCTGGCTGCCTCCTGGATTACCTGCATCTTGGGTCCTCCTACAACCACCATTCCACGACAAGTTTAGCCTATCCAATTAAATTTAGGATTAAAATATCAAGCTCCTGTTTGTTTAAACCAGTTGATCACAAAAATAGGTGTAACATTCAGCTGGTATAGATCTAAAGGAAAGAACCATTTCTATTTACAGCAACCTAAATGTTTCAGCCCTAAACTAAAATATTGTCTCTGAAATTAGTCATTTATAGAATCATATTAATCTCCTTCCTTCAGGGTTTATTGACTGATTTTGTCAGATCATGCCCTATATGGTCATTATATGGAAATATGCATGTGTTTTTATGACAATGGGGAGGAAAACCATGCAAAACTTTGATTAAAAGTGTAGTTAAAATCATCGTTGGGCAGTTAACATTTATTAGCAACAAGAGGATTGTCATGTGTAGCTGTATGTGTACATGTAATTGGCCTCAGTTTAATTATTATTTTACTGCATTTGTGTTTATCAGGCAGGAAGAGCCACCATGAGACCAGGTCTGTTGCTCTGGTAAAGAACAGTTAGAGTTGATTCTGAGACACAACCAAGATCAAAACTCGTGTTAATGAAAATGCAAAAGAAACTAGTGATTTACCTTTTGTTCACCCAAAAATGGTGATTTTTATTTTATTTTCTGCAGGAATTTTTTTATTTGAAGCCCATTTCTGTATGACAGCAGCATATATACCTTTTCTCTATGTCCATTTGTTCAATCCGTTTCTACCATTTCTCTCTTTACGTGTTCACATCAATCATTAGGAAGGACCCGCTGATTCCATATCAGCCACACCGCATTACACCATAAAAACATCTCATTCTCCTTGAGTTAAGACACTTCTCTCAGCTGTGAATTTTGTTCTAAGAGCACCGAATCGTAAAGTAAATTGTAGCATCGGTATAGATATGAGATTATGGAACCGTGATATGGTGTTCATTCAGAACAGTTGTATTCAAATGGGATATTGTAGGTGACCTAATATGATATTGTAGATGCTGAATCCTTTTGGTGATGACTTCATTCTGGCTTTTCTCTTTCATGTGCTCTTTGCAGATCAGAGTATGTCATCTACAGCTACTATCAAAATCCTGCGATCCCTTCTGATCACTCTTTTTATTTTGGTAGGCTTTCTAACCATGTTTATGTTCTATGTTAAGCCATCCATCAACTTGACATTTGACCCCAACTTTTTCACAGACAAGTTCAAAAAGTTATTTTATACTAAAATCAATTCAAACCTGACCATTGTACTACTTTGGTTTTGGCCCTTTGGACACATTTATGACCTTGACGTCTGCAACGCTACCTTCAACATCGAAGGCTGCTTCATCACAGCAGACAGAAACCTCTACAAAAGATCACATGGGGTCGTCATTCATCATCAAGACATCGCCAGAAACCTGTCCAACCTGCCAACCCAACAACGACCACCATTCCAGAAGTGGGTATGGATGAACTTAGAGTCACCGTCGCATTCGCCCCAGCTGCCTGAGATCAACAACTTATTCAATCTGACTCTCAACTACCGCCAGGATTCTGACATTGAAGTGCCTTATGGGAGCATCGTAGCAGCAGAGACCGAGGAGGACTTTGTGCCACCGAGCAAAAACAAACTGCTCTGCTGGATTGTAAGTAACTGGAACCCAGAGCATGTCCGGGCTAAATATTACAATGAATTGATAAAACACATTGAGGTTCATGCATATGGACACGCCTTTGGAGAGCATGTCTCTGACCAAGACTACATCCCCACCATGACCAGTTGTAAATTCTATTTGTCTTTTGAGAACTCCATCCACAAGGACTATATAACTGAAAAACTTTTTATCCCGCTCTCCATGGGGACAGTGCCAGTGGTTCTTGGCCCAGCCAGACAGAACTATGAAAACTTTATTCAAGGGGACGCTTTTATCCACGTGGACGACTTTGCTTCACCCAAGGAGCTGGCGGAGTACCTGCTGCTCCTGGACAAGAACGAGGAAATGTACCTCAGATACTTTGAGTGGAGGCGGCACTTCAAAGTGAAGAGACCCTTTTTCTGGGCAGAGCACACATGCAAAGTGTGTCTTTATTTGAGAAAGCACAAGGAAGACAAGACAACCAATGACCTTAACAAGTGGTATTGGGGCTGAGAAAGGCAGAGATGCTTCCATTATCAAAACATGTCAGCTTGAAGGTAAACAACTATATTTTACTGCACTGTGTTAAAAAAGAAGAAAGTAATCGTGCTCCCATCATGTTTTAATGAAGTGGTTTACAGATCATAAGAAGAGTGGCAGCTCTTGAAGCAGATTTAGGCCCCCTTCATGCAGGTTGGTTATCCTGTTCAACCCGCTTGCTTGTGTCCAAACCAACCCTAACTCCTACCCACATATACACTTAAAGTGATTAATTACAAACTTTATACTGACATACAGAATTGACCTTTCGCGGAGCCCCGCCCCCCTCAGTTACTGTTGCTAAGTCCAACAAGCAAGTGGTCAAAATTGGTCAAACACTGACCAGCGCGGCAGATTGCCACGATGGAAAGAAGGAGACAGATGCATGTCAGCGACATTTTTGGCACAATTCCTCCGCAATATCATCTCAGAGACCCAACACACAGCAGCTAATGTAGCTAGTGTTAGCTAACATGTTAACTATTGTCTAAAGCTAAAAGGCTCGTTAAACTTAACTTAGAGAGTAGGTTAACATTCTGGCAATTACTCCATGGTAATCTTGCCTCTAGATAGTAGATATAGACAACACAGTAGCTATAGTTAGCTGTTACCCTTACCTTTGAGCAGCAGACGTATTTATGCTTTGTGATGTAATAAACATTTAACTGGGAGTGGGGCCGTCCGCACTGTTTAATCCATATCAGGTGCCGCTCACGTTGTGTTTTTGGCTTTGGGAATGAACGGATGGAACACAACTCCTCCAGACAATCTCTCTGGGTATCGACTGTCCGACTTACAGTAATAGTATTATCTTTTCAAATCTGCTTATGTTTTTTTGTGACTTGTTTTCAATATATTGTTTTCAATGTGTCTTTTGAAGACCTTTGGGATTATTATCTTGAAAATTAAATGAAGTTTTACTCTCTTACAAACTGAATGGGTTTTTCCAAATTTGCCATAATTCAGCCATGACTACATAGGTTGTGGAAAGCATTCTAGGGTCATCATCCAGGATGAAGGGGGCCAAATATAGAAGTGTCAAATTTTACATATGGAAGTGACATAGTCACCATTACAGAGTGATAATCTAAAATGTGAAGGTATGTTACTAATGCCATGAATGTATTTATATTTACATCAGAGTCTTTTGCTAGCTAGAAATATATTTTTGTATGGTTTTATTTGCACAACAAACTCCAACTTGATTTTTGTAGCGCGTTCTATGAATGTAAAACATTCTTCTCTCTGTAGAATGTAAAAACACATTGATGTGAATGTGACATAAAATGTTTTCTGTTTTGAGGAAGGGTGGCTTTTGTTACATGTAAAGAGTTTTGTATCAGGTATTATGGCTTCTGGCATGTTCTAACCCAGATGGTTGTGTCAGAATGCAGCAGAGATCTTCAGGACATGTCTTTTCATTTGGCATTGTGTGACTCGCTGCTTTTGTCTGTAATAAAAGGGCTGTAGTAAGTTTCAAACCTGGCCTGCCTTGTAAATACACTATGAAGTCTTTGTGTTTATGGTTGCACATTGTCAAGTTTAATGTGTAAATTGAAGGGAAAGCTTTCCTATCAGAACGTGACTGGAGCAAAATGTTCTATTTCAAATGAATGTCTGTCTTTTTGATTGTACTTCCTTCTTTTGTTTACATAAAAACAGACACGATCACCTCTGTACATCCTCTAAAATGATATTAAATAATAAAACAGGACTTTCTTTCTTTCACATTGTTAATTTTTATTTTCAAGGAGTAAATTAAAGCCATACTATGCAACTTTTTCATATTTTTAAATCATTTTCTCGAGCCAGTATGTGCTAAAATGACCCTTTACAGGGTTAACGAAATGTCACTCAGACCCCCACCACCCTCTGTGGTCAGACTACTGCATTTGCAACTTCAGAGTGCCAGTTCGGTCTCTGTTGGACTTAATAAAAAGGATCTGACATGCCTGGTGCTGCAGTCTGCTTCCAACATGTTTCCTGCATGTTTTAGATCATGAACAAAGCTGATTTGTTTGATTTAGTGATGAGCCACTCCTGTAGAAACTCATAAAGGCTGAGGAGACATTTCAGCAGTTAGATTAAGGTGTTAAAAAGACGAACGCACAGCGAGAAGATAAGTTTTACTTTTGGTTCTACTAAACAAACACTAGGGGGTGCTAAAAGCAAGCCAAAACTACCAAGTGTGCCTTTAAGTTTGTTAAAGTGGCTGTTTAAAGTCTTTTCCTCCAGCCCAGCAAAGAGCTGGTATCATATTCAGTCCCTAACAGAAGCAGGTTGTAATGAAAATACAAAATCAATCAGTAAATACAAAAGGACGGGTTTGTATGATTTATGTTTGTCATTGAGGAAACTGATGAATCCTGGCAACGTTATGCTGTGGGAGCTTCATCAGATCAAAAATAATAAAAGTATAAGAATTTAAAGCATTAAGTTTGGATATAATCATTGCATAAACTCAGTTTTATTTCGTCAAATGATTAAAGGCCCCATGTGGGATTTTCATAGAAATCATGGTAAAAATTGCGACTCTTTAGCGCCATGCAGTTCAGAGTAAGTATTGCAGCTACGGTGGCCCACTCAAAAAGGCAACAATCCAGCGTTCACTCCAGCCATCTGGTTCGTTTTTTTATAAAAAGCATGAGATTGATTTATTTCCAATCTCTGTAGCCTAACCCACACAAAGCATATAACTACTCCACCAGTTAAAAAACATTTTTAATGACTGTTCAGTCTTAATGCATAATGCCACACGTACCCCCCTCCCTCCAACGAGACAACGCGCGCGCCAAAAAAAAAAAAAAGACGAATGATCAGCTGAGGTGAGTCAGGAACAGCACTTGGATGCTGGTGTCTAGCTGTTGCGGGCAGGGTTCTCATCATATGCGGCTGCTGAGTGTTGGAAATCAATAAGACCTGACTAATTTGATGTCTTTTGATTTCATTGTTTGTTATTCAAACTAACAAAGTATAGCAACAGTGTAGCAGCTAGTCTCGTCTCTTCTTAGTTGCATTGTCAGACGCCATGCTTCCACGGCGCACTGCTGCCCTTTGCTGTTTCTTTCAGGTTACAGTCATAGTGCAAACGCATAACGTGGAGCTCACATGTCCCTAAATAGCTATCGTATTTCAAGATGGAGGATGACCATGGCGCGTCGACCACAATTTATGTATTAAAAATGTAAAATTTGAAGCTGAGAGGAATATTTAGAATTGATGTTGAGAAATATTAATGAAAAAGGACAAGTTGTGCACTGGATGCACAGAATTTGGTAGTAAACAGGAAAAATATTACACACTGGGGCTGTAAAAATGGTGATTTCATCAATGATTAACATCACAAAACAAAGAGCCTCTAGTCAGCGTGTCATAAATTTTATGTAAAAAATCCTTCCTGCTGTTCCTGTTGAGACACGTACCCAACCAAACCGGTTCCAAAAGATTTCCACAGGCTGTGACCAACAGTAAAGATTCCTTATGCAAAATGCTATGTTAGGAATAAAGAGCCATGCATTGGAATAATGTTAAATTACACATTAAAACAAGAGATGGCTGACTTTTGTTTTTATATAGTAGTTGATTAGACATAATAAAGAAATAATTACAGACTCAGTTAATGAACCAAGCTTGCTTTTGGAGTTTGTGTTATTGCTAAGGTCTGTGAAAAGCTTCTTTCTTGCCTGGGTCCTCTCCAGCTAGCGGACCTTAATTAAAGTTAAAGTCCCAAGTATTCATCACATACTGGTGAAATTACATCTCCACATTTGACCCATCCTCGTGTGTGGGGAGCGGTGAGCTGCAGCGGTGAGCTGCAGCTGTGGCTGCGCTCGGGAACTATTTGGTGGTTTAACCCCCCAATCCAACCCCTTAGTGCTGAGTGTCAAGCAAGGAGGCATTGGGTCCCATTTTTTCAAAGTCTTTGGTATGACCCAACCGGGATTCAAACCCCAATCTCCCAGTCCCGGGGTGGACACTTATACCACTAGGCCACCGGAGCTGGTAATTTCCTGGTTCTTGACTTCCAGGGGAGGAAGACCAGTAACACTCTGTTCCTGATACACTTCCAAAAATTACCATTATTCAGTAGGTTGATTTTAAATTGGTTTATATAGACAAAGCATAGAAAATGGTACAAACAAGACAATGTGACCTCCTTAGCTTGGTCCTCCCCATTTGGTGACATGGTTCATTTCTATTGGATCAGTACATGGAAATGTGTCAAGATCCGTGTGTGTCACAAATCTTGTCCTAAATGAACAAGATGTGAAATTCATGGGTGTTGCTGTATCTAGTCTGATTGTGTAAAGAACAATCACAGCGACATGATGTACAGGACAGATAAATCATGGGGACATGATCTAACCCATGTCCAAGATCAAATAAATGATCCAACATTTGGGACTTTTTCAAGGAGGAAGAAGAGAACTTATTTTTCCTGTTATCTCTTCCGCAAGGTGATTAGCAAAAACTGGTGAAGGTGGATTCTTACTAGCTCCGCCTTTCATGTATTTGTTTCCTCTTGGGTGTAGACAGCAGGGAGAATGAAGAACATAAAAATTTGCAAAGCCATTCTGCATGTTGTGTCCAAAAGGCCACAGGATTCATGGGACTTTATATAAGAAAAGGCCTTCATTTCTTCTTTTTCCTTTATGAGAACTGAAAAAGGTAAGATAAACATTTTACACTAGACAAATGCATTTCAGAGCTTGTCCGAACAGCATTGGACTTTTGCATTTTAGTTTGACTGTATTTTTGCCTAGATTCAAATTGTCTACATATGAAGCTCTGTAGTTTAATTTGATACAATTTTTAAATGAATCAAGCTGACATTCGCATTTTTAATGTACGTTGCAGTGAAGCTTCTAATTAAATTTGAGAAAAAGAAATAACAACATAAACTCCTTTTTACCTTGTAAAGTTTTTTTTTTTTAATTTCTTCATTTTGGGTGAATTTAAACTAAGTAAGAAAAAGAAATCTGCTGTTTTAAGATATTTTCATCTTTTTTGGTGACAAAGATAAATTATTTTTGTAATGATAAGTGAGACACAAAAAATTATAATATGGTGCAAAAGTTAATTTATTTAAGTAATTCAACTTAAAAGGTAAAATTATTATATAAGATATACTCATTCTATGCAAAGCCAGATATTCAAGCCTTTATTTGTTATAATTGTGATGATCATGGCTACAGCTGATGAAAACCCCACATTCAAAATCTCAGACAATTAGAATATTGTGAAAAGGTTCAATATTCTAGACTCAAAGTGTCACACTCTAATCAGCTAATGAATCCAGAACACGCTCGAAGGGTTCCTGAGCCTTTAGATGGTCTCTCAGTCTAAGTTAAATTACTAAAATAAATGGATTTTTGCAACATGTTTTAATTTTTAGAGTGTGTTTCGCCTCTATGATTGTAAAGAACAGTTTTTTATTGTCTGCTTTTAAACAAAGTATATTGGGAAAATTAAACTGTAGTTTAATTATGTTCAATGTGGAGAAGCAAATGTATCAAATTTCATTTTCTTGGAAGCGTAGTTTGGTACAAAACTTTGGTGGATGACTATCAGCATCAAATGTCGAGCTCGTTTTCTGTTAAACCAGTTGAGCAGCATGTGCCGCTGACGGAAATATAGAAAAGTATGAAAGAAGGCACATTTAATCAGTAACACTTCATAGACCAAAACGAGTCACAAACATAATCCTGTTTTTAGTTTTCAATTTGAATGGACAAGTTTAAAAAAGGTATTCCCCACTGTATAGATTTCCATTTACAGCTATTTAAATGGTGCAACAGTAAACTGTAAAAAATGCATTCAATCAATAATTAACAACCACACCCCACCCCCCCCCCCACACCCCCACCTCTTCAGTGGTTACCGACTGGTTTTGCAAGATTATGGCACGCTAAGTCATATAAGGAAGTAGACAAAAGCACAAGTTCATCAATTGTCCAACGTTCATTCTCTTTTTTTAATTCATAAACAGAAATTTAACATTTTATATATTTTATATATTATTTTATATATTACTACTCATTGGATATTAAAGTAAACAGAAAAATATATACATTTTTCTGTTATAAATATCAGCTGGAATTTGAGTTAACATATGACATCAGTTTATTCATACCAAAACTTAATGAATCAGGCTGTTACTATAGTTGTTATTATTAGTCATTGATTTAAGTTGTCATCCTTTTTGGCATTAATGTTTTCATAGGAAGATGTAAAAACAACAAAACACTCTGTAACTATCTTCCTGTTTATAATAACATACTATCATCTCTAAATCTACCTGTCCCACCCCTTCCCTCATGTCCACCAGTCAGTCCATCCCACTCTAGTCAGCGAGCTGTCTCTTAAGGTTAATTATTGAGTCGATCCATGATGTTGTGGTATCTGAAGTTGCATTATTGATCCTTGCTGATGATAGTTCTATATAGGCAGTGTTTAGTGCCATGTAGGCAGCAGTAGCTCAGAAGGTAGAGCAGGTTGCCCAGCAATTAGAGGTTTGTAGAGTTGATCCCGGCTCCCGGCAGAGAATGCTGCTGTTGTGTCCTTGGGAAAGACACTTAATCCACATTGCGTGCTGGAGGTGGTTGGAGGGAGTGGTGGTGCCAGTGCTCGGCAGCCTCGCCTCTGTCAGTGTGCCCCAGGGCAGCTGTGGCTATGATGTAGCTCATCACCAACAGCGTGTGAATGTGTGCATGCATGGGTGGATGACTGATTGTGTTGTAAAGCGCCTTGGGGGGTTCTAGGACTCTAGAAGGTGATAAATCAAATACAGACCATTTACCATTTTACCATAAATACACTCGAGCCAGTGCAAAAATGACATATTAGGCAGTCATCTTGTACATTTTAAAATGTATGTGAAAAATGTAAGTGTTCATTACTCATAATAGCATTATAAAAAATGTATTTACCCTTTCATTTATCTAGTTTTAAAGAACAGCTTCCTGTGAGGCCATCAGTCTTTAAACATGCTTTATCAAACATGGTTTACCAGAACATTGCATCACAGTTGCTCAGTTTGTCATGAGGAACCTATTATTCTTATAGGTGTTCATGTATCAAACTTTAATGAGCAATTGACTTCCTTATGTAGTCTATTGTCACCAAAGAGGTAACATTTGTTTTCATGCCTCTGAATGTTCTAACATAGTATTGCTATTAATATAGTGCGGAGATAAAAAATAAATAAATAATGAAGTGGTTCTCTCGCATTTTTCTAAAAACCTCAGCCAATAACACGGCTCGGACCGACACCAACTATTGGACCATCTGGTTGTCGTTCTCACCAAACCACCACACTTCCACATTTACCTTTGGTTTCCACTCATGACACGCTCGCACATTTTGCAACAGAACACCACTGGTGTGAGAGAGGTTTGCCGCTCAATAATATTAGAGAAAGAGAAACAGCCAGCAACTAATGCTTTAACTTCAGGACAAACTACCAGAGTCCCAAAAAGAAAAACAACATTTGAAGTGTCTGGGCTCTCCCTTAGAGATATGGTGAGAAGCTCGGTCATCCGGGAGAGACTCAGAGTAGATCCGCTGCTCCTCCACATTGAGAGGAGCCAGTTGAGGTGGCTCGGGCATCTAGTTAGGATGCCTCCTGGACGCCTCCCTGGTGAGGTTTTCCGTCCAACCGGGAAGAAACCCAAAGGAAGACCCAGGACACGCTGCAGGGACTATGTCTCTTGGCTGGCCAGGAAACGCCTTGGGATCCCCCCGGAAGAGCTGGCCCAAGTGGCTGGAGAGAGGGAAGACTGGGCCTCTCTCCTTAGGCTGCTGCCCCCTCGACCCGACTCTGGATAAGCAGAAGACAATGGATGGATGGATGGAAAAAGTATTTAATTTGTAGTTAGATTACACAACACCATAAAAAGTAACTATTTCCTGTCTAAAAACGAACCAATTTCCTAAAAGCTAGCTTGTTCTGTAGATTTGCTATTGCAACTTTAGTCTTTGTCGCATTTTCAGGCATAAGCATAATGCAGGATTTGCTACCATTGCACCAAAATGTGATAACAACTCACAGCTTAATACGTGATATGTTTGGGAAAGTCAGTGATATCTAGTGATGATTATTTTCCCCTGATAACAGTGACTTTATTTGATTATTCTTTCTTCAAATGAAGCCTATCTCTGCATGCCAGCAAGCATGCTTTTCACTACTGTGGTGTTTTATCATCCCTTTGTTTAGTTGGTTTCTGTTCTCTTTTTGCATGTTCACATGAAGGAGGTAACATTTGGAAAGACCCGCTGATTCCAGATCAGTCACACCTTATTGCACTATAAAGACCATCATCATTTTCCTTGAGTCGAGAAGCATTTTTCAGCTGGGAGTGCCAAATCATAAAGGAGGTTGCAAATTCTAGCATTCAGTCAAACCCAGGTCTGTATATGAGATTAGACAACCATATGATATTAATTCAGAATAGCTGTATTTAAATAGGGCATTGATTTTATTTCAAGTAGGCCATCTAGAATTATTATCATGCTAATGTTGAATCCTTTTGACAATGACTTTACCCTGGCTTTTCTCTTTTATGTGCCCTTTGCAGGTCAGAGTATGACATCTACTACAAACAATGTCCTGCGACCCCTTCTGATCACTATTTTCATTGTGGTAATCTTCCTAACTACATTTATGTTCTATATGAAACCATTCATCAGTTTGTCATTTAGTCAAGTAGAGCCAGCATCTTTAGACAATGAAGCCAAGAGCGTAGTCCCTCCAGAAACCAATAAAAGCCTGACCATTGTACTGGTCTGGCACTGGCCATTTGGACAGTCTTTTGAACTGGATGTCTGCAGCTCTGCTTTCAACATCGAAGGTTGCTTCATTACAGCAGACAAAAACTTGTACAACAGATCACATGGAGTCGTCATTCATCACCGAGACATTGCTGGGGACCTCTCCAACCTGCCAAAACAACAACGGCCACCATTCCAAAAGTGGGTATGGATGAACTTAGAGTCACCATCACATTCGTCCCGGCTACCTGGAATCAACAATTTATTCAACGTGACTCTCAACTACCGTCAGGATTCTGACATTAAAGGAACTTATGGGCTCATTGTACCAACTGAAACTGTGGAGAACTTTGTACCACCAAGAAAAGACAAACTGGTCTGCTGGATTGTAAGTAACTGGAACCCAGGACATCGCCGGGTTCAATATTTCAATGAATTGCACAAACACATTGAGATTCACACATATGGACAAGCCTTTAGGAACCAAATTTCTGGTGATGAATACATGTCCACCATGACCAGCTGTAAGTTTTATTTGTCTTTTGAGAACTCTGTCCACAAAGACTATATCACTGAAAAAATGTACACTCCACTTGCCATGGGTACAGTGCCAGTAGTTCTTGGCACATCCAGACAAAACTATGAAAACTTTATTCAAGGAGATGCCTTTATTCACGTGGACGACTTCAATTCACCCAAGGAGCTAGCAGAGTACCTGCTGCTCGCAGACAAACATGAACAAATGTACCTTGGATTTTTTAAGTGGAGGCAGAACTTTAAATCACACAGATATTTTACCTGGTCAGTGCGCACATGCCATGTGTGTGATTACTTGAAAAGGCACAAGGAGTACAAGGCAATCAATGACCTTAACAAGTGGTATTGGGGATGATGGTGCTTCTAGAGCTAGTGCAGCAGCCATTATGTTTTTATGAAGTGGTTTACAGCAAAAGCAACATGTGGTTCTTGAGGGAGACCCCAGGATAATGGCAACATAAAAAACAGCCAGGAACTGAGTCATGTGATCTGACATGAATAGAGATGTAAAGGTTCATAGAACAATAACCTGCCATGAACTGCCATTATAATATTTGACAAGTAATTCTTTTAGCAACCTCACGCAGATCATTTTCTCTCATCTAATTTGATTTAATTGCTTCTTTCTGAACTTTGGATTTTAATGCACAGAATTTATTTCACTTTAATTAGTTAAATTAATAATGACACATACATACAGTATGGTCTAACCTGTACAAGTGTTTTTGTTTCTTATTGTCCTGATTTGCTCTAGCTTCATTCTTTAAAGTCCCACTAGTCATCATCACACGCTGGTGAAATTACATCTTTGCATTTGATTCATCCGCATGGGGAGCAGTTAGCTGCAGCATTGGCTGCAGCAGTGGCTGCGCTCGGGAACTGTTTGGTAGTTTAATCCCCCAATCCAACATCTTAATGCTGAGTGTCAAGTGAGGAGGCATTGGGTCTCATTTTTAAAGTCTTTGGTATGACCCGACCGTGGATTTGAACCCACAACCTCCCAGTCTCAGGGCAGACACTCATACTTTAAATAATAGACTCCATGATGTTTATTAGCCTTTTCATTTTGGAAAAACAAATGCTCCAGTCCAAGAGGATTGATAACGCAATGCCACTCGGACAAACTACAATGCATGCTACTTTGTTTTTCTAGCCATTTACATCTTAGTTGTGTATTCCTCAAAACATGACTGGAAACAACTATTTATACATTTTTGCACATTATTAAGCCATAGATGTTTGTGCCATTTTACTCAAATATGCTGCAGTTGCTTGGTCTAACGAGTTCTTGGCCATTTACCGTCATGGCAGCAATGTATTGGGATCCTGGGTGGAACTGAGGGAGGGAGGAACATAATGAAAATGGTAGTGTTGCATTCATGATATGGAACCAATGCACTCTGGCTTAGATGTTAGAAATTGAAGGACAAGCCACAACGGCTGAATACTTACGCTACAACCCCATCACACAACAGCAGTTTTCTACAGCACAATGCAGTCATGAGCATATATAAATGATATTTGTGGAAACCTGCTAAGGAAAATGATGGAGAGCGTTTCCGTAACTCAAAGAACCTTTTTAGTGAGTATTAAGAGCGTAGCTGTATCATAATTGGTGATCATCCATGGTGAAGGGGTCCTAACATGAAAGTAAAGTTTTAAAAATTGTCAGATTTTTAACATTCAAAATGAAAAATATATATATTTTTTTACATTGGGGATGGTGATTCATTCAACTTTAAAGTGTGACATGCTGGTGAAGGTTCTCAGTCATCCAGGTCATGGTAATCCAAAGTGGTTTGAATGAAGGCAACTGGACTTCTTTGGTTTCTTGAAGACGTTTCGCTTCTCATCCGAGGAGCTTTGTCAATTCTGACTAGAATATGGGAGGGTCGATCTTATAAACTGTATCTGTCTATCGTTGCTTAATGAGCTGAAACTGCCTGTGAATACCCCTCCTCCCTACCCCCTGATGAGTCGTTAGCATCGTTAGCCTCTATTGTGTGGGAGTCGTCGTGTTGAAGTGTAAAGTGTGAAGGTAGTTAAGGTCTTTATATTTTATGTATGTTCTAAAGCTGTCTTTGTTATTTAATGAATAAGTTTACATTTGCATTACTGATCAAGTTAATTCCTGCCTTCACATTTGTGTAGTAAAATTGTCATTCGGTGTGTTTACATGTGCATCAGCAAACTGAATTATTGCCCTAAATAGACTGATGTCAGTTTTTTAAATGCACGTAAACTTGTTAGTCTTGCTGAAGGCAAACTGGTTCAAATCATGCTGCAGCACCCAGATAATGCGGTAGGAAGGAACTCGACTTCACCTGCCTGTAAATGACTCCACCCTAAATTCCAGAAGTGATGGGACTGCAGAAGCGGTCTTTTGATCATATTACTGTATGAATGTTGTGGTCTTTTAGGTAGGTGATTATTTTATTTTCTACACAATGTTTTGTGCAAAACCATGAACATGTTTTATGCACAATGAGCCATAATCTTTTTGGTGAGAATGGCAACCTTATTGTTGATAACTTTAATTTTTCTTGACTGTCAGTACCAACATATGAGGTAAATTCTTTGTTCAAAAGTCTGATGAAGTTCCAACAGAATTTATGAAGGAAAAATACAGTGCATTATACATGTTTAACTTTATAAGTGGCAAGTGTAGCAAGGAGGTGAATGTGATCCCACTGAAGCTTCGTGAGTAGCATTTGATGCGTTTTGAGATTCTTAATGTGAAAAATGAAAGACGAGTTAGAAATCATCAGTTAGTCTTGAAGAAATGTGAGGTGTTTCTCATGATTTGTATATTTTGTGTATTTCTTTCTTTCTTGCACTAAAACATGAATGATGTTTTGTTGTTGTTTTTTTGGTCATGTTGGTGATTTTTTATTTTTTTTTGTATTATGTTGCTATGTTGTTTTAGGTGATGATCTCTGAAGGTGTTATAAAGAAAATAAAAATATGGGAGAAAACATACGAGTGAGGAATTTCAGCAACAAATGATTATGAGATGGATAGATACCAATGTTCCATTGCTTTCCAAAACAAGCCCAGGTTTTTAATAGTATTAAAGTTTAAAGAGCCAGTAACAAATCTTGATCTTCTCTGGTCTGATCCACTCTTTCATGTTACTGCTCATTAACAGCCTTTGCATACATTTTCAACAAGTAATGGTGTAGTCCAATTAGTTGCAAGGAATTAGCCCTAAAATAACTTGATAATAAATATTTTTTTTCACTAATACATGAAATTGTTTTAAAGGTGAAAAATTTTGTAATACATTCGCAGTAGTCTCTAGGAATGAATGCCTTGTAAGTCATTCTCTGGAGGAAAAAAAGCTCAGATGCTCCTGTTTGAGGACGTAGAAGTCAGCCAGAGGAGAAAGTAGCAGAAAACGACAGGGTTTGGAGTCTTATGTCCTGATATTTGGACATCTCGCCTCTGATTGGCTAACAGCATTGCAACTCTACCACCGACTTTGTTTGCTTTGCAACATTGGTGCTTTATCTCCACAAATAACACAAGCCTGGAGAAGTTCTGTCATGTTGTGGAGTTGCTAATGCTAACGGTTAGCTTATACTGGCCGAGACATGCTCTGCTCCTTCTTGGATGCCAAACCAACAACAGCCTTCCCCGTCGTGAGCCAATTTGGGTGAGTCCATGAATGCTAAGTGACAGCGTGACGTAGCTCTGTCAGGCTTTTCTGAACCGAGCATGTTTCTGTCAATTTTCTATCTAAAGCTAAAGCAGGAAACAGGTGTAGAATACTATTTTCACGTTCAGCCTGCATGTTAAACTCAGAGTGACTGATCATTTTCAAAAATAATAAGTAAAAAATGGTTTCTCAGTGCACCTGGTCTTTAATGAAACCATACGTGGTTAAGATTCCTAACTGAACGAACAACATCTGGGACTCAATGCACAATCTGGATCATGATCTGACACCTGAAATCTAACTGGGAAATCAGGAACAGCAGTAGATGCAAAATTGGATAGACACTGTTATTAAAAAAACTTTTCTATGTCCTCAGAATGGAAATGCGTTCAAAGGAAAAATTCATCAAGATGTTGATTAATGTGAATCTGAACCCAGTGAGACCTAAAATCTATTGATGTGTCATTCTGCATTGAGGCCTCAAAATGCATACTGAGTAAACCAGGGTGATTTTTGTGAAGAGTGTTTCAAGGCTTGTCTTTATAACATATATGGTGATGTTCGAAGCCCTGCAAAACGGTGCAATTTTTAACCAAGCACATTTAGAGGCTTGTCCTTCTGAGATATGTGGTGACATTCAAAGCCCTGCTAGCTGGAGAAAGGTACCAGCTGTGCTCCAGGTGCCAGATCTTCTCACTGCCCTTCGCCTGCTGATGACGTGACATTACAGCAATGGCGTTTGGAAAAACTGCAATGCACCCTAATTTTTAACCAAGTGCATTTTTAGGCTTGTCAGGCTTGCAAGCCAGGGCAGGTACCAGATGGTCAACGCTGGTCAACACTCTTGGTTTGCATAAATTATTTGTTTTGCTGTGGGGAGAGGGACTTTGTATAAATGTAAATTATGAAAGATCATCTATTTTATATCATAGAACAGGGTCAGATAGTTACATTTAAGCCTTTTAAGTCACTTTAAAAATTTAAACTACATACCCCAGCTTTAAAGCATCAAGTTTGAATATTATAACTCATTTTAGTAATTATGTCTACATGTTTTAGTGAATATTATCAATTATTTATTGCAGCTGTGTAACTCAGTGTGACTAAATGGAAAAAATTAAAGATGGTGGCTACATCAATGATAAATGATAATGATAAATGACCTGCACTTGTATAGCATCTTTCAGAGTCAGGGGACTCCAAATCATTCATCATTCATCCATTCACACACACATTCACATGCTGATGGTGATGAGCTACAATGTAGCCACAGCTGCCCTGGGGCGCACTGACAGAGGCGAGGCTGCCGAGCACTGGCGCCACCGGCTCCTCTGACCACCACCAGCAGGCAATGTGGGTTAAGTGTCTTGCCCAACAAGAACACAACAGCAGCACTCTCTGCTGGGAGCTGGGATTGATCCCACAACCCTCTGATTATTGGACAACTCGCTCTACCTCCGGAGCTACTGCTGCCCCTATGGACCCTGTGCACAAAAAATGCTAATTTCCGGGTTCCGACCGGAGTAATAGCTTTTCTGGCTAGTATTATGCTAGCAAAAATATGTGGTAAATGAGCTGCACTGCTGCCACAACAACTCCCATTATGGATATACGCCGATCATAGAAGGATAGTTCTTGGACTCCAAATAGCACCAAAGTTCTCTGGGTGAGTAAATGAACATGTTGCATAGTAGAAGTAAGGTCCAGGTAGCACACACGTGGAGGAAAACTCCAGTTTCAGCTCAGGGATCCTTCAATCTCTCCTCACAGAATTCTGCTCTTTTCTCCATCTCAGCTCAGCTGTTATTACAAGAACAAAGAGTACAAGTTGATCAATGACCTTAACGAGTGGTTTCGGTGCTGATATTTTGCTCATAGAGCCTATGCAGCAGCCATCATCTTTTTATAAAATGGTCAACAGCAGAAAGGTGGGACCTCTTCACTCAGGATGATGATCCTGTACAACATTTTAAAAACTGTAAGGGGGTCTTGGTCTAGGTAAGGTCTTTGGGTTCAGATTAAGAATGCAGTATAGGGACCTCATGATCATTCAGAGAATGTACTCAGTCAAAATATACTTCAATTTTTGCTTTTCTTTTAATAATACATTTATAGTCTGTGTTATTTGTTTGCACACGCTAAAATATATATTCAAACACCAAATGTTGAGAAACAAACTGTTGCATGCATTGCAAGCACAAGACCTTCTTCCTTCTTTTGAATAGCAAATCTCTTTGTTTGCATTTTGAATATGTTTCCCTCTGCTTCCATCTAATCATGATTTGACTGCAAGGCATTTGATTGAAATTCTTTTTAGAATATACAGTTAAAAATTCCATGTTGACACATTTTACTAGTAAAATTGTTTTAGTGTAATTAGGTATAACATTATTGTTATTATTATTTATTATTATTATTATTGTTTTATTATTATTATTGTCTTTGTTTCTTTGGGACAATCAGACTGGATGCAAAAATATCCAAATTAGAGATGCACTGATGCAGCATTTTGCTGTATCAGACTGTATTATAAGATCTCCACCTTCTCACAGCAAAAAGGTTCAGAAGGGCTTGAACATTTTTGTGAGGAGATTCAATGTTCATGTACATATGCAGGTTTCCTCCAATTGTTTAAAACTCCCACATGGCAATTGGCAATTCTAAAAAGTGTGTGTGGTTATTCATGGACTTTGGATGACCTGTTCAAGGTGTATTCTGCCTTTCAGCCAATGAATGCTGGAGGAAAGCAGAAAGGACCTTAACATGATCAAATGGGTACAGAAAATAGGATAGTTGAAACAAATCATGCTAGTGTGGGTCCATTTTATTTTTAATGTTCTGCCGTAAACAGCACCCGTACACAGGAGGTGATTAATCGCTGTCCCATAGCTGCTCTTTAAACTAGTAGCTGGAGAAATAAAATTAAGAAAATATCCCAAATAATTTAGTGTATGAGGGGAAAAAAAGAAGCAATATCTTTTTTTTTCTATTTAAGACTGAATGAAACCCAGTATCAATTAAACAAATCCCTTTGAGCCATCACTTGGCAACAGTTCTGTTTAAATATCAATGAATAAAACTTTTTTAGTGCTCAGATTTCTCTCTAGTAAAAGAAATAAAGACGCAAATAGTACTTCCATAAAGAATATGACAGATACAACCAACATTTCTTAGGGGAGTGCATGCATTCAGGGACTGCATGTTCTCATCTTAGTCTCTCAGGCTCTGCACAATAAACCCACTGGGGGGAAACTCTCCCATTCCAGCAAGAACCTTACACTAGAATGAACAACAGCATGAGCTTGGTTTGGGGCATCTTTGAATTGTAATTGTCATGTTTATATCATAGTATAATGACATCTAATTTAATAAGGAATATTTTTTATCTGGCTTTAAAGGTGTCCTAGAATGCAATTAATCAACAATCTAAAACAGAGCTTTGAGCCTCCAAAAAGCATAAGAAATTTTTTTGGCTTTCATCTGTCCCAGGAGCCCTGATACAGGCCATTCTAAACCCCCTTACTCAGGCCTTCAGTGAAAAGAGCTGTTGACCCCTCCCACTCGGCCTGGACATGCTGATTGGTTGGTTCCCCCAGAAGGCCTCAGACACATGCAGGTTTGAGGAGGTGTGGCTCCCCCTTATGACATGTTAAGGAAGGCTTTCTCAGAACAGGAGGTTTTCTCTCGCCTTTTTCAACTTTCTAATGTACATAATAAGTAGGTCAAACACGGCTTTGACTTTTTGGCATGCTACTGTTGACCACCCAAGCTGTCTTATTCAACAACAAGGAAAATGTTGGTTTACATTCTAGGTCCCCTTTAATAATATAAGTAACACTGTTGAATTATGGTGACCTGATGCCTGGTTTGAAGACTTAACATCTACTAAATACTGTAACGTTTTTAAATTATTGAGATTTAACACAAACTTGCTCGCATTTGTTGTTATAAATGATGTTTTTGGATTTATTTATTAGCATTTTTTCTTTCGATTAAATGTAAGATTCACTGACATATAATACTTGTTATTTTTTCAAATACAATCTGTCACACTGCACATGCATGCAGAGCGTGGGAAAATTCTTCTACGCCCTATTTCCTGCATTAGTCACCAACAGAAAATAGACGGTGAAACGCTTGGATCAGAAAAAGCCACTCAGATCTACGTCACACTGAAAATTAGCATTCACTCATTTTGGCTCGCTGAACAAAGAAGTGTGCTGTTGATTTCTGCAACCAGGAGCGAGCAGAGTGCCTCTTGGCTAGTAGAAGCTAACCGTTAGCTTTAGCAACTACACAATATGGCAGAACTCCTTCAAGCTTGTGTTATTTGTGGAGATACAATATCATCGTTGCAGAGCGGCAGTAGAAGAGTTGAGTTGCTTTTAGCCAGTCAGAGGCAAGATGTTAAAATATCAGGAAATAATAAAAAGTAAGACTCTTGCCGTTTTCTGCCCTCCACTCCTCTGACTGCCTTCTACGTCCTGAAACCGGAGCGCCAGTGCTTTTTTTCCCCACAGAAAATGACTCACAAGACACTCATTCAAACTAGAGACCACATTAAGGGTCCCTTTATTAACGTTACTTAGTGCATTATTAAGCATTAATAAATGACTAAATAAAGTATTAACAGTTGCTTAATATTAATGTTAATATTAAGTAATGCATCACTAAGCAGACACCCTCCCCCCACTCTTTGTCCTAACCTTGAGGACACTTAATAGTTAACAATATCTGTAATGTTAATGAAGGAATCTTTTGTTTATTAATGCTTAATACTACATTAAGTAACGTTAATAAAGGGACCCTTGTTGTAAACATTTACCAAATGTCTCTTCTCTCTCTGAACTCCAGTTTGATTGTTGGTTCTTTTCAGTGTATTTGGTTGTGTGTGTGTGTGTGTGTGTGTGTGTGTGTGTGTGTGTGTGTGTGTGTGTGTGTGTGTGTGTGTGTGTGTGTGTGTTCAGTGCGTCTCTAAATTGTCCTTGTGGTGAACTGACCTGACCAGGGAATCACCCCAACCACACACACACACACACACGTATCCTGATGACAGCTGGGTTAGTCGGTATCACCCGGTGACCCTGGGCTAGATAAAGAGCTCTGCTGAAAAAAGGATGGATGCTGCGTCTACATTGTAAGCTCAGTTGTTGCTAGGTTACAAACACAACACCTAAAGCTTGGTATCTGGAGATGTCACCCTTTCATAATTTCTCTACAAACCTTCCTAGGATGTCACTTGATGTTTATTTTTTGTTCATGTAAATTCCCTTTAGGGTTAGGGTTAGGGTTAGGGTTAGGGGTTAGGGTTAGAAAAGTAAATTTGCTTTGATATGCTGTTCACTCACTGGCCACGTTATAAGATACTCCTTGCTGATACTAGATTGGACTTCTTTGCCTTTAGACCTGGTGACTGGAAGCCATTGGAGTCTAACCAATATGAAAATTTGTGTTTTGTGACATTTTGCATCATCCTGCTGGAAGGTCCGCTGTACAGGTTGTCTTCACCACACCTATAAGTGTCTAAATGCACTGAAGTGCTTCCATGTGATTCACTACTTGTGTTAATAATCAGTTAGGTGACAGAGAAAGTATTTATTTAGGTCTGCCTTCAATTTAAGTTCACATGTATGAGTTGTTGACTTGGTGACCATCTTTCACAGAAGAATAAACGTTTTTATAGCACCTTTCAACATAAAAAATTAATGAGCACAATAAAAATATACAGTTTCTCTTTTGTTTAACAGTAGAGGTTAAACTTCACTCTCCCTGGAAAAGCACAGCTGAGTTTGGTGAGAACTGGCTGGAAAGCGGTTGATAGGAGAGGTAAAACCTGGACACTCACAAGGCCTCCCTGAAGGGGTTTAAAGTTTTACAAGACTGTAGACTGATATGATTGTATGTCCTTGCCTCCTGCAGCCCCTGTGTGACTATCCTGTTCAGTGGAAAATGCTGTGTTGAAAGCAAGCTCCCCATGCTGCAGAAGAGTGCAGGGGCCCGCAAAAGGACAGGTCTGTATGAGTCCCCTTATTAACTACTAGAACTGCCCCTCAATCTGACCTAATGGATCCCACTTATGCTGTCATCGCCATGCCAACCAGCTGTCAGCGTTGCTGCAGCAGAGCTTTTGCACCTCAAAGAGGAGGCATCTGTGTCGTGCTGATCTGTCTCGACCCACAACGAGTCACCATCACAAAGAAACCTCCAATTTTATGAGATTACCTGATTTTCTTTTTTTTTTTTTTTTTTGTGGGGGAGGAACAGAACCTCGACTCGCACCTTATTGTAAAATCTGAATAAATTACGATAAGAGGACACCTGAGTCCAGGTCAAATAAAGGTCTGTTTATTGAGTCGAGACAGGCTGCACACAGAATCTGTTGGCAGCTGACTTCAGAGGATTAAACGGACAAAAAGGAACATGCAACATCAGCAACCTTCATGCTCGGCAGAGTTGGAAGTGCCGGCTGTTGACGTTAATAATCCAAGAGACAAAAACCTGTCAATCAAATGTAAAATATAGCTCCTTCCCAAACCAGTGATGGCTTATGTGGTAAACTCAGTATATTGTGATAATCTGCTTCTGTTGGCGTGTGATTTGACATGAAAGTCCAAGTGATGCTTTTTATTGCATGGAAAATATAGGTCACCTCCTCGCTGCCTGCACGTCACGTGATGACAGACGTGTTCCGATGCAACAAAGATTAAAAAACACAATGTCTACAGTTATTATCTGGTTGGATTGGGGTTTGTTTAATGTCTGCACGGCTTTGTGATTATCAGTCGCTCATCTGGACACCAGGAAGAGAAAAGGGCTCAACGGTAATTTAATCCAGAGCAGCATGTGCAATCTAGCGGAAATGAGGAGACTACTTAGAAATGAGGAGAAACCTCAAGGAATTTTTTTATTGTGATGAATTTGTGGGCTAGAAATAACCCAGACTGTCCCTCGGAGGATTCTCAAAACCTCCCAGATACACAACATCATTAGCTGATCCCAAAAGAGATTGGAGTCCGTATAAGGTTGCAGATCCGATGCATTTCTTTACAAGGAGTGGCCCTGTAGTAAATGTCAGGAGAAGACGGAAGGGAGCAAGTTCACCTCCTTAGAGTTGCATTTCTCTCAGCCTCATCTCTCCGTTTGACCTTCCTGAGAGTGTGTGTGAGGGATTAGGATGCTGATGGTCCTCCCAGGCTATTTTTATGAAGATGTCTGCCCTAACTCTGCCACCCCATTTTGTTGGAAATCTGATACAGACACACACAGTGACACTGAAATGTAATTAGTCCCCTGTTAGTCAAAGATGCCAGTGAATTTGAGCTTTTAAACTTAGACGTTCTAGGTTTCAGACAAGCATTTTTATCCGAACGTTCTTGGATCAGTCAAGGAAACCAAACATCCCAAATGAGCATGAGTACAACTAAAAGTTTGCCCCAATTTGAGGGATTGGGAAACTACATTTTACACTCTTATATTTGCTGTGAATGGATTAAACATACAGTCAACTTCCATTTTCTGAAGTACTGCCAAGGCACTCGCTCTCAGCAACCAATGAGAGCTCCTGAATATAGCTCAGTACCTGGCAACCGAGACGCTGCTGGCACATACCTCTTGTAAGCCATCTGCGATGGCTTGTGTGTTGCAGGCACTGACAAAGGCCACGAGTGTGTCCACACAAGTCACAGCATCCAAATGGCCAGCTGTCTCTGCTGTGGCACCAAAATCCACACTGTTGGGTTTATGAGACGTAATTAAACATGTGATTGCAGGATTTTTTTGTTTGTTTTTAGACAGCTGGCTGCCCTTTTTCCAAACATTACTGCTGCCACCCTAAAGTTCATCTACCTTTTTTTGTGTGTGATTAAGCAGCACTGATTAAATCTGGTTGGAGGCTTACTGGTGTCTGCTCCACAAGATCCCTTAAAAGGTGACAAATGATGCAAGGGAGTATGTGCTTCTCTCCAGAGATTACCACTAATAAGAGGGCCTGTATTTATAGAAGAGTCCCACAGTGGATACCCCATAATCCTCTCTGACCCTCTTTCATCCCAGCCTCACCCCAGTGCCTGGACCACTCTGCAGTCCCTGAATTTAGCCTCATTCTCGCTCCACATCAGCTGAAGTAGAGACAGTTCTGCTTTTTAGGAAGAAGGTGAAAATTTTTCTTGGCCTCTTTTCTCGCTTGATGAAAGGGAGAAGAAATTGCCCGGGCTGTTAAAAAACCTTTTCCGTCTCTTCTTTTCTTCTAAATGATGGTCCCATTTTTGTGCTGCTGTTCCGTCTGACCAACAAATAAGAAAAAATGTCCACCAGCGAGCGTTTTGACTGCCATTACTGCAAAGAGTCGCTGCTGGGGAAGAAGTACATCATGAAAGAGGACACACAGTACTGCACAAAGTGTTATGAAAACCTGTTTGCAAACTGTTGTGAGAGTTGCTCTTCACCAATTGGCTCCAACTGCAAGGTACGTAAGCCTGAGTGTAATTACTTTAGGCTGTAATGCATGCTGTAATATTCATATTCATATTAATTATTTAAATGATGTCATAAACGTTCACAGGACCTGTCCTATAAGGATCGCCACTGGCATGAGCAGTGCTTTAAGTGTGCACAGTGCAGCCGTTCGCTGGCTGAAAAGGCCTTTGCAGCCAAAGACAACTTAATGCTCTGCACTGAATGCTATGCACACGATTACTCCTCCAAGTGCAGCACCTGCAAGAAAACCATCATGCCAGGTACATGCAGCAAATTTACAAGATCTGTGCAAAATAAAAATCTATAAAATGTGCAGTCTCATTTACTTTGATGATATTGCATAAGATGAGGAATGGTAAAATAAAGCATTAGGATCAAAAGTTCAGTCTTGACCACAGCAACAGGCAGCAGCAGATGACAAAACTGTCCCGAAATAATTTCTATTAATAGTTGCTGCAGTTGTTCCCTCAATGACTGTTTCCAAGGTGCTGCATGAACTCCCAGGCTGTTATTGTTTCTTTCACAGTGTGCATTGCAGATATTTTGAAATTTGGCCATTTTTGGCCTAAACATTGAGCTTCGTTTAAAAAAAAAGTTTGCTGCAGCATCTCGTCCTACACAGTTTCTGAAATGATTTGTCTTTAAGGTCCTCTCTCTTTAAGAGTCTACTAATGTTCAGTCTGCACTGGTGATCGATTCACTTATTTAGACAAATAAAATCATAAGACAAAACCCCAAAATACTTCCACACCACTTTAACAATGAAAATGAGGTCTGAGTTTAAACCTTTTGTTAACACAGTTTGAAATAAATGTGGTTTAAAATGATTTTGAAGAATAGAAGTTGCAGGATGAACCAAAAGACCAGATGCCAGCAGGATGTAAAATTGTTCTGTTTCTGCAGAAAAAGGAAATCTGTCTTCTCTGTGTGGACTTCAGGTTTTGCAAATATTTGCACAAACCAAACAGAGGACGTTTTCATTAAAATATGTTCTTATGTGTTAAGAAATATGATTATATATAAATATTTGTCTTTTGACATGCTCCAAATCATTTTTACACCAAGTAATTCCCAAAATGTTATTTGCAAATTTTTGCGAGGTCGGATTCAGACACAAACTTAAATGTGTGGAAAAAATTATTTCAAAAAATGTGCACAAAGCAGCCGACTCCACCTGTTAATGTTTGAAACGGCTCTGAGGAATGAATTTCTCAGCTACTGTTTACAGTATAATTCAGATAAAGAAGGAAGATTCAAGTAAATTAATTGTTGATAATGAATAAAGGTCAGATGTCAGTTGAGTGGAAAACAGCCTGAGTCTGTCAATAATAAACAAAATCATCAATAATATTTTTAATTATATTATTTGTCTTATTAATTTGCATTCTTCTCAACCCTTGCACTTATATAGTAAAATACTTTTTAACATTCATTTGTAGCGTGTTATGAAATCTGAACATACAGTAAACCATAAACTGGTGCTTCTCAGGGACTGGATAATCCCAGCGCTACTGACAAAGTGTACTATTTTAGGTAAGGTGTATTTCTGTCTTTGAGGTGCCATGTGGTGGCTTAGCTGCTCTTTCCTCGTGTGCCAGGTTCCAGAAAAATGGAATACAAGGGGAACAGCTGGCATGAGACATGCTTCCTGTGCCACCGCTGCCAGCAGCCAATAGGAACCAAGTCCTTCATCCCCAAAGACACCGGCTACTTCTGTGTTTCCTGCTTTGAAAAGCAGTTTGCATACCAGTGCTGTGTCTGTAAAAAGGTATGGTAACAACAAACAGGTTTTAATTCTCTCTCTGACTTCTGCTCTTGGGTGTGACCACATGGAAAAGTTTCCAAGTATGTAAATTTGCCTTCTTATCTCAAGGCCATCACAACAGGGGGCGTGACCTACCAAGACAAGCCTTGGCACCGCGACTGTTTCCTCTGCATTGGCTGCAGAAAACAGCTCTCAGGTCAGCGCTTCACCTCCAGGGAAAATTACCCCTACTGTCTCGAATGCTTCAGCAACCTGTTTGCAAAGAAGTGTGTGGGCTGCACCAAGCCCATTTCCAGTAAGTCACTCCTCATGTCCTTCCATTAATTCTGAAACTTTGCTGGACCCATCCTGTTTTACAGGGAAACTTTTAGTCAATAAAGTCCAGTTTTGTTTTTCAGGTTTGGCAGGTGCGAAATATATTTCCTTTGAGGAGCGCCAGTGGCACAGCGAGTGTTTCACCTGCATGCAGTGCTCCATGTCCCTGGTGGGACGGGGATTCCTCACCCAGCGGGACGACATTCTGTGCACCGACTGCGGGAGAGAAAAGTGATCTTTCTTTTATAAGAAGAAACAACTTCATCCAAATCACTGCAAAAGCTAATGTTCTGATGTGGTGGATCCTCTTAGATTTACTCTTCCTGATACACACGCTGATCAGCCATAACAGCATAACCAGTACCAGTTAAAGGGATTAAAACTCTTCGTCTTGTTACAGTTATCCTAGGAATGCACTATGTAGGATAACTGTTAAAGCCTCCTTTCCACCGGACATGAAAGTGCCGCGGCAATTAGCCGCCGTGGGAGTAGAAGAGTTCCTTTCCAGTAAAGTGTAACGTTCTGGACGCCTCCCAGAAGCGAAGGGATGCTATCATTACATTTTGAGTCTATTTTTTAGGCGCTATGCTTCCAAAACATGTCAAACTCCGCAGCTTAGATCAGGCCAGACAGGAAGTCAAACACGGAAGCAGTGTAAAACATCTGGAAATTTTCAAAATAAAAGTCACGTGCAGATTAATGTACGTCATTTCCTGTGAAACCCAATGTAAACAGAACAGAAAATAAACCATAGGCCTTTTAGATACATGCAGCTGTCTTTCTCCTTGCTTGTTATTGTGTGGACTTTTGAAATCACGAGTAGTGTTGCAATTCTCCTGTGATTTGGTGACTTTGTGGGACCAGCGTGGAATGCTTTTGCTCCCATTTTGCATCTGAAATGCTCCCAGTTGGAAGGGAGCTCGCAGGTAAAACGCCGCTATTATGTTACACACCGCTTTCACGTCCAGTGGAAAGGAGGGGTTAGGCATTACAACCTACATAAGCATTTCTGCAGATCAATCATAATGCCCACATCCCCAACACATAACAGATCTAGTTCAGTAGGAAAAGCTTAAAAACCAGTAAAAAAAATAGTTTGAAGTGACGGTTGAGCCTCCAAACTCTCAAGAAGCACCAATGTGAACATTACTCCTACCAGATGATCTCTTTTCTCAAGTAATTGGTCAGAGCTAGTTTGAAGGAAAAGGGGAAATTAGTCTGGTGGTCATAATGTTTTGGCTAATTGGTGCACGCAAGTTTTAAATGTGGAAGCCTTTTTAAATTTTTGTTTGATCACGTTAGATGTTTTAGGTCATATTTTAAGTTGTGGTGCCTTTTAAGTGTTTTTACATTTGATTAAAAATCAGATTTTCCACACATTTATTCCCTTTGGCGGGAATATCGAGTGCTGCTTTTAACTAATAACCCATTTCATTATTTGAGAAAATATAAAATGTTCTTGATGTTGAGTGTACAGCAGTAGCTCAGGAGGTAGAGCAGGTTGTTCAGTAATCTGAAGGTTGCAGGTTTGATCCCACCAGAAAATGCTGCTGTTGTGTTCTTGGGCAAGACACATAACCCGCCTTGCCTGCTGGTGATGGTTGGAGGGACCGGTGGCACCAGTGTATGGCAGGCCTCGCCTCTGTCAGTGCGCCCCAGGGCAGCTGTCGCTGCATAGCTCATCACCACCAGCGTGTGAATGGGTGGATGACTGATTGTGTTGTGAAGCACCTTGGGGGGTTGTAGAACCTTAAGAAGGTGCTATACGAATAGAGGCCATTGTAATTTTTAGCAGCAGCCCTGCATGCATTTTGCACAATAATATTGTGTTAATATTTTCACTCTGAAAATAAATATGCATGGATTGTGTTTTATACAAGAATTGTGGCTTCAATAAAGTTATCTTATCATCCCAGTTTTGTTCAATTTGTTATACCTGCAGCTATATTTAAAAAGTCCTGTCTGATTTGACCTCTGGGTGCACAGCAAGTGCTACACTTTTCTGCTGGGGATATTTACTCTTGTGAAAAAAACGATTCAATTACAAATAACTAACCATTAGCTCATCATTCTGTAAGACATCGCCCTCATGATATTCTCCTAAAATGAACTGTGTAACACTTTAACTTACAGGCCACCTCAAGGCTGCAGAAGAGACTTTGATATCGTGTCCAGAGTCGCGTGCTCTTAGTTTGGTCTAAGTGCCGCTAGCTTATCCAGCGGGTGACATCACGACTCGAGGAAGAAACTCAAGGAGAATAGTCATCCTTAAGTGTTGCTGAAACAACATGGTGTCTGAGGTATTTTGGTAACACCCACTTGAATGTGTCAAAATTTGATTCGCCTTGGTTTGGCCGACCTGGAAAAGCAAAGCTTAATAATAGAAGGAACCATCCTCTTCTTTTTGATCGAGATCAACTATTTTTGTGAACTGCCTCTAAGCAAAACCAAATCCACCAGACGCCGCAGTCACCTGGAAGTCACCCAGATCATCGGTTCGTATCGGGGCCTGCTACAGCTCCATGCCTGAGGCCTCCTCCCTGACACTCGTCAGCATCGACCTCTATGACCCTTGAGTCACCGGGAGCTTCCACACACAGAAAGGTGAAGTAGCCCTGCACGCTGGTGTCAAATGGTCTTTATTAATTTGATAACTTATTAAACCATCCAAATTTGATTTAACCCAGACATCATAGGATCTAAGACACTTAATGCTGATTAGGCAACCTCACATCTAGCTTGCACTACATCACCTCATTAATGGTCTCAGTATCTTGTTTAACCATCATTCATAGTAATTTGTCCTTTGTCATCATTGATTGGGAAATAGTATTAAATTTATTTTTATAACTATTTTCTTGACTGTCTGAATTATTCTGAAGTGTGCGGATTACTTACAGGTAAAAGAACCTAGATTAATGTTAAATTAACATTCAAAGATCATTAAGATTAATAATTCATATTTATATGGAACATTACATCTTATTGATCCTTCTTTAAATATGTGGCACTAGCCCACGCTACAATCCCTTTCCATCAGAAGGCAGAGATGAGTTCAGGCCAAAGTAAAGCCAGAGAAGGTAGGTCTAGAAAACTAGGCTCAAGTGACTCAGCATGCAGCCCAACTGAGGACAGTCCCACTTTTTAGCCATCTGCTAGTCCTGTGGGACACATGCATTGCTACTTTCAGCATGTCCTCTCTAAATCCTGTTCAGGCTCTGAGAATTAAAAAAAAAAAAGTTGATGCTTAAGAAGCCTTTTGTGCAGATGGTGATATGTAGCCACAGGAAAGTGATTCGGATCCATGACAGGGAGTGGACAGATGGGAAGTTGTAAAGGAAATCCCTCTGCTCCGAGATCCCGAGGCTTTCCCTGCAGATGCCTGAAGAAGTCTGGTGAAAATAGAAAGGTTACGTGACTTCATAACATTGAGACTGAGGAGAGAAAGATGTTTTATCCCTTCAGTCGCAGAAGGCAACATGTTCCATCAGTGGGGTTACGGAGAGTTTCAAATATGTCCCACAGGCAGCAAACCAATGACTTTGTATTATTTAGGATATTTGATCACACCCCTAGTTAGAATGGCCTTTATTCAACAAGATAAATGTGGCCCAGGGCTGCCAACTTTTACAAAAGTCTTGGAGTTAGATTTTTCAAAGGTTAAATGGATGCTGTAGTCACAGTTCACTATGGAAAAAACCCACAATGTTAATTAATTACAACATATCAAAGAAACTGATAAAATATGGAAAAAACAATTTTTTTAATCTACTTAAATTTTACATTTATTTTCACTGCAGAACAGTTACGTCACATCATGTCTTTTAAACGAGTAAGCTTATAGCACACAGGTGGTAAATTCTTACATAGAATATATTTTCCTATGGGGCTTTGTAATGTGGACCTTGAGTCTGATAATAAAGTTGTTGATGATGATGATGATGATGATGATGATGATGATGATGATGATGATGATGATGATGATGATTACATTCAGGGTTAAATATTGTCTATATTTATATTGGAGCGCTCTAACATAAATATATTATCTATTGGAAGGTTACTAAAGCTTTCATGTGAATAAGAATGGTTTTGTGTTTCTTCTACTTTCATTTGTTATTAAATTTTACTTATCTTCAGTTTTGCTCTTTAAACCATATAATTATAATATATTTCATATCATTTATCTGATTAAACAAGTTTATAAAATTAAATCAGCTGTTGTGATCAAACTAAAATTTTGTAACTAAATGTATTTATTTTATATTACCTATTAATTATTTAAGGCCTTGGTAGCTGTGAATTTTAGGACACCTTTAATTTGAAACCCTTTCTGATCTCCCATTGCTATTTAGTAGGAATATTTGTAGAAAACATGCAGACACCTGCACTCTGGGGGGGCGCTGGCATTTTTCCCTAACCCTGCAGACCCAAAATCAGAATGTCTACAGCATGTTGGATCAGCAATGCAAACATTCATCAAGTCTCAGCGGAGGGTAAGGTCTGCTTTCAGCTCCAGGTAGACCAGCCAACGTCAAAATCAGCTCTCAATCCAGGCAGATGGCGGACTGGGAGCCTGCCAAACTCTGGTTTTGTTTTGACAAGAAGCAGCTATGTTTGTGTGCCTGCAACTGATTCAGTCAATCATCCTTGCACCTACTGTTCAAACACTGTAAATCCTTGTGAAAGCCCAAAACAAATCTCCCCTCAGATGGAGTGTCAGTCCTCACAGGAAGAGAAACTTTGGGCCTGGTGCTGAACTGGAGAGCCGTGGGACACGAGGGGGTTCATGGAGCTTTTGTGATGCTGGATGGAGCTCAAAGCTGCTCTTTTCTTCTACTGAGCTTCATCCTTCAGCCTGCTCTTATTATCATCGCAGTGAGACTTCTATTATTTATAGATTTGCAAATGAAGTGTAGATTATGTTGATGCCAGGCTTGAACTCTATTCTAATGTTCAAATTTAATATTTCATTATAGCCAAAAAATGGTTTGTCAAGCTGTAGACTAATTGCATTTGTGTGACTTTTTATTGTGCATTCCAGCTGGATGAGCAAAAGCGAGGACAGCAGATGGTGTCCGACATTTAATGTCATTTGAGATAAATCTCAGGTTGCAGGTTCACATTTAAAAACATTAAAATGTCTCATTTGTAGAATACTTATGTGCTTTTAAAGGTGATTGTCACTGTCTTATTTAGCTGTTCCAGTTATTATAAAAGGATTTTTATTTTATTCATTTATTACAGGCTGGAAGCTGCAGAAGGCCTTCTCTTGCCTGGCTGGATTTGTACCAAAAGAGGTTTTTTCAGGTTTATTCATGTGAGAGTAAAATGCATCTTTAAACTGAGAACGTAATGAATGATACATTCAAATCCACATCAGATCAATACTCATTACTGTCCTGTTCAGCAAAAGCGAGCCGGACTCGAGGGAAATCATGCACCTCAGCACAGCAGTGGAGTCTCAGCTGGGGAATTACTGTCCTCTGCAGAGATCTCCAGGTGTTCAGGCAAGGAAAAAAATCATCATCTGGTCTTCATAATAGATTTTTTTTAGATTTGCTCATAGCAGTCTGCTGGATCAAGACAGATCTTCATGTGTGGTAAGGAGGGGGACAGCGCCATCCTGTGGTTGTACTGGGAAAGATCAGCTCTGAATGAGTGTTTTAGAGCAAAGCAACAAGCAAAAATATAACATGACTGGTTCTCATGTAGGAAGATCTGCCTTAAAATGTATAAAATCTGAAAATAGCATTTTTTTCTCAGACTTTGATTAACTTCCTAAAGTTGTTAGAAGGACAGATGATAAGGGAGCTTTTCAAACTGGACTCTGCAGATAAATCAAGAATTATCTATTTTCTCAAAACCAACTGCAGAGGGCAGAGTGGCACAATGTAACTATACTTTACTCATAAATATGATAATTATGCATTGTGAATTATTTCTACTAACTAAATGGCTTCATTCCTACACCTGATTTGGTTCTGAAATAAACAACTTTCCTATTTTTTTTGTCCAAAAGGTGTGCAGATCATGCACAAAGAGTCTAACAGCAAAGTATGTACTTATTAAATATTGCACAATTCTGTTTTAACAATTAGGTAGAGCAGCTACCTTATGTTATAAACCACTTTATTAAACCTACAGCAATATTGTCACTTTAGTTTCTTCTAGATGGACTCAGATTGCAGAAAAAGAACCTTTAATAAGATATTAACTCATATTTACTGCATATTAGAGGCTCAGGAGAGTCACAAAGGATCCGACAACCAAAGTGAGAGACAAGGGACTATTTAACTGCTAGGAGTGTGATTACTGAGTGAGAGGTGTACAAGAGGTGAGTTTAATTATTTGGTGAGAAAAATCACTAAATAACCCCTAATATACGAGTGCTTCACCCTGTTCCTGGAAGGATTTATCACAGTGATTCGGAAAATTGTCTCCAGAGATCTCCTGCTGCTGCAGGTCCAGCCAGGACTCGGACCGACAGTTCAAGCAGATTCCTGCTCATCACTCAGCTCCAAATCGACTCAGTCTCAATACAAACCCTGTCTTCAATCACTTCAACAAACAAGCTTGGTATTTGGCACAGTGGCACAATTAAAGCTGCTCCACTGAATCTAAGTCTAATCAATAGATTTTTTATTGGATTCTTAAAGGACAATTCTGCCAAAAGCAGATAGCCAGATTACAAAAAGATTTGGCCAGGGCAGAACTCGTGAGACAAAAGGCTGTTGGGTGGATTTATTGACCCATTTGACTTGCTTTTTTCTTACTGCGGTGAGAGTTGGACGTGTTCCCGACACCTTTTTAATACTCATAGTTTTATACTCTCTACTCGGCCATGAGTGGAAAGCCAGCTATCTGTTAGGAAATCTTGCAGCATCAACGCTGATCTGCAGTCTAGGACGAGAGCGGATGCACACTATTTACTCTGGTCTGCAGTTTAAGAAAAGCTATTGTTAATTCATTTAATGATGCGTTCACTTCCAGTTTATTAAGTGTTAAAACCTGATCCTTTTTTCTGCTTTAAGCTACATCGTCTTTAGTGAAAAACCTACAGGGATTCAGTTCACAGACCAGCACATTCTCAAATAGATAAAAGGAAATACTTCTGTCTTAAAGGCAAAAATAAAGTGCAGCCAGTGCATTTCCCCGTGGCGATTTGTCGGAGCCGTATCCTAAAGACACTTTAGTCGTAGCCACAAAACTAAAAGTGGAGGACACGTTTGGAAACGTATTGACTGATCAGACGGTGGTGTTTTCCATAGAAACCAGAGGTGGTTAAAGTGACCAGAGGGAATTTCACTACTCCCCACCGCTGTTTATACACATCTGACCCACCATGGTTTCCAGCATGGAGCTGGGAATGGAAAGTCAACAAGAGAGAGACTTTTAATTCAACCTGCTCATGCATTAAAATGAACCTGGAGTCTAATTAGGAGACGAAGTGAGACAGTGTAAAGTTTTAAGGAATTCTACTTGATAAAAGACAAAACGATGTTAGAATTTGATCAAAATGTATTCCTGTACGTTAACCTCCAAAGTTTTCTTGCAAATAAGATTTTATTATTATTATTTTATTATTGAAACTTTTGCTGATTATCCCACAAAATTGGTTTTAAGACCAAACAAAGAAGCTTATCTAATATTGGGGAGATTTTGCTTTAATATATTTCAATAATCCAAGTTTTGAATGCTATTCCATAGAAACGAGAAAATGCTGAAGCATCAGTTCATGTTTTTCATGTTTCATTTTTGTTGTGATGGAGTTGAGTTAATGGAGCGACCATGAGGGCTGCTGCTGCTCTGTGATTGGCTACTCTTCGGGCTGTGCCCGATGACCAGAGTCCACTCAGCTCATGTCCACTCCCTCTTCTCAGAGATACACTCATGCAGTTACTGCGATATTATGTCTTTTTTTATGTTTAGATGTTAGTTAAAACCTTTAGTTGACCAAAACATATTAGAATGCACAAAAAGAAAACACAAGAGCAACAAAAGAATCTTCCTTTTGCATCATAAAAGCTAATATTTGGGTTAAATAATCTGTTAAAATTAGAGAATAGATGTAAAAGGAGAATTGTCTGGTGTAAACATCAGCAGTAGTATGGTAGGTATCCAGACGTCGGCCTTATTATAAATACACATGTTGCCACAGACTCAGTAGGAAAGAAAACAAGAACATTTTCTTCTTGTCCTTTTCTAAATTTAAAAAGAAAAAAATGTTTGCTGTCTGGATGATAGGATGCCATTTTATCCATTTTGTAGTTTTTGTTTTGTTTTTGAGCAACAATAAACTTTATAGAGATGGAAACAGTTTTTTTTAACAACAAATGCACAGATCATAACATGCCTTTGATACTTGGGGATAGGTGATAAATATGATTTTTGCAGGAATTCAGCATCAAACCCACTTTATCAGACACTTTCACATCCATTAGATGTGATACTAAATATACTTTTGTCTCTTTTGCACATGATTATTTTATGAAAACAGGTACCAACAAAGCCTGGAGTTGGGGGGGTGACTGCACAATAATTTTCAGTACATCACGCATCATATTTATAGTCAGAGCCACAAATTACCATATCATGTCCCTTATGACGCATTTTTTAGTCTCAGCGGTTGCAAAGAGACAAGGAGAATCTTAATTTGCAGCCCTTTTGGTAGCAATAATAGTAAGGTAGCAGAAAACCTAAATGATTGAACTTTAATTCCCACTCTCTCTGGCAAATCTAATTCTGTAAAGACAGCTGAACTGGTATGGGAATAAATAGCCAAAGGGGATGATCAAAACACATCTTTTTTTAAACTGCTAAGGCAACACTCTCATATTCATGGATTGCTACCTCTGGGTTTGGCAGGACGCCACTGGGAGAAAAGTGCAGAGTGTCCCACTGGAGACACAGAGCGCAGAGACAGTGACCACAGACACCCACCCTGCCCTGTCGCTCTGAGGCACGACTTAAACACTGAAGGGCTCACAGAGTCAGACCTTCTCCACATGGACACAACATTCTCTCTTTACCTCCTTTAACACTTAAATATCTTTTTATTTTTTTATATTGCAAGATTTTTCATCCCAGTTCAGCGTATTTCCAATCTCATAAAATACTATTTACTGCATGAATAATATTTATTTGCCCTCAAGATAATTAGTTTAAGTAAATTGTATCATTACAGATAATAAACTGCTTGCATGTGTCATTCCAATGGGCAATTTGAGCTGAAATCATCTGTAATTCTTTCACTTAATCAGATCTTGAGGCACTGATGTGAGCCCGTTCTGTATTCTTATAAGCCTGACCGATGCAGAAAAAAAACAAAACGTTTTTCATTATTTTCTTATTCATTTGTTCTCCTTGAGTTCAGCTTTATTTCCTTCTGTTCATTAAAAAGTACTTTGCAGCACCTGTCTTTGATTAAAACCATCACAGTGTTTCAGAGAAAAGTAAACTAAAGTAATGAAAGAAGCCTTAAAATATTAGACAGACATATAAAAGAAGGTGGAAAGACATAAATAAATAATGTAAAGTCATAAAAGTCCTCCCTTTTTGGATGCTTTGTCTGACTTTTTTGTTGCTTTTTAAAGGAGCCAGCAGAGATTTCACAGAAAGGGTTTTGCTTTAAATTTTAAAATAAATCTGATATTACAAACTAAAATAGGCCAAAGGTCTTACAAGTTATCAATCAGACCTTCAAATAAACTCTAGAGGTCCCTGAAAATGACTAAAGGGACAATAAAGTGATGTTCTTGTTCCCGTCGTAACCATCTGGAGACAATCAAGGTTTTGTTGTTTGTTTATACGACAATAAAACGTTAGGGTTATCTAAGAGAAAGGAAATGAAAAGAAAGAATATTGTTAGAGACTGGCAATGTGCTTTTGATGGACGGTTAACCACTGCTGCCAAGAAATCTGTTAAACTGAAACATAAAAGGTGAATTTAGAGTTCTTAAAGGGACAGTAGAATATCATCAGTATATATGTAAAATCAAACGCTATTGAATTTATGCCTCTGTCTAAAACGCATGCTATGAATGCAAAGGTACAAAGTAACAAGGTACAAATACTTTGTTATCTTACTTAAGTAGAAATTTGGGGTGTCTGTACTTCATTGAAGTAATTAGCCGACATTTTACTACTCCTTACATTTTAATAACTATCCTATCTCCTATCTCATTTAGGCATGACGTAATAAAAAACAACAACACAAAGACAGTGAAGATATTCAGATGAATTCCACCATCTGGATTGAGTGAACTTGATTGTGGTTGAATAATTTTAAACATGTGAATCACTATTGGTTTGTATTTGTATTTGAATTGCATTAAAACACATTAAAGGTCTAATTTGCTTGTTTATTCAATAAGTTAGCTGTGGTCTTTAGTATGAATTGGATAAAAATTCTCATTTAGGAGTAAACCAATCAGAACAGACCAAAACTAGAAATGTTATTTCAATGAGTTGTTCATGGTTTATTTAGGCTATAAATCCCACCCCATCTATGTAAATTAATGGAATTGTCTAAATGAAAATTGTAACCCTTTAGCATTCCAATGGCCCTCCCACGTGATCCAGAATTTTTCAAATACAACTCAAAAAATGTTCCCACATGTTGTTGAATCGTAAAAACACTGTCTTCTCAATCCCCAGTGAGTCGTGGCAGATGGCTGCTTATACTGAGCCAGGGTCCTCTTCCTGTTAAAAGGGAGTTTTCCTCTCCACTGTCGCTACATGCTTGCTTAGTATGAGGATTGTTGTAAAGACGCAATCTGCTGGGTTTCTTATACCTATAGGAAACTTTTTACTGATTGGCTTAATGAACTATACTGTATTGGAATGTTTACTTTGTGAAGTGCCTTTAGACGACTCTTGTCGTGATTTGGCGCTATAGAAATAAACTGAATTGAATTATAAAAGTTGGACACAAACCTTCAGTCTAGCTACCTTCCCCTTCATAATAAACCCATAGTACATTTTACAATCTGTGAGGTGGTTTTATAGTCTGGAGTTTCTTTTAATATATCATGTCCCTTATGACATGATGATGTGAGAGAAACCTAATTAAAGCTTTGGCAGCAGAGGGTATGTCTGTTCTGTACCACCGGGGAGCGTTATCTGTGAGACTTTTCCTCATGTGGTGTTTGACATCAATGATTATAGAGCATGTAGCGCATTAACTTACTGCTACTGTAGCCTGGGAAAGTGGAGAAGTAGGAAGATGCATAATTAGACATTTAGCGCCAATCCTCCCCACAGATAAACACACCCTTCACCACAACAGATAGGCCAAGGAGTTAAAAATGTCCCAACGCCCACCAAGCGTTGGAGCCTGAAACACCCTGGGACAGCTATCAAGCTCTGAACTCACTGTAACCCACACAATAAAGGCCCGAGGGGGCATTAAATCCAGCACTAACCCGAAAGGACCTCTGCTGCAGCGATGTATAAAAAGCTATCAAGGCTCCAATCAGAGCACAGACAAATTAGAGAATTCTACGCTTAAGCACAGAATTACAGTTCTAACATTACAGAATGAAAGCATCAAACGAAGGATATTTTAGGTATTCTGAGTTCTAACTACAGAGGAAAAAACAGAAGAATGGGGCAATTCTTCAAGGCCTTGAAGCTTCACAGCAGCTCTGCACTTTGTGGTCTGATGTACCAACACATATCTATACTTACGTGGATTTAAGCAATGACCAGGCAATTTTCAGAGGGTGCTGAACAAAATACACTCATAAAAACAAAAAACTCAGAATAAAGCTTTCATCAATTTTTTCTAAAAGTTGCTTCATTTCTGTTCATTTTATTTTAAATCTGGGTCCTACAGTAACCACTAACTATAATTGCTCATCGTTAAAAAATGACTGCTTGAGCCCAAGCATCCCCCAATTGGGGGCCGAAAAAGTTTAGCATCGAAATGTATGCCCTATATATCATCAAGCTGCACCTCTATAAAACTGCAGAGCCTGGGCTACAAGAACATATAAACCTTTTTTACGTTCTCCAAACACAACTAAAACTACAATTAAATGTATCATGACAATCGCTCCTCATGAAGAAAAGAAAGAAAAAGTCAACTTTTTTACTGTTATGTTTTGTAGTTGGTAGAAATAAGGCAGGCAGTAACTTTATCTATTTGAACTTTATTACAGCAAGAGGGACAAGCATACATACAGCAGTCATCTCTCAGCAGAACTTCCCCTGAACTCTACACTACACCTCTATATATATTAGCAGTGCTCTGCTACCACCTAGTGTTCAGTTCAGTACACAACATTTACAATGTTCCATGTCTATTACACTTCATCAATAACACATATACTAATGTTTACACATCCCAACAAATTGTTACACAATGGTTACCTTTATAATGAGACCAAAGTAGACCTTGTGGTTACAGAAATATACTCATTAAAGTGTCTGTGCCTCACTAACATTATTTTTTTCTTTGGAGCAAATTGTCTTGAACGATTAAAATGTGATGAATCCAGATTAATTAATTACAAAGCCTCTGATTAATTAGATTATTTTTTTAATCAAGTCCCACCCCTAGTATGTTTTAATCCTAAAGTCTGCAGCGTTTTCTTATCAGGAAAAAAACTGAAATATTCTCACTTTCACATATCACAAGATTCAATTCAATTCAATTTTTATTTTGAGCCAGTAATGTGCCGTATACTAAACAATTACAACAGAAACTACAAAATTAAATATCTGCACAATTAGGTCTAAATTTAACTTAAAAGAACAAAATCACTTAACCAAAATGCTCAAAATGGAGTGAGGAGAAGAAAAACCACGAACCGACATTAAAAACCCTCTCCTGATAGTTCTCGTTATTATAACTTTAAAGTTCTCAAATCATGTAACTGCATGAGTTTTAAGAGTGAAATGTTTTTGAATATTAGCAGGTAAAGAGTTATGAAATGCTGTAAACATAAACTGTGCAGTGCATAAATTTACAAGATCATGCAATTTTAATCATTTGGATTGGAGAAAGAGAGGATTTGTATGTTCAAGATACCCTGCCTTGTGTATTAATCGAACAGCCCTTTTTTGTAGTAAAAATAAAGATTGTAATGGAGTTTTGAAGTTGTTACCCCATACTTCAACACCATAAGTTAGGTATGGAAGAATTAAAGAACAGTACAAAGTAGGTAGAGAATTAAAATCAAGAGTATACTTAGCTCTGTTAATTACTGCAAGGCTTTTGGAAACTTTGGTTGTTATGTGTTTGATGTGTGCTTTCCAACTTAGCTTATTGTCTATCACTACACCTAAAAACTTTATTTCTTCCACATTTTCAATTACAACTCCGTCTATCTCCACCAGTGGTTGAAAGTTTGGGTTATAGTTACCAAAATACATTACTTTGGTTTTACTTATATTTAATGATAACTTATTACTTTCCATCCATTTTTTAAGTTTACTTAATTCAGAATTTACTGTGCAAATAAGATGTTCAAAATTGTCACTACTGTAAAAAATATTTGTATCATCATCAAACAATATGCATTTACCAGTTGAAAAACACTAAAACAGTCATTGATATACAAGTTAAACAATGTTGGGCCCAATACTGATCCTTGGGGAACACCACAAGCAATATCAAGACATCTGGAAGAAAATTCTCCAATTTGAACATACTGCACTCTGTCGCTTAAATAACTCTTTACCCATTTCCGTGCTAACCCCCGTATTCCATATTGTTCTAATTTCCTAAGTAATATTTCATGGTTAATGGTGTCAAAAGCTTTTTTAGGATCAATGAAAACTCCTACAGCATACGTTTTGTTGTCTAGTGATTCAATAAAATGAGGTTGGTACCTGTGGCATGAGTCAAATAACAGGATTGTTTTCAACTTCTCACCAGCTCATTTTAACCCTATTAAGATCAGATCCAACATATGAGTAAATCAGACCCTCATTTAGGGAGTTTGGTCCAGGTTCTGGTTGTTTCAAAAAGGAAATCATGGATTGTAGAAAGGAGGGACATCCTATATTCATATACTGTATATGTTTTTTTTGTCACATGTCAAAATGTGAGATTAAATTAAATTACTATGGAGGGCTGAAAGTCCTTGAGGTGTTGTCATTCACTCACTCATCTTTTTTGCAGCATTTTCTTCAATAGGGTTGCTGGGAGCTGGCATCATTTTTTAGCAATGAGCGTGAGGCGGGCAACATCCCTATTTCCTGCATTAGCCGCCGATAGGAAATAGATAGGTAAACACCAGGATTAGAAAAGCCAGACAGCTCTACGTCACACTGAATATTAGCATTCATGGACTCACCCATCTTGGCTGGCAACAGGAAAGGATGTTGTTGATTTAGCATCAAGGAGAGAGCATAGTCCGTCTTAACTAGTAAAAGCAAACTGTTAGCATTAGCAACTCCACAACATGGCAGAGCTCTTTCAGGCATGTGTTATTTGTGGCAAGTGGCAGTGGTAGAGTCACAATGCTGTTAGCCAATCAGAGGCAATATGTCCAAATATCAGGAAATAAGACTCTGAACCCTGCCATCTTCTGCTTACCCCTGCCCTGGTTCATTTCTACTTCCTGAAACAGGAGCGCAAGAGCTTTTTTTCCCACAGAGATCAACTCACAAGGCATTCATTTATACTAGACACCACTGAAAATGTGTTGAAAAAAAAAACGAGTGAACTTGGTCTTTAAAAACTTTGATTTCTGAACATGCAACAGCAAAGTTAGAACTGTGGGCTATTCTTTTACATGAAGGGGGTTTGATTTACAGCCTGTACTGGAACCAACCACAAAGGGGCGCTGGTTTTATTTCAGCTTTAACTTCTGGATTCCATCAGGATGACAAGTTTCTTTTTGTCATTGGTGGAAACAAAATATTTTCCCTTTTCATGCACCAGTTTTCTTCTCTTCCTACTGGTGAAAGAGTTTCATATTGACTCAAACGCTTTGAGCAAGTTTTCCCTTTTTGACATAAAATTAAATTTTTTTCCATCAAAGAACTAAAACAAAAGATGTGATAATGTTTTTGACAATTCACATATCATTCTAGTTTTAAATACATTTTGCACAACGTCCCACCTTTCTGTAAACATCGTTGTGAAACAAACTCTCCTTAATCATTTTTAATCTGTTATGCTGATGAGGCATCTGCAGCCTCTGGAACACTCTGGTGGTTAGCATGCATTATTTCACAACAAAACCAAGATTTGTGATAAGTATTAAATTATTGCGATTACTTTAAATTTATTTTTGAAGATGATACCTGTTAATACTGTACCTCCCTTACCTTAATTCCAGTTGAAAGTGAAACACTTTCTACACAAGATTAAATGGTTTTAGAGCTGCAGTAGTAATTTGGTGCTTAAGTCTACGGCCTGAGTGCTTCCTCCACCACTCCTTAGTCTGGCCTGTCACTATGATGCTAGCTATCTGTGATGGATTATTTGCTGACTGGTGTGTTCACTTAACTTTCAGCACATGTGCTCAAACGCTGTGGGTTCAGACGTAGCAGTAAATCAAAGAGCAGTCATTGCTGTGGTCACAGTACAGTAGATCACAGCATCCTAAATAAAGCTCTTTAGATTTCCATTGTTTAAACACCAAAAACCACTCGGCGCTCTGTGACATAATGTTGTATATACTAAACATGTTGCTTAACAGAGCAACAAAACCATGGAAACAGCCGCTGTTATACGAGAAAGTAAACTCGTGTTGGCATGTTCCTGGAACTCATAAACTCTGGAGAATTTCAACTCTAGAAATGTCAAATATCTCTTTCTGCCTGAAGAAATGTTAGTAAATGATAGAACATAATACACACAACTGCTTCAAAAGTGCTTGATGTTAAACGCTGCAAATACCCATCTTGTTTCTTTGTCCCCGGGCAATTACACAGTTTATTGGAGCATTTTTTCTTAGATCAGGAACATCTCAGAGCTCATTCTTCTACTCTCTAGGCTCTCTGTCGACAAACTGTAACAGACTCAGAAGAGCGGGCTTTTAATGCTTGGAGAGAAAGAAAAAACCCTTATAATGGCAGGTTTTGGCCCATTTCCGACCTTTAATTTGGAGAGGGTGTTTCATGGTCGTGAAACCTAACAGAGATAATAGTGGATGAAAGTATAACCTACAGAAGCTGCATTTGTATAGGCATGGAATATAATTACCTTAGATTCAATGACGTAAAGCACTTATCTGAAAGGTATAAAGGGACTAAAACCAAGAGAATTTTTACTTCTGTAGAAAGTAAACATGAAGTGTTTCATATAGATATTCAGTCGAATAGAACTTGTGTTTCTCATTTCACCAAGAAAAACAACAAATATTTGCAATTTACAGTCTTTTAATACCAGAAGAGGATACACAAATTAAATCTAACACTGGATTTCTTGTTGAGTACTAATGAACATTCTGGGACTTTTGCAGAACAGATTTGTCAATAATCATTCATGATTTGTGTTACTGAAAATTTTAGACACAAACTGGAAATTCATTGATAAAATCTGAATTTCTGCTCCAGCAAGAAGTCAATAAACAAAAAAAAGAAGAAAATGAAAGTCAATTCTGGCACAAAGATAGGAAAACTCACACAATTAAAAATAAGGTTCAAATCCCGGACGAGCCCCCAATTGGTGTCTGACTCCAATGGCCCCAACAAAAGGAAGACACACCAGGGGAAAGTTAATAAAAATAACTTTCAATTGGAGACTATCACAAGATTTTGCAAGGCCTTGCCCTACCCTGTGAACAACACCTGACAGGAGTCAGTTTCATCCTACAACATGATAATTATCCAAAACACACACCCAAAAAGCATTTAAACAATGAAGTCAACATAAATTATATGGATATGAACCCTGTTGAGCTGTTTTGGGAGCAGCTTGACTGTACCAGGAAGCATGAGGTGAAGTTTTTTCAAGTTACCTTGAAAAATAAAGAAGGGGGTCCGCCAGTTGTCATTTATGACAAAAAACAATGTTTTTTTCTTTTATGTAGCAAAATTTGAAGAAAATATTCACCTATATCATTAAAATTTTCATTTCTAACTTGTGTGTTTCCATGGGAAACAAGAAAGTGACAGAAAATGATCCCAACCTTTGTAGGCATGGAAAGAAGATGAACCCTTTTTATGTTTGCTGAAAATCACAACTTGCGTCCTGCTTAGATTTGGTTGCATGCAGACACAGTAAACAAAGACACTTTAGTAATCTGTAGTTTGTCTTATTCAGAATCTCCTTCCAGGAGCTGCATGGGTCTATTTAGGTCATTCTCGTGGATTATAACTTGTTGCAAAAGCAGTCCAGCTAAATCTGTTTTAAAGTATTTAGAGATTTAAAGGTCTGAATTTCCAAAGAAAATAGTGTCTGTAGCAAGAACACCTTGGGATCCGTGTTAGACAGCAGAGATAGCCCTGTCCTTAATCTTACTTGAACTTTATAAAAGGATTGTAGAAAAGAAGTAAATTACTGTTTTCTTTAATTATAACACAAATCAGTGACTGTCACTGAAAAAGGTGGCCTTGAATTTAAAAAAAATCACTCCTACAACCATGGCACTGCCTGGAAATGGCCAGCTCGGTGCACTAATTTAGATGCAGACAGCAACAACGTCTGTTTGGGAGGAGGGTTTCTATGTTTGAGGAAATGTGTTTGATCAAATGTTCTGTACTTTTTACTAGACAGCCACTCTGGAAACCTGCAGCCACTTAAATGCCCCTGCAAGAGTTTCCAGACACACTTCACCTGTCTGTCTGGCACTCGATGAGATTCAAGCAGTTTTCCCCAACCGCACGCAGCAATAACCTGACCAGAAAGCGACTAGACCAATGTCAACAGAGTGGCAGAAAAAGTGCACCAATATTAGGACTGTAATTCTCTCTTCCTCCACCACAGAACCTCAAACTTCCACATTTGGAGAGTTTGTTTGAAATACAGAGCTCTAAATAGTCGGAAAAAAACGGGAACGTCTTTTAAAGTCTTATATATCCTGTTCATCTGAATCAGCAGTCCACCTTGTGCCCTGCAGACTGTCCAGCTCCAGTTTGGTGCTTTAGAGGAAAACATATACTTAAATGTCTTAGATGTGACTCAAAAGCAAAGCCCATAACCTTGGAAAATGGTATTTACAGTAGCTTCAGCATTCAGAAGAAAAAAACTGAGATTATAGAAGAGATTAACAGAAGCTCATTGTCGGGAAATAAGGTCAGGGACCCAAAATAGTCATCAGGCCTGTCCTAGAACGTTCTAGCTGTCATTTCAGTTAAACCTATACATGCAGCAAATGAGGGAGAGAGCTCTGTGAAGTGTGTAGTAATTATTACGTTGAGAGGGAAGGGAAAGTTTTACATGTGGGTCAGGCTGGTTAACAGGTCTACAGCTGTGGTCACCAAAGACAGCTGCAGGAATCTGAAATTACAGAGCACAATGACTCACTGTCTTGCTGAGTTTAAGACCTCTTGGGGTTTGGACCAGTTCCTCTGGTAAAAATAGGGTCTTCCTCAACAAAACTGTTAGCTCATCAGAAAAACAAACTCTTTGTTCTGCTTTGAAATGGGACCATTCAGACCACCTGGAAGGATTTGGTCAGAGCACAACTGACCTGAGGATTCCAGGGACAGAATTATAAAAAAAATCACCTTACCCTTAAAGATTTAATCTGTTAATTCCAAATGTTTCCACATCCTGAAATACAAAGTTTTCTGCTCAAAACCAAGCTTTAACACCTCATTTCATATAAATACACATCTAATAGCTCCTTTAAAGATAAGTTAAATGGTGCTGTTTGGTCAAAATATCCACTGAATCAGCTTAGTTACATTTAGCAAATTAGCTTTTTCTGTTGTTAGCTGTCAGAGACAGTCCCAGACCTGTGCTTAGGCAAGTTTAACGGTTTTAACGTGATCAAAAAGACACACCAAAGGCGAGAAATACCTCAAACTCATACCGATAACTTTCAGTGTCCACAACCTCCAGAGGCTCTGGGCAAACTCACGCGATGCAGCAAATGTGTTTGCATTCGGCGTCCATCTTTGGCAGCTCTCTTTAAAATATCCAAGAAATGTGAAGTTTGCCCTCAAACAAACACCCTGGGAAACCAACTATCTACATCCAAAACAAATGGGATAAAGCTCCAGTTTGTTTGCTCTCCTTTTGGTTTATTCTTGGATGAACGCATAAACATGATCTGATGAGTTTCGCGTCTCGCAGTAACGCTTCAGAGTGACGGTTTTTACACGTGTCGGGCACATGGCATGACAGCTGCAAACATGGCAAGTAATTAACACGAATGCTAAGGTTTCACACTTATACGAAAACGTAGCAATTACAATAAAAGGAAGCTCAGTAACGAGTGTGAACACGTCCAACAAACATCTTAAAAAGAAGAAACTCACAAACACACACTTGAGCAAAGACTGCATCAGTTTAATCAAACAAAGCGATTATTTTTGCAATTATTATGGCTACCATGATCAGTAGTAATACACAGGACGCCATTGTTTATGCATATTATATAACTGTGTGGAATGATTCCCATTTAGACACAGTTGGACCTACTGTTCCAGGCTGCAGGAGCACCAGCCCACGCGTTGACCATCAGCCAGCAAAATAAACCTCCAAACCACGCCGGATCGAGCCTCGGCACCAGCATTGTTTTGGACACACCGTGCGTTAAACTCCATCTAACTTCCTGTGGCCGTATCTTTATATACAAAAGTCAGACTGCGACTGAGATATGTGAATTGTGTGGGCCTTAACTAACAGTTTAGCTCCAACACGTATTTTGAGGCAGACATGGTTTGCACCAAATATAGAGTGGAGAAACAAGACTTGTCTTTCCTCTTTGTAAGCCATTATAGGTCAGAGGAAACTGTCCTCCTGAGCCAGCGAGGTGTCCCAGTGTTGTTTAAACATTGGTTGTCACTTTGCATTTAAAGGGATTTCTTTGACCATTTTGAGGCGTCTTTCTCTGTATTTAGCCATTGTGGATGGCTTCCTAGAGTTCATATCTAGTGCTGAAACCTGCTCCTTAGCTCATGATTAAACAAGCATGGTTTGTTAGAATAATGAACTAATTTCAATAATTATTCATTCAGTAGACACAGCACCCCCAGGAAAGTATGATTTAGGTATATTAATGAGATAAATATGTTCTTAACTGAAAACTTACCATTATTATCCACTGATAGTAGCATTAAATTCAGTATTGGAAATTATCGGTATGGGTTTTTACTCTTTTATGATGCAATTTTTATATACCATGCACATATTTACACATTAAACTCTTCAGCTATGTCTCCTCTCACTCAAAATATGACAGATCATGGGTATAGTTTTAAAGATATTTTTGTTTGTTTGGCACAACTTACAAAGAAGTAGAAATGTACCCTGACAAAATTAATATGGCACATTTTTCCATTCCCTAACTTAAATTGACGTAGTGGTCATTTTGTGCAAAGGATATGTGATGTTAGTTACCTGAGATTGTTTAGCTTCTGGGTTTTTTTTTATAAGGGAGGGATCCCTCATATATTGGTATCAGTTTATACTGGTATCGGGAATAAGACCAGCTCACCAGATCCATGGTTTATACAAATTGAAGTTTTCAGAAGGAATGAGTGAAGCGCTCTGGCAGACAGAGACAAGACAAAGGGCCTTGGGATGATAAGGGAGGAGAGGATAAAAAAAGCGCCTGCACTCTCCAAGAGCAGGAAGAAGAATTGCGAGTTAGGCTATATCGTTAAAACATTCCTAGTGAAAACCCTACACCTCTCAGGACTGATGGGCTAATAGCTAGTCCAAGCAAACCCAACTCCAATCTCTAAATTTTCATAACGTTTCATGCTATGTCGTTTTTTATTTATCTTTGCATCAGTTATTTATATGAAGTTCTATTTTTTACATCATTTAAATTTAACCTGCAGAAGCTAAATTTTTTTATTTCCGATGCATCTAGAGGTCAAGTCTGACAAACTTCTCAATATTCCTGACGAAATATTTATTCATAGTAAAATTGAAAAAGGTGTAAATATTTGTAAAACATCACATAAACGTTTGTCTTAGCTGTGCTTGGACTAGCTGTTAGCTCATCAAGCTTAAGCTATTTCTCCAAACGGAGTCCTTTCAGTAAGATTGTGATTTTTTTATAATCTTTTACACGAACGTCTACTTGTTTCATTTTCTAACTGCTTGAATAAAATTATGATTGGATTTATAATATTCTCTGTCTATCACACTTCTCACATATTACCAGAAAAGGCTTTTCTCTTCGTTAATGTTTTGGATTGAGTGATGCTGACTGAAACCTCAAATTTTCTTGGCTTTGATGTAGCTGTTTTGTCATTATCTTTAAATACAGCACTCCACCACCTATGCTTAGGAGTCAAAAATCCCAGTGGTTAGATTTCGCTTTGACATATTTAAATGTTCCACAAAACGAGCAGTTTGCCTTTTTGTCTGACAGCTTTTATTGATTGATTTATAGAAACAATGTGGAATATAGAGCATGTATTTGAGCCAGAAAACAAGACAAAGTTAAAAAAATAATGAACAAACAACAAACGAAGAGCTAACAAGCATTTAAAACAGTCTGTTTTTGTGACCTTTTCACCTTTTTAGAAGATTGCATGCTCATGCTCTGTTTTGCAGCAGAGTATTAATTTTCTGTCTGAGCATTTTGGATAATATTAGTTTCTGGCAGCTGCAGTTCTAAAAGCCTGATTTTTCTTCTGAAGCAAAATTAAGAAAGGTTGTTTTCTGCCAAGAGCTGAGTCAGATGCATCCAGAAATAAACCTGCACAGCAAACTATGGAAACAGAAACAATCAAATCAGAAAATGAGCTCTTGTTTTGGCCGACTTGCAAGAAGGAAGTTAACTTTCAGAAACGTGTCTAACAGCACCTTCAGCAGAAAGACGCTGATAGCATCACAAGCAACTAGTGTGTGTTTATTTCAAGCTTATCACTTTAATTACACGGTAAATTTGAAGTGTTTAAGTAATTAAATAGGCCAGTCCGTTAATCAGTTGGCGAAAACGTCCATGGATTCAAACTGGTGACCTCCCAAACTCCATCCTTGACTTCCCAGTTACTTTTACACTTCCGGCTCCATTCGGGTCTATGTTTGTTTTCGAGACCCTGTAATTTCCCCACCAATCACTCACAAGGGCCCCCGTCAAGTCTGCCATTCATAAAGTTTAAAGTAGTTCTTAGTGGTCCGTGGAGTTTATTGAAACATTAAATTTGTATCCGTGCAGTGATGGTGTATCTTTAGATGTCGCTGAAACTCACGTGCTCGGTTTGGTCTCTTTACATCAACCGCCAATTATGTTCTGCTCTTGGGTGTGGGCTGAGCTTCGGTCAGCACGGCAGGGAAACCAGAAACATCAATTCCTGGGCAGTAGAGCGAACAAAAACAGACAAAATGCGAAAACCCTTCTTTCCAAACACTGTTATCATTGCGGAGTACAAGCACAAACAACGCTAACATTGCCAGTAAGGCTGTCCAGAAGTGCTCTCAAGGGAATTTAGGAAAATCCGCAAGGCTGTTGTTAGGTAGAAGATGAAGGCCCGGACAAAAGACCTCCAGGAGTCGCAGCTGCAAAGAGGACAAAGAAAGTTTGCCCTGTCATGGCTTCCCAGGCTTAAAGTCCTGCAATGCATGGTACAAATTTGTAGTGCATGAGTGAAGTCATCAATGACGCACACATTATGGTGCACAACTGAAAGATGTCCCTTTTCTAATCAATTTTTATTCCGTTTTTAGGCAGGAAATCATAATCAGAATGTCTGTGTGAAAAAAGAAAAGTACCAAAGTAGGTGGAACCACCACTGATTGTCCCACACCAGTTTGAACTTGCTGACTTTGGGTGTGTTCTTAATTAGCTGTGCTCATTTTAGTAAATTCAGTAAAAACTGTTTAATAAGAGCTGTCAGAAAGTGACTGCAGGCATGTGTGAGCGTAGTTTACAGCGAGGCCCTCAGGACAATATAAGAGCAAAGCGACGTCACCACCTCCAGTTTGGAGGCAGTTAACCTAAATCCTAATGGTTATTACAATGAGGCCTGCCAACCACATCAAGCTGCTGCGGGGATGTAATGAGCTCAGCAGAGAGCGCTCTGTCATGCACTTTCATCGGCTTCGGTTCAGCGCTGTAAGCACAAAGTGCGTTTGGAAACCAAGAAAATATACGCTGCAAAGTTGTAAACAACATCTAACTTATCCTGTCAATTCAAATCCATCTCAGGGAAACACAGATGCAGGTAGCTGTTTTTTTGTTGCTTTTTTAACTCTGTGTTAAGAGATGAATCATTGTTCTCAGAGCCCAGAGCTAAACATGGAGAACCTATTTCACTGTGGTTTAAGCATGTTTGAGAAACATAAATAAACCAAAATTATCTGAACCAATAAACATATAAAATCCTGTCCCCACCCTCCTTTGCTCTGTCATTTTATCTAAATCTGACTAAAGCTGGAGAGGCTGGGCCTCCCTTAAGTACATAAGCGTAAAGAGGTTTTAAAATAATGTAGCATAACCCCAAAAAATATATATCAAAACTGCTGGCACACTGGTGGGGCATTCACAAGCAATTTTGCCAAAATTGCAAAGCTGGTAACCGAGATAGACGCGACTTTCCACAGCTGATGGAGCAATAAGAGATCCAAAAGCTCTAATGCAGCATCTTTCAAACATCCCAGAGTCTCAGGTGATCAGTGTGCAGCTTTGTCGTCTCTCCAACTTTCAAACATTTGGAAATGAAGATCACAAATTACATTAGTTTTATTTGACAGGATGAGTGGACTTAAAGAACACTTGCAAAACATGATTAAGTGCTTTAAGCTAAAGAAGGTAGCACTTTGGAAAATTATAGATAATTTGGTCTAATTTACAAAAAAAAAAGGAGAGAGGGAGATGGGGAGGACTTAAACGAACCATGTTGCAGAATCTCTAATTAAACCTGCGGTAAAAGACGCCTGTCACAGTCACGTGCACTATAGACGCCTCGTATAGAAAGCCCTCAATCATGCAGCTCATCGTTTCATCAAATACACACATGTTGTCTGTATGATGCATGTGCATTAGCAGAGCACACGCACTATAAATGGATGCGCTTGGTCAGGAGGATTTTGAAATAGGACATGGACTACCCTACACGTCGTTTATGGCCACTTGTGTGTTTGAGAACATGTGATTATTTGGGTGTATGCATTTCCTATGTGGCTGGAGTGAAGCTGAGAAATTACAGCTGAAGGATCTCAAAGTAAGCAAGGTGGAGTGTGAGGGAGGATAATGCGGGATGTCAGAGCTGATTGAGGAAATGTGGCATCATGACAGCTTGAGTTTGAATGAATGGGAATAAAACACTCTGTTGGTGTTTATGCATTAAAAGGGCCAAAAATATCACGTAACAACAGGGGCTTGACCACTTCTACTCACTGGCTGCAGCAGAATCTCCCTCCATGTAGGAATGTTGTGGTAAAATTCTGCCCTCTGGTGTCTGAATAAGAGTACTGCATGCTAGAGGATGCAGACTAAAGTTGCATTCACAAGGCTCCACAGAAACAAACCCAAACACATTTTCCAGAGGTTCCTTATTTAGTTTAATGAGCTGTTTTCAGAGGAAAACACTTGCAAAAATACACAAGTGGAGAAAAAGTATTCGTGAAAATAAAGCCACTTTATCCTCCATCAGCTGCAATAACAATCTGACCAAATAATGCTCAGGAAATGGGTTTAAAACTGAGAGTTTGAACAGAAATAAACACGCGTTGCTCGATTTATGGCTCTACATAAATAATAAACCAATCTGATCCACTTTAAAGAGTTAGATTCATTGCTAATTTTACCACAATTTCAAATTTAATGATGCATAATAGTCAGAAGGGAGTTTCCTTTTCTGCAACAAGATCTGAGCTTTGCATCGTCAATAAATTGTATGTAAATTCACACAGGTGATGCAAATATTTCTGCTGATTTTTTCATTTTTTAAACTTACAATCAAAAACATTTCAAATCAATCCCTTCTTCATACAGAGTTCACCCCTTTTCTCCATTCATTTATCTTTATTTTTTTAGCATAATCATTTTCCTGCTTGAGGAAAAGACAGAAAAAAGTGATAATCATGTGTCTGGATATTCAAGACATGATGGAGACACCCTGATGTGACATGCCTGCTTTGGGCAGATCTGTCTGCTAATTACACCCTGGCTCAGAGGAGGGAGGTACTTGTTTGGTGAGGGTTTTTTTTTTTTCAAATGATGTGAGGGGTAGATATGGTATAAATACCCACATCATTGTACCAGAAGGCAGCATCTCCTCACTCGTGCTCCTACCTTAAGGATATACAGCAGCATCAGAAGCTCACTGGTGCTGAAGAGATTTGGTTTTCCTCCCCTTGATGCCGGTATGTGTGCTTTCACTTTCTCTCTAAATCTTTCAATCCATGGAGGATAGAAGCTAAAATGGACTTTGTCCAGGATTTGTGTTGTTGGACTGATGGGAAAGTTTGTTGGTGTTGGGGAATATTGGAGGATTTTGTGACTAGAAGGAAAAACTGCCAATTTTAGTCATTTTTCTTCTTGTCTACATTTTTAAGCACTTTCTGAGTTTTTGCAAAGCTTCAAACTCATAGTTGAGGGACATCTTTCCAAATGAAGACGAGACTTGAAGCTTGCACTCAGAATTACTTGTGATCCTGACTGACTTCTTCCTGATTTCCCTGCAGGTTTGACCTTGCGAGATGGATTTGCGTGTGGCAAGCATCCTGCTCCTCGTCGTGGCCTCTGCAGCAGCCACTGGAAAGGGGTATGTGGTGAAGAAAGTGGTGCCCTACAACGTTAAGAGCCACGGTGAGTAAAGGCAGCCTTTCAACCATCCTCCCACACTCCTGAAGCTTTAGGATATAAGGCACTGCGCTGCAGCCAAGAGGAGCACCACAGATGCTGGTCACAGCTGCACATGACTCTAAAAACTTCACTGGAATGGTTTTGCACTCTGATTGGCTGCAGCGTTGTGCCTGCCTCTTGGGTGTCTCTTTAAATCTGATGCTGAAAACAAACTTTTTTATTCGTTGCAGAACAGATTCTCCTAGAATGACAAATATCTTATCATTTCTTTTTTTTTCTTTTTGTGAACACCAGGCATTATTTAATATGACACTTAGTTTTAAAACATGTTGGCTCAGAAAACATTCTGAACCATTTAAAGACTTACAGAACTTTGGTGTTTTTCATGCATTGTGAAATTAAAAGTGTAGACTTTTTATTTCCTATTTTAATGTTTTTCAGTTTAAATGTTTCAAATTCACTCAAAACCAGGACATAGTTTAGTTCATTTAAATGCATTTTCCAATTATTCTAATCTAATTCAAAGTCTGTTCCAACTTAAACATATGCTGAATTTTTATAAAATGCCATATTTATGGAAATATGCCAAATTTGTAGAGTATATGTGCAAAATGATGCTTTTTCCCAAAAATGTTGACCAAAGAGACTAATGCATTTAAGTGGACCAATGCTCTGCAATTATTATTTTGAGAAAGTAGTTGTTAGTGGATTATTTTTAGTTTGACGCAGCAAATTAGAGCCCAGTCACACAGCAGTACGGCTGCCTGGGTGTGCCTGCTTAACACAAAAGTAAAAACATCTGTTCTGCTTTATCCAAACTGAGCCAAAATTAGAGGAGGAATCGGCCTATTATGCTCTAACACATGTGACCACATTAAGGCAGCAAATAAAAAAGGGCCTCTCATTTGGACCTGGTGGTTTAAGTCACAGGAGGTATTTTGAAACACCTGCACCAAAACTTAGTATTATTAAGAAAAGTTCAACCTAGATTTATGGATATATGGATACAGATAGAAATAAAAATATAGACACACTAGACTAGATTAATTCTGTTCTTCACCAAACCAGTACAAATGTTTGCATCCACAACCAAACCACTCATTTGATGATGGTCATTTTTCTCTTCTCACAGTAGTATCAATGGCAGGTGAGCCTGGTGCGCCAGGTGAGCCTGGCCCCGAGGGACCTCCTGGCCCTCCAGGTGAGAATGGAATTGGTCTGCCCGGACCCCAAGGACCTCCTGGACCTCCCGGACATCCTGGCCGATCAATCTCTGGTAAACCTGGAACTCCAGGTGGACCTGGCAAACCTGGCGTCCCTGGAGAACCCGGCGAGAGAGGAGACACTGGAGCCACTGGCTCTCAGGGACCTAGGGGATCCCCTGGATCTCCTGGAATCCCAGGACCCGCTGGCCTGTCTTCTACTGGCAAACCCGGATCTTCTGGTCTTCCTGGAGCAGTGGGACCAAGAGGAGAGCCTGGCCTGAAGGGACACCCAGGTGTGCCTGGACTTCCAGGTTCAAAGGGAGATAGAGGAATTGGAGTGCAAGGACCTCAAGGTGCAACTGGACCTCAAGGACCTATGGGAGCCCCTGGAGCTCCAGGTGAAGCTGGAATTGGTAGACCAGGCAAACCAGGTGCCCCAGGCGAGTCAGGAAAGTCAGGTAGTCCAGGTAGAGATGGTGCCCCTGGCTCCATGGGACCACAGGGACCTAAGGGACACACTGGTGCCCCAGGTATTGGTCTTCCAGGTAAATCTGGTGAGAATGGTGCCCCAGGTCTGCCTGGTTCAGTTGGACCTAAAGGCCACCAGGGACCTGCTGGAGCCCCCGGTGCCCCAGGAGTTCCAGGATATGGAAAGCCAGGTGCAAATGGTGAGAAGGGAGAGAGGGGAGCTACAGGAAGTACAGGTGCCACAGGTGCAAAGGGTGAGCAAGGTCCAACAGGATACACTGGTGCTACTGGAGCCACTGGTCCCATTGGACCTGTTGGTCCTCAGGGTGCAACAGGATTCCCAGGTGAGCCTGGTGCAGTTGGCCCTAAGGGAGACATAGGTGCAACTGGATCTCAGGGACTTAAGGGACACAAGGGAGATCAGGGAGCTCAGGGCTTCCAAGGCAAGCAGGGCTATCCAGGTGCAGCTGGTCCTCCAGGACCCAGAGGTGCAACTGGCTCTTCGGGTGAGAAAGGTCATACTGGTGCCCCAGGTACTCCAGGTGCCCCAGGTATTCCAGGTCCTGCTGGTCCCAAAGGACATCCTGGACGTGCAGGTGAGCCCGGTGCCTCTGGATCTGATGGTACCCCTGGTTCCAGAGGACCTACCGGTCCACAAGGTCCCGCTGGTGCTCCTGGTCTTAAGGGACACCCAGGTCTGACTGGTGCTCCTGGCCCTGCTGGTTTGGCAGCTAAGGGTCTTCCAGGACCTCAGGGGTCCCCTGGTGTTCCCGGTGAAAATGGTGCTGATGGCGAACCTGGCCCAGTTGGTCCCCCAGGTCCTCCTGGACCTCCTGGTGAGGTTGTGTTTGAGAAAGGTATGGGAATGAGTGAGGTTATGGTCAAGTCCCCAATGTCTGCTTTCACTGCAGCTCTGGCCACTCCTTACCCCCCTGCTGGTTCCCCCATTAAGTTTGACCAGATTGTTTACAATGCTGAGAACCACTATGACCCTGAGTCCGGCATCTTCACCTGCCAGGTTCCTGGAGTTTACTACTTCTCCTACAGCATCCACGTTAATGGAGCTCATGCCCTGGTGGCTCTGTACAAGAATGGTCAGCCTGTTATGTTCACTTATGATGAGTACAACAAGGGTTTCCTGGACCAGATGTCCGGCAGTGCTGTCCTCCTGCTCGATGAGCATGACACAGTCTACGTCCAGATCCCAGACGATGATGCCAATGGTGTCTTTGCTGCTGAGAATGTCCACTGCTCTTTCTCTGGGTTCCTCATTGCCTCAACGTGATACGTTAGCTCCCAAAAGTCAGCCAACTAAATTTGCCATCTATTTCTCAAAGTAAACTCCCTGTTCATATTCCGCAAACCTAGCGACAGGCAGTTCAATCTTCTTGAGGAATAGTCGTATCTTGACTTGAAAACTACAAGAAATGGGTGCTTAGAAAGAAGGAAAACTAATTTATAAAAACAGGTGATCAGGGATGGGAAAAGCAATCTACAATGTTCCAGTGAGCTTTTGTAATGTAAACAGCATGTGAACTCAAGGTGTTATAACTGTGTTGTGTCCAGAAGTTTCCTTCTCCACATTGTTCCTCCTCACTTAGTGTCTGTTTTTGTACAACCTTTTGTTAAATGTTTGTTCATTTTGTTGTTGTTGCTTTTGTTTCTTTGAGGGGGTGATTTAATTAAAGTACATTGATTCATTTCTGTGCAACTTGTGACAAAAATGTGACTTGAATATATTGTGAAATGTAATGGTCAAATTGACCATTATACAGAAATAAAGTCACCTACTATGCAAACGTAAAATGTTTAACATCAACATTGTTATAACCCTTGACATGCATTGTGTTGTGTAAAACATAAAGACCAAATTAAATGTCTTAAGGAACATTTTGTCTCTGATTGTCTGATTTTCTCATTTTCATGGGAATTTTTTTACTGAACCAACATTTTTCTCTGAGTCTTAATAAATCAATCAATGCAACTATACTGATGAAGAACAATTTAAAGGAGAAAATAATGCTAAAAATAATTAAACAAAATATAATTTAAATGCAAAAATTTAAAAGAGTAAAAATAATTGTGAGCTTTAAAATGGTAAAGAATAATATCTATAAAATGCTCTACAATAACAGTAAAAAAATATAGTTTTATTTTGAAAATATTAACATTTTCACTTCCTGTCAAATCTTTTAGACGGATAATCCAGCAATCCAAAGCAATAACATTTGCAGCACTGAATCTGATTAAATTACAAGAAACGTGTTAAAATCCCAACAATACTAAAACAACAGAATAAATAAAAACACATTTTAAACATCTTCACAAGAATGATAATAAAAATATGTGTAAGCAAATATAAAAATCAAGAAATCCTGCAGAACAAATATTCTTGTGCACTGTCAAAGTGCAATAAATAGTACATTGCCAAATTATCACACAAAAAACACATAATAAACAACAGAAACATGCTTGAATGAAACATTTGGGGAAAATCAGTTAACAGCTGATTATTAAATACATACAAAAGCCTTACTTTAATTCATTTGTCTGACCAACCACTGAACATGCTCACTCTCCTGATTTTACCCTTTTACTTTCAGTAACATTGAAAGTACTAATACTAGTTAGTCTGTGGGTTTTTTGTTTTGTTTTTCCTTTTTTGCTTTGTTTTTGTTGTTTTGGGGGGGGGGGGTATCTGCTCTGTCTTCTCAAACCCCCAGTGGTTCATGACAGATGGCTGCTCATACTGAGTCAGGTTCTGTTGGAGGTTTCTTCCTGTTAAAGGGGAGTTTTCCTCTCCACTGTCGCTACATGCTTGCTAAGTATGAGGATTGCTGTAAAGTCACTGACACAAGTCAGTGACTCGATGCAATCTGCTGGGTTTCCTTACATAGGAAACTTTTAACTAATTAAAATAATGAACTGAACTCAGTGCACTGATAATTAGGTTCAATTGGAATGTTTACTTTGTAAAGTGCCTTGAAATGATTCTTGTTGTGAATTGGTGCTATATGAATAAACTGAACTGAATTGAACCTTAAATATTATATTCATTACAAATCTAAATATCCAGAATAATGTGCTTCAATTTCACAATTTTTCTGTTTCATTCATTCATTTCAGGCCCTTAACAAGTTGACCTTTACCAAGTTCGAGTTTCAAGATTCAAGATTTAAAGCTTTATTGTCACATACACAATGAAATTCTTACTTGGCTGTCCTCACTGGAGGCCAACACTATAAATTTAGACAAAAATTTGAACAAAAAGATAAAAAGAAGTATGTATAACTACTGTAAAACAATAATATATATTGTAGAGAAATACAGATAATGAAGAATGGCTGCTATGTACATATTTGTGCAGATATAATGTGTTGAATTAGCTGGTATGTGCAGCAGTTAGTAGTAAAGTATGCAGATTGTGCAGATAGTCTCATCATCAAACAAAAACTGGTGACAATATAAACTGGTTAACGGTCAAAAAGTGCAAATATTACTGTGCAAAGTGGAAATAAATTCTCTATGGGGAGGGGAAGGGGTATCAAAATGTAACTGATTAGAAAGGTTTTCCTAAATGAACTCTAAAGATTATTTTCTTGTACTTGTTTTTTTACCAATTGCAGGAACTAAATTTTTTCATGAACTCTGATTTTGTTCTTGATTAAAGTATAAAAAAAATCACCTGTTGAAGTTGAGTCATTACACACACACACACACACACACACACACACACACACACACACACACACACACACACGCACACACCTTTGTCTCAAATATGCACTCAGTCATTTAGCAAATCAACTCCAATTATAAATTATTATAATTTGCAGTAATCCAATAAGGTATGTGAGTAAAAGCACGTTGTTTCCTCTGATCGTAAATGTAAGACCAGATTTATGACACTCATAAAAAAATCTTTCTCCAAACTACGGTTAATGGTTGCCTGCTCTGCAGCTAAAGTTTACAAAGGCTACTCTACCATAAAAAGTCAGAGTGTGGGTGAGCTGAAAATATCTTGGGTGTGGGATGAGGGACAGGGATGGTTGTTTGGCAGGCCAGCAGCTGTTTGATGTCCCTTTGGTGAGAGGGCGAGACAGCGGTTAGGTGAGAGGCCCCAGGGCCAGAGCAGGGAGGAAACAGTTTGAAAGAAACTGCTGAGGATTGCCATCTGAGGGCACTGCCACTCAGCGGTTCATGAGGGGACGCTCAGAAGCACAGATGGACTCAACAAACCACACTCCTGAATGATCTCCTCACTCTTTCTGCAAATGTATCCTAGTCCGCTGTCTCACCTGATATGTCTTAAACCAAAAACTAGGAAACAAAATAAATGATCCTTGACCTGATGCCACATTTCAGCAGTGAGGCACACTGGGAGACAAACACAGGCTGGACAAGCAAACCAGGAAGCAGAAATAGAAATATTATGTGTAAAGCACACCCTTCCTGTGGTGGCCAAAGCTGCAATATTCCGGGTTAAACTGCGTGCAAAAGGAAATAGATGGTTTGCACCGAACACGGACACAGCTGTGGACGGCTAAAAACACTCCTGAGACATTTTCCATCAATTTTCTACTTTTAAAAAAGCTTCTGGTGGTTTGTACGAAGGTTGTGAGGTTGGAGAGAATATAAATGTGTCGATGACAAACAGCTGTTCTCTGAATACCGACATCTCAGAATGACTGCTTCAGATTTATGCAGCAAAACCAGATGATTGAAAGAAACGTGACTCGTTCTGTATCATGTGGGATAGTTGTTTTTCCTCAAAAAATAAACCTGCTTCCAAATTTATGCTTTTTTCTGTAATTGCTTTTGCAGAATTTTAAAACATAGTTTTTATTGAAACTAAGCCTGCTGCATGTTGAGTTTGGAGCTCAAATTTGATTTTTTTTATAGCTTTTGTGCAAAAAACTGAATAAATACTGCCATGTTTCTCTGCTGCTACACATGAGGGAGCTGTAAAGTCAACTAACTAGATGGAGCAATCTGGATCTCCATCAAAGAATGAACTTGCACCTGTAAAGAAATGAGCCAATTCACACTTCATTTGCTTTATTCTTCAGAATTCACAGAAAATAAGAAAAAAAACTCAACACCTTGTCACCAATTTGCAGGCAATGTTACATTCCATATTGAATAAGGTGAGCCTGGTTCTGTACAGAAAAAATGCTGTTAAAAGACTGCATCTGAACGCTGATTCTGTGTGCTTTTGTGTCGATTTAAGTGGTGTTGGAGTCATCACAGCTTGATGCGAAGTCTGCTTAAAACATCTCCCAATTTTATTCAATCTTACAAATGGTGAAAAAGAAAAAAAAGAAAAAACAACACTTCATTTACAATGGGTAATCAGTTAAAAACTTCAGTCATTAGGTACATCTCAGCCATAAAACCAGTAATATCAAAGTCTATACAACGTGCATTACTACAGAATTTTGAAACTGTGGAATCTAATGGAAAAGTGATGAGCACCTATTGTTTTTTTTTTGTTTTGTTGACAGTTAGCTAAATCTATTTCAGGAATGGTTTGTGTTCACAGGAGCGTTAAGCTTTTAAAAGAGTTGTAAACAACTGTGCACTGCAATGACAACATTTAGGACTTGGTTCAGGACGTTTCCCTTTAAATAATCACAATGTGTCAGATCTTGCAGACACAGCTTTAGCTGCTACATCCAATTGCCCAGCACCAAATACTTTGATTAAATATACGGAGGAAAAAATTCAGCAATGTGTCATGTTTAAAAAAAAAAAAAAATCCACTCACATTTGCACTTTCACACTCACCCATGTTACAAATGCAAGCACCATGAAGCAGTGAGGAAGCAGCACACTCTCTACTGCACCTCCTGTCCAACACTGCCAGGGACATTGCAGTCATTATGGATGAGATGGTTGCAGAGTAGTAAACATACACCAAGAAAAAGAAATGAACAAAAATAAACAAAAGAAAAATTCCCTGGTTTTAGACAAGTCCTCGCATTCCTTCAGACAGGCTACATCTTCTCCTTCATTCTGGTGTGGTTCAGCAGGATTACTCGGCGGCGGCGGCTGTGGCTTCTGGACTGGCTGCCGTCTCTGGCTCAGTAGGTGAAGTTTCAGCTGGTTTCTCTTCTCCTTCAGCAGCTCCCTCCGCCTTCACCTCCTCTGCCTTTGGCTCCTCGGCTGCAGCCTCCCCACTGGCCTCGGCTGGTTTGGCCTCCTCAGCAGGCTTCTCTCCTTCAGCCGCCTCTGCCACTGCTGCCGCTCCCTCCTCTGCCGCCTCCTCAGACTCCTTCTTGGTCTTCTTAAAGGAAAAGCCGCTGAGCTTAAAAGAGGGCTTCTTGAAGGAGAAACGCTTTTTCTTCTGCTTGCCATCCTCGCTGGTGGACGGGGTGCCTTCCTCCGCTTTGGCAGAGGTCTCCCCGTTTGTGGCGGACGGCTCCTTCTCCCCACTGGCCTCGGCACCATCTACCTTCTCACCCTCTCCTTTAGGTGCCTCCTCAGTAGGAGTGCTTCCGTTGGCCTGCACATCAGCTTTGTTGGCGTCTTCTGCAGCAGGAGAGGCATCTCCATTGGTTTTGGCATGACCATTCTCCTGGAAAGACACAGCAAAAATATATTCTCATCATTGTGTCATTATAACAGAAAAGCTTGAAAGTGGGGCTGAGGGTGGGTGTGTGTCCAAGAATAACACATGCATAGTCAGAATCACAGAGTAGAGGCATCCAATCAGAAAAAAAGCCACCAAAACTGCAGAAACATCTGTTACTAGGAGAATGACGACAGATCTGATTTTGAGCAGCAACATGGGTTTTAGACTGCAGTAAAGTCGGCGTCCACTAGGGGGAGTTCATTGTAAAGACGATGGAAACAAGATCTTTTTTCATCCCTTTTTCCATCAGAGATCAATTAAATCAAGTTGCATTACTCGATTTATGATTACTTTAATCGTCTTTAGCGGGATGCCATCAAATTAACTCGTTTTGTGGGCTGTATCGCTGCAAAAACGTGCCTTTTCTATTGAACCTGGCAACAAAGGCGTGGTACCGTTTTTTAAAATGGCCATGCCATGAAGGGGGGGTAGTGGGGGAACCACAAAAACCAGTGCTGCACACATTTCCACCATTTAAACCCAGATTTTTAAAAAATAAAACCGCAAAAATGTCTTCCCCGCAGAAAGTTTGAAATGTAAACAATAAAATCATATTTGGTGATAAAAGGGGTGATTTGTTTAATTTCAGATGCAACCAAAGACAAATGAGGCATTTCAAACCATTTGTAATCAGAAGATTTCACGCGGCCTTTTAACAACTATTTAAACTGATCTGAAGCATTTCGAGGAGAAGAAATAAATAGATCCATGTGGCCACTTTCCCTAAATGCCGGTGAGCGTCTGGATGCGCCTACTGGCAACATGGAGCACGCCATTGACGCAACACATTGCTAAATTGAGGCGAAAATCCGCGTGAGCAATTAAGACTTAAATAATTCAAAAGTCGGATTTACCTGTCCGTTCGTCTTAGACGCAACAGCTGCGGCTTCTGCTGGCTTTTCCACCGCAGCTTCCTCTTTTCCAGCGGTTTTGGAGGTTTGCGCTCCCATGCTTTTGTTCCAACAAAGGAACCCAACCGATCAAATGAATGAACAAAGACCGCAAGCTTCCTCCCAAAAATTCAAGACACGCCGATGCCTCCTCGCGCGCAACAAAGCCGAGGAAAAAACCCGAAACCAGATTAACTACAGCGGGACTAATAAACTCTCGGGGAAGATGTTGCGAAAAGAGGAAAAGAAATGCGAATTCTTCCTATTTTTTTTCCTCGAGGAGAGTTTGTAGATGGGAGAAATTGGCCCCACCGCAAATGAGATGCGGAGTACAACGCCCAAGTCCGCTGATGAATGGGCACAGGGGCGATGACGACAAAGCCAGGGCGTCTCCACCAATCAGAAGTCCGGAATCCAAAGAGTGGGGAGGTGATGGAGCGGCGCAGGGAGGAGGGGGGTGGGGGCGCGGACAATGGGAGAGACACAACAACATGGCCTGCAACTTTCTGTTAGACAAGACTCTTCATGTTCCGCTAAGGTCCAGCAATAAAACATGTCAGCGTTATAAAAACACACCAGCCACAGTTAGAAGAATCACTCAACATTTAAACAAATCTTAATTCTTAATCTGAGTCTGAAACGTCATACATTTGCATTCTTTTTCATCTCATATAGATTATTTCTGTCAAATGTGTTTAAAATGACCTGTTTTGCTATTCTTTTCTGTGAAATATTTCACTTATTGCGTTTTTTTATTTAATTTTGCCTTTAAATGTTGTTTTACTTCAAGTAGTTCCATGTAGCGTTCTCCGTTTCTGCTGTTTTAGAGTTGGAAATGTTCGTTTTGTTGGAATTTACCACATCTTTACTGGATTCCTTTGAAAAAGAAGAATCACAAATAATCTCTTTACTCAGAGGCATCCGTGAGATTGTGTTGCCTCTTTATGAGTGGAGAAAAAAGATGATTCTCCTTGCCCTGGGTCACTTTCAATGCAAACCCTACATCCTGAGATTTAACCTTCACTTGTGTTTTATTTTAAATGAATCAGACTTTTACCTGTCAGTGAAAGTCTGCAGACATCTGAGCTGACATCTCAGCCTGTCTTGTGTTAAATTATCAAGGCATCCTCTTGACATATGCCCTACTGAGTAAACAGACCTCCCCCTGTAACTCTGAGCCCCCACATCCATAACTTCCCTCATCTCTTCTTGCATAATAGTGTCTTGTCTGCTTGTTGCAGCTGCAGCATCCCAGTGACCCAGATATAATGAGACTTTATGGCTCTCTTCTGCTTCTGCTGTCTGCTCCGCCAGCCTGCAGTGCTTCAGCTCCACCACCAGCCACAAATCTCCTTTCCTCTCTCTCTTTCGCTCTCTATCAGCCATCACTGCATGACCCACATCTCCATGGTTACCAGTCCAAAATGGCTGCAAGGAAGAAGCTGCATGTCGGCTGGCGAGAGCGTCAGCGGCTGTGACCTCTGCTTGTGGAGATGCAGGGTGATGCACGGCACACGCAGACTGAGGGTGAGGATTAGGGTGACTATTTTCACCCCCCGCCACCTCCCTCGTCAGGCTAACTAGGCCACGTTCATTGTTGTGATATTCTGATGACATGCAAAGCTGCAATTATTATGAGGAAATGCTATGAATATGTAAACACGGAGACAAAGGCAGTGAGGCATGTGGCGTTTGCCAATAAAAACAACAAAAACTATGAATTTTGATTTCACTGGAGGGAACTCAAACATGAAAATCGATATTTTTTAAACCAAAGACAGCTAAATATTCCACATATTCAAAATAAAAGTGTAATGTATGTGTGCCCATTACATATTTCTTTTCTTTACATGACAAACAAATGTCAACATCAGACAAAGACAATCTCAGTAAATCCAGTTTTCATGTCATTTACTGAAATAGTATCCAACCCAACCTGATCCCAAGTATCATCCCCTCCCCAAACCCTGAATTAACTGGGATTACAACATTATTTGGAAAGTTGAGTTCAGTTTCATTGTAGCCCCTCCTAGACCTGATTAGCAGCTTGTAGAACTAATAAATCACATCAATAGAGTCTAGCAACATGAAGTAGGCTAAAAGATCTCAAGAAACAACACAGCATGCACGGTTCTGAAGAAATTCAAGCAAAAAAGAACTATAGAAGGGTAACTTTCTGAAAGGTGTGAGTACCACTTGAGCTTACACTAACACAATCAGTCAAGCATGGAGGTGGCAGAGTAATTATCTGGTTCAGGACCTGAAATGCTCGCTGTAACTGATGAAACTAGAATGTGTGATCTCTTTCTGAATATCCTGAAAGAGAATGTCTGACGTTTGAGTGTAAAAAGGTCGTTCATGCTGGAAAACCCTCTAATGTGGCTGAAATAAAACAATTCTGTGAAGAAGAATGAAACAAAACTCCTTAGTGGTGATTTATAGGGCCAGGTTGATTTGAATAGGGTTTCTTTTCCAAATTTCCTTAAACATTAAATACAATCTTAGGTGACATGTTTAGTCAGTGATGATCATAAATGTTGCATTTTTAAATTATTTTATGCCCTTTTTTCTTTATATTCTAGAATTTGATGATCTAATATTGTATCTAAGGGATACTACTTATTTGAAAAATTTGATAATTTTACTTTTTGATCATGGTTTCAGATGATTGGGTGTTTTGATATTTATTTTAGGGTTTTTAGAACTCCTTTTCCCCTTCCAGGTACATCACATTGTCCTGAATAAGCCACAGACAAAACAAACTGACTCTATTTGTGTTTACCAGTGATTTGAAGCTGCAGAACAGAGTTTTTGTCTGGCTGGTTTAATCTGAGGCTTCTAGAGAAGAAGACAGTTTTAAAATTTCAGAACCAGTTGGACAAAACCACTTACCCAACAATGCCCTGTTTTTTTTTCTGCACACTCAAAAAGAGGAGGAGGTGACCCACTACAGTGCCCACAATGTAGTCTCCGATTGGTCAAAATAGCTGTCAATCAAATCCCTGGGTCGGTCCGCATCAGCTGTACGCAATAACAACTGCGTCAAAAACAACCGAGACAAACCGGAAATGAAATAACCTTTGCTATTCTCAATAAAACAACAAAATAGACTATTTAGAATTAACAGTGTTTGTTATTTTAGCTGCTCCTATTTCAGCGGAAGTTGAATAAATAAAGATTATTATAAGTAAAATCAATTTTAGCTACATGGTAATGATGTTGTTGCTGTTTTCTTAGCAGAATAAAGGTAAAAACGGGCTGGTAATGCTGAATCTTATTCTGAAATCCTTTGACCGGAACCAGCTGTTGTTTGTGCGCTGACTTGACGCTCCACCACCGTCATCATCCGTACACACGGCGGCGACAGGCGCTCCGGAATCGGCAGGGACGAGTCTCCCCCCGCCGCTGTCCTCCTTCTGTGTGAAGAATAAAAACACAGACCGAGGAGAGAAAGGAAACAGCAGCGAACACGCAGAAGTTCCCGTGGAAGACTCCGATGGATTAGTCTGATTTTCTGCGGTAAGCGTGATTTATTTCTCGCGTTTTATTCCAGCTGGTCCACCCGCCTTCGCCTTGTCCCTGATTTTTGCTCTGTGGGTTGAATCCATCGCGACACAGAACAAGAGGAGATAAATAACATTCTGAGCCGCCGCGATCCGTTCCGCCGGCCTTCCCGTGGCTGGGATCGGTCTCATTTACTGGGAACTTTGTGGAAAAAAGAGGGATTGAAGGTTGTTGGTGATGTTTTGCAGCTCTGCGTTTCTGAAGAGGGGGCTCTTGTGTTGCAGCTGCAGCAGGGATGGATGGGCTGCAGAACAGAGCTGACTACTAACAGGCCGTGCTCAGAGCGACCTGCATACAGCCTCCTATTGATCAGCCGCCCAGTTAATCACCATATTCCTTTTTTAAAGAAAACTAATTGCTTTGCTGCTAAATTTCCAATTAAAGCTGCCTTAATCGGGTTATCTGTTGTGTCTGGAGGTGCAGCCATCCATCTTGTGTAGGCAAACACAGCGGATGATGTGTGTGCGCGCGTGCGTTTGCGCGTGTGCGCGTGAAGTTGAGAGCTCAATGTTTCCATGTGCAATAAGTTAGGTAATAGTTTTGGATTAGTAACGTTCATTCAACCCCCTAAAGGCTCTCCATGAACGGTTCTAGTGATGTGCCACGTTTGATGTCTTTTTGCATACATAATTAGACATGTCAGGGATATAAGGAACTATATTATTATGTATTAATAGTCAATATATTATTGGATTACTTTGGTAAAACATCACAAAAATAGGATTTGGAAATTTCGGTATTTTCACTTGTTCAATGATCAGAATTTAATTATCTTCTAAATAATTATTCAACTAATTGACAGATTTTTTTTTATTATAAGTCCGAGAAGCACCAAAAATCATCAGGTGATCAGAATTGGCCGATTTTTAGCCTTTACTGATGACCTATCAAAAAATCAAATATCAGTTGTTGGGTTTTTTAAACACACCATTGGCAAGATGCAATAAATAGTATACAGTTTTACTGGTCCATTCGCCATATCTATCTGGTAATTTACTCCAGCAAAATCAGATTTTTCTGGAGCATTTTACTTCCAGAATCATAATTTTAATGTTAATCAGGAATAATAATAAAAAATACATCATGTTTTCTAGTTCTTAGGGGAAAAATAGAAATCAGCCAAAATCGGTATTGGCCTTTCAGAGCTGTATGAGGATAAAAATCGGTATCGGGATGACTCGTTTTTGGAAACATCAGTGTGAGTTACACTGATTTATTTTATTGTGCCAGGATTTTTTGTCCTGTGCTAATTGTGCAAATCTGCCATTTCAAACAAATACTGAATTTGTTGCATCAGACTCTAACATTCCTGGGATTTGTACTGAAAGTATTGGTATTTTTACTAGATCTGCTGTAGGACTTGCCAAAGCGTTGGCTTGCATTTTCTTCACTTCAATTTCAATCTAATTAATAGCGATGGACTATATTATGAAGGTCTTTGAGGCCCGATGATTGGTTTTTGACCTGCCTATACCAATTCTGATTTACTGCCAAAGAACTACGATTAAAATACATCTTTTAAATTTCTGATTAACCTGAAAATTATGATTCTGGAAGTAAAAACGCCCACACAACAGATCTGTTCTTGATGTAATGAATTAGTGTTTAATAATGATGCACCCATTGATGATGATGCCGTTCATACTGATTATTGTCAGATTTTGACCACTAGTTGATTTTTAGATGCACTTTTCACTAAATCGGCACCAGCAGAATCACCTGGTCATGGTTTCTAGTAGATTTTTACCCTGGAAAACATTTCAACCCCAAGTCCAGACAAAATCTTGTCTTGTGTCTATTTTTTCCCTGTCTGGAAAGTGTTCATCTAATAAATCTTTCTGACTTTTCACAATAGACGCAACGATTTACAGCCATGACTCAACAGTCCACTCAGAGCACCGTGACACTAACAGCACAGCTAGTTTCAAACCACATACTGTATACGGCTCAGCTGTGGCTTTCATAACTGCCTCTGTGCGCGCACAACGCTTTGAAAGCTTTAACACTGCATTTCATTGTGCTCATAATCTTGGAGCCAAGTAAAATGTGGCCATTGTCTTGTTGTTGATACACTGAATGAACTCAGTTGTCTGACACAAGCAAATGTTGTAACTATTTGGAGAATGGCAGCCATAAGGAGGAGATTGTCCGTGTTGTACCAGATCCAGTAAAAGTGGAGCAGTGTGTGGTTTCTCACATGCATTTAAAAAACGGCACACGACGACAAATGCTGCTCTTCTTTGTTGACTGAACAAAAAGTCGAATTTTGGACCTGACTAAGGTCAGTGCGTGTGCGACGTCAGTGGGAGGGAAGTGGGAACCTTGACTTGTCCGCATCAATGATCTGAGTGTAAAGTGACCCTGCACTTTGATTCGAACAGTGCTGCTGTGTTGTGAAGGGACTGTTTGAATTGCAAAGCGCTCCAACTCATGAGGGACTTGCAAGTTAAGTGCTGTTAAATAATAAAGACGTTCCAGCTGTGATGAGCAGATAAGCACAGTTTTAATCAACTTTTTATTGTGCTTTAAGTAGGTTTCCTTTGTACATCACTAGTGTTATATTCAAGCAGCAATCCGAAGTTTTCCCCCTTTCAGGAATATGATTTTTTAGAAATCTGTAAAAGTGATATAATGTAGGGAATATTTCATTTCATTTTTGCTAAGCCAGATTCTCGTCCCTTAGAGTCCCACGCAACTTTACTTGAGTGCCGCTTAGCATTAGCCAACGTTAGACATCCGTTTATGGACAAATATCAATAACAAAGCGTGTACGCGTTTGTAGAAGTAACTAGACAGATGCATAGTTGCGGTAATTCTCATGGACAAGTACGTCTTTAAAACATATACATACGTGAATAAACAGCATAACGTGTGAATAATAATTGTGAAACCGCGTGTTTTAGCTCTGTTGCCCAGCTAGAGGTGTGCGTTCATGTATGAGAGGCGTTGCTTCCAGCTGTAATCATGGAAGAAGGGGGAGGGGCTAAAGGTGCAATACATTTTCTGCCTCTAGATGGCGCCATTTGAGAACAAAACTCCAGATTTCTGCTTTAAGAGTAAAGAAATTAAGAATTATAGGGGGGAAAAGGCCAAATATTCCATTGTTTCAGCTTATTTGTATTAATATTTGATATTTTTCATTACTGAATTGTTTTGGTCATAATAATAACATTACCAGTTTCCATGCAAGTATTACGAGACAAAACTAGATTGCATTTATTCCTAAAAGCATCCAGAACAACAGATGCTTCAGAATAAAGGAAATCATTGACAAAAGTATGATTTCAGTTGAATATATTTAACAAATTTGCTTGAAGGATTAGTGGAAACAACCTCTATTGTGATAAATTTGATCTTTTGAAGTGGAGATCTGTAAATAGGTACTATTTTACCTGTTTTACATAACTTTATAGAGAAATGGAGATCAGATTTGTTTGGCTAGTCCGATTAAGGAGAAGACCAAGGTAGATTGCTTTAATCTTAAAACAAACATAACCTGAAAACATTTTTAAATGTTTTTGCAGCCTTTGCATCAAGATCCGTTACACATTATGTTTCTATTCGCAGCAGAAATATTATGGTGCTCCAGCTGTACAAGTTATCTAGCTGCTGGTTTTGCTTTTTGTGCTTTCAAATAATCTGAAAATTCTATTTAAATAACAACTTAACACACAACAAATGCTCGTGTAAAGCTTTTATGAACTAGTTTTGATGGCAGCAGCAGTACACTTTGGTCCTGCTCAGACTAGCGGTTAGCTTGCTAATTTGGTCAGAATGAGTCTTTGTTTTTCCATCTGAGAACTAAACACACCATTTATGCAGGCTCTTTCCACACTCCATTTTGCTTTAACCCCTGAGCAAGGCATCTTCAATAACCTGCTTTCAAATATAAAATCATGATTTCTGTTTTAGTAATGGTGAGTAAAAGTCAGAGTCTTTCATTTCAACTTTGCACATCCTGGTATTCCTGCTCTCGCTGTGATGCTAAGTTAAACCGAACACATGACTGTTTTTTCGGGCCTATCTGATCATCTCGTGTTTAATCCATCTGCTGCGCTGCATAGCCCTGACATTTCTGCACTTTCAGTGCACCGTATTGATCGCAGCCTTTCTATAAATGACCCGTTCTCTCATTATGACTTCCAGCACTGATGATTACTATTCGTGCTTGCACGGCATCAAATTAAAGTCTGTCATTCTTCTGAATTCATTTCTTGTTTAGCCAGATCTCAAAACGGTGGCGTTTTCATTTTTAAAGCTTTGACTGAACTGTGTTTTTGTGTCAGAAGTCCTCTTACATCATCTCCGCCCCCTTTTTGCTCTTCACTCTTCTGACACATTTTGCAGCAGCAATCCTGTCCCTGTTGGTCCTTTTCTCTTTATCTGGTCCTTCTTCGAGGCAAGCTGTTCATTCGGGTCTGAAAATAGCCCCGTGATTGTTCTCTCGGAGGCTGAGGTGGTCATACGATACACGAGGAAAAGAACAAGTCCTGAGGCTGCGGCGGCATCATCTGCTTTCTTTGGGGGTGAAGTTGTGTCGCAGGTCTAGCTCTGGTGTCTGCGTGCCTCTGATGAAATGCAGGGAGGGCTAAAATTGTCATACTGCGGGGGCTTGCCTTGACATTTTGATATAATGCACAGTCTTGACTCATGTCTGCAATATAATAAGGGAATGTTTGCATCTTGGATTTGGAGCTTATTATGTTCATCTGTTAAACTTTTTCCTCGATCCCAGACATGGTTGACGTGTCTAAAAAATAAGCACAGAGCTTTAAAAAAAGAAAAGAAAAGCATTGGGAAGCATATGTAGAAATGGCCTAGATTCCCTCAGTAGCAGATATATTATGTATATGTTAAAGCTACAGAAGTCTTTGGCCTTTTTACTTGCTGAAGGTTTCTTTTCTAATCCTCACAGGCACAATGGTGACACGAGATCTCATCTCATTTACTCCCATCCCTCCAGGAGGGAAGGCAGAGCTATTTCAATCACAGCCGAGACACCAGAAAACACATTTTAACATTTTATTCAGGTCTGTTTGATTAAGCTTTTCATGCATTCCCCCCAAAAACAGTCGTATGGTACAAAGTGTTCTACGTGTAATGGGTTGTGATTAAAAAGAATAATTTGCACCATTGAAAATATAAACAATGTTAAAATCTGTTCATAAAGGTCAGAAAGTGCTGAAAAAAATGGTTAAAGTCATATTGCAAAGGTTTTTCTTTCTAATATCTTTAAAAGTCTGTAAATGTTGGTTTTATGGGCTGAAACGAATAAAAACATCATCAAATTTCTTATTGATGGCTTGTGCATCTCGAAACTGTTGCAAAAGATTTTTAGTACATCGGCTGTAGCATAGGGAGGGATTTTGTAAACGCCAGAAGATTGAAGATGTAAACATAAATGTCAAAGATTATTTGATGTGTGGAGGATTACTGAGGAAGCTACAGGTTTTTTTTTTTCCTTCTTGTATTTCTGTTTTTTGATCTGAGCTCTAGACGGAGATCACACCGTAACGCGTGCTTCTAACGGGCTTGTTTCTGCTTCTGGGTGTTTTATGGGCTTTTATTGGCAGTCATGAATCACAATGATCTCTTTCTTCTCTGCAGTGGCTCCCCTCTCTTGTTAGTGAAGCAGAGTGGAGAAAACACTGTCCTGACTGAACATGAAAGCCTGAGTGGGTGCTTCCCAGTTTTTTGGCTCCAGCGATGTAACTTTGCCAACTTTGTGCTTTTGTTGACCGAAAAGGGTCAGCTAGAGCTCTGAAAGATGACAAATCAGAGTTGGTGACCCCTCCAGGACAAGGGATGGTTGAGCAGGGTTGATGGTTTATCCCATGGGGTCCACGTGGCAGGGGTGAGGTGGTGCTCACTCCTCAAGAAAAACAAAAAACACCCCGGGGTCCATTGGACCCCAGTAGGAATGTGGGTGGGCTGAAAAAAGGAAAGAAATAACAAACTCTACATTTCAGGCAAAACACTAAACAGAGGTCTTGCTGCAGCAGAATTAGTCAAGAAAGTGAGAGAAAGGCAAGCAAAACTCTAAACAGCGCACACGCTGTCCGTTGGACCCCATCGGGACTGCAAGGTGCAAAATTTGGACCAAGGCCCTTCAAATGCTCACAGGAGGATTCGCCACATCAGGATTAATGAAGAAGCTAGGGAAAAGTAATGAAAATTAGAATAAAACCCGCCTGGGGTCCATCTGACCCCAGAATGCAGAGGGGTTATATGCAGCTAAGAAGGTTGATGTCAAGCTTCAAATATCATGTGATTTCTAAAAGGAAGAACCAACCACCAGAGGGCGCTTGTTAAGTTTCTTTTTCAACATTCAAGTTCTAATCGGATATTTAGTAATCAGATTACTGCATGGTGGTGTACTTGGTAGCACTGTTGCCTTACAGCAAGAAGGTCACGGGTTTGAATCTCGGCTGTTGCCTTTCTGCATGGAGTTAGCATCTTTTCCACATGCATGCGTGTGTTTTCTCCGGGTTCTTCGGCTTCCTTCCATAGACCAAAAACATGCATGTTAGGTTAAAAGAGTATGTTGCTCCAGATAAAAGCATCAGCTAAATGAATCAACAATAAACACACAGTGGATGGTTGCTACTGCAATTGTAAATTATTGCTGTGTATTAAAAAAGTACGTTTTAGCTAACATGCTAATTCAGACTGCGGCAAAAGGAGAATATTTTGTTTTAAAAACATATTATATTTAACGTATTTATATTTTAAAATGTATTAAGATTTTACTTTTATATTTAGATTTTAAATTCATATATTTAGATATAAATCTGAATGGTTTTTAATGCTATTATTTGGGTTTAAAATGTTAAGTTGGATTTATTATTTTACAATTGGCGCCCCATATGTTAAAGTTTGAATATATATAATTTTATTCTCTATGAAATCAACTTAGTGCTTGTTATTTTTTCCACAATTGCATTATTTTCCCTGTTTTAATTTCATATTTAAAAAATTTTACAATGAAATTTAAGAAGATGATTTGTTGATGTAGAACTTTATATTCTAAAATTGCTGTTATTTTATCAATTTTATCATTTTTATTACTTTTATTGACACGACTTTTCATCTCAACTTGGCTGAATGAAGGCATTTATTGATTAATTATTATGTTATTATCCAATAATGTTTATTCTGAAAAAGAAAAACTGAATATTATTGTAATAATTAATTTCAGTGTGAAAAATAGACTTAAAACAATACATTTAAAAATTGAACTTAGATGATATCTGATAATTATTTTTAGATTGATGGTTTTCTCAGCATAATGCTCACATCTTAAGGTGTTCATGCTGTTGGGCCTTCTTGTGTTGGTACCCCAACGTTCACACGATGCACCAAGCTGCACATCTGTTTGCACTTTTGTTTCCTATGGAGGCATTTATGAGTAAATGTAAAACAGGCCTGAGAGAAACTTCAGTCCCGTTATGTTTCACGTCCCCTGCAGCCATCAGGTCCCCTCAAAACACGGCTCTGACTCCAGCTCATTCCAGGATGCAAAATTATCCTCCCGGAATGCTAAAACATAACATTATGCTTTTAAATCTGTTCATTTTACTTGCATAGTACATTTGACTTTTTTTTAGTCCCGACACATAAAATCTACCCTGTAATTCAGCAAGCCATGAAGTTATTTTGGAGAACAGAGTCTTTACTTTGGATGTAGAGAGGTGTGATAGTTTCCCGTGTCTTCTGCAGCTCTGGCATTTACCACTAATACCAGCTCTCTCCATCCACAGACACAGTAAACATGTATGTTTCCAATTAGCTGCGTCTGAAGTCGGCTTGATGCTAATGCAGATGAAAGACGACCCTGCTGTCGGCGGCCTCCTTCCAGCCATGTTTCACCGGCTTTAAGCCCGGCTTCCAGGCCTTTTAAAAGGGGCTCCTTGAACCAAGATGTTCATTAGTTTAACTGGGTCTATAAAGATGGCAAGGCTCCTTTTAATTGATGGAGCAGATTGCCTCACTCATTAGAGAAACTGGTTTACTGAGGCCAAAAGCTCCATCAGTCCTCATGAGATGGAGGGTAGAGCCAGGGAACGGTTTGCTGTTTGACTCTGAACACACAAGCATAACTTAGATAATAAACACTTGTAATGGTGGCAGATGCGTCTAAATTCTGTTGTGAGGCCATAAAATCATAGTGTTTGTCGACTTGTAGAGAAGGACCAGCCGAGCACTTGTTCTGTAAACGTGTTATGTTTAATTTTTAGCCTAATTGAAAGATTCTTCAGATGTCTTTCTGTAAATCTCAAAGGAAACTCTGAAACATGAAATCATAATTTCCCCAGCGGAGACCGGAGCTATTATTCCACCTCCATCCTAATTCCGTGTCTCTCCCCGTCTCACAGACGATAGAGGATGGGCTGTGTCCAATGTAAGGATAAGGAAGCAGCGAAACTCACTGATGACCGGGAGACCAGCCTGTCGCACAACTCGGGCTACCGCTATGGGTCGGACCCCACGCCGCAACACTACCCCAGCTTCGGCGTCACCACCATCCCCAACTACAACAACTTCCACAGCGCGGCCACGCAGGGGGTGACCGTCTTCGGAGGGGTCCACACGTCCTCGCAGTCTGGGACGCTTCGGTCCAGAGGAGGAACAGGTGAGATTAAAATAATCCTTTTAATAGCTGCAGGTTAGATTGCTTTTGCTCTGATGTTGTCTTCGTGCAACAAATGAATCCTGCTGCAGAGGACACGAGTCCACAGCCTGCACATTAATGGGAAACAGAGTGACCTAAATTATAGCCGATGCTCAGTGAGCCACATCTGACGAGCAGAAAGGAGCAGACATTTTGCTGAGGGGTGCTAAACCGCCTCCAGTGTGCAGAAAGCGACTTCACAGGCTTATAAGATTTTAAAGATGATGTGTGAAACATAAATTAACACTCAAGTTTTTTAGGATCCTTCTTGTTCTTTTTTCTGAAGGTGCATCCCAGAGAGTCACATCTGTTGAGTCAGCACGGTCAGCCTGCATTATTAAGAGATTACCCCAGGAGGGCAGCTTCAAGCTGCATTTATGTCTAAGAGCATCAAACCAGGAGCTGAGCTTAAAGAAAGGAAGGAAGTCAACTAGGTCAGGAGTCAAGCTGAGACGGAGCAATTTACCTCCACACAAAAGTGGAATTGTAGCTTTTGTAGGATTTAGATCCAATCAGAAAATGAAATCGTTTTACAGTTTCAGGCTTATTAAAAGATACAGGAACTCCAGAGAAATCTTCATTAGAAATCTAAATTTAAAAGGATTCCTCACCTAGAACCTGGCATCAAAATTTCTCTCACTTAAAAGTATCCAAGGCTTTTATCAGATTTGCATAAACCTCCAATAATTCATTTTCTCCCATCAGGTTTTTATCTGTCTATTTATTTATTCAGTCATTTTTTACTCTGCAGCAGACATTTTTATTGATTTTCCCGTTTTTTTCTTGACTTTCCAGTCATTCTGTGTGGTTTTTGAAGGAAACGAGCTTCCCGTTGTGACTGGAAATCTAAAATATCAGACCATTAAAACAAGACCAGGAGTTGCTAGGAGCTGGAGGATTCAGAGAATATGAACATAAAACACTAAATGTTCTTTAAAATTGCACTCCAACATGTATTTATACATGAATGCAAAAGACAAACAGTGGCTCAGAGCTTTCGAGAGCTTTCATGGTTGCCGTCTTTTAAATTCCTACTGAATTAGTTTCTGTTTCTCACTGAAGACATCCCATAATTACTCTGAGTGAGAAGCAGATGTTCTCTAGTTGTTGGTGAATCACTGAATCTAAAAAAAAAGATGGAAAAATGCAGAAAACTGTGTGTGTGGGATTCTATTTGACATAAACACGTCTAAACTGAAGATGAGATGAAGCTGGACGTTTTTGGGCGTTTCCAGAAGAGGCAGCTCATGTTTTTGGATCCCCACGTGTAACACGTCTGTGTTCCTGCAGGGGTGACTCTGTTCGTGGCTCTGTACGACTATGAAGCCAGGACCGAGGATGACCTCAGCTTCAGAAAGGGGGAGCGGTTCCAGATCCTCAACAGCACGTAAGTGTGCAAGCATCCGCGTGACGGCATTAGGAGGGTGGTGGTCGAGTTCTCCTGCTTTTTTTTTAATCATCTGAAAGTTGAAGCTGGGATAAGATGTTGTCACAGATAGACCAGCTGGACTTTGGGAGTTGACTCATCTTTTTATTTTTTTTAACTGACACAGAAATGCACAGTTCAAACTGGACAAGGATGTTAAAGGGATATTTTGACTAGTTTGAAGTGTAAAAGTTACTCAAAAGCCTCTTTATAGAGAAGTGGTGCATATATCTGACAGGATTGATGCGCTAATGGCTAGTCCAAGTATAGCCAAGACCAAAGTGTATGTGCGTCGTCTTAAAACGGCTCCAATTTTCAAAATATAATGATTCTTGTAAAATAGACCTTTATATCAGAGATTAATGGGGTTTTTACAGGGGTGCACATCATTTTTTCATTGAGGTGCTCAAGTGCATATTATGCGTTGATGCCCCCCCACACCTCTACTCCATGACTGAACACAAATTATGGACGGCGAGGTTGGCGTTAGTGAGGCGAGTTTACTGAAACATGAGGTTTGAACTGTCGTGGTGGTGGTAGTTCCTCTGTAGTTGAGCTTGTGCATGCACGTTCTGCTGGGCGGTGCGGAGCAGTTGGGAAAATGCATAAATAGCATAGCTTATACCAACATAGCACTGGTGTGCAAAGAAGCATAGTAGAAAAGGAACGACTCATTATTATGCATGCATTATTTTTGGTGTGCATGCGCACAACCTGGTTATTTACTAGCATAAGCATGTTGCACTTGCACTTTTCTGCAGAGTTAACCCTGAAATTTGAAGGCCATAGCAGTGAAGAGGTTTATAAAATAACATTTACAAGAAAGCGTTGAGACATTTTTGAAGTCTACTCTTTGGTCTTCATTGTACTCAGACTAGCCGTTAGCTCATCAATCCTGTTGGATGTATACTTAGTAAATATTTATACCTGTAAAAATTCACAAAGTAATCTTCAGATCAAAAACGGAAAATGATTTTCTTTAAATCTTTAGCTCCTCTAGATGTATAATTTAATTTGCTTCCACCCTCATAATTATTCACGAGTTTATTCCAACCTCCTCCTTTAAATCACCTCTGCTTCTGCTCTTTTCAGCGAGGGTGACTGGTGGGAGGCTCGCTCCCTTACTACAGGTGGAACTGGATACATTCCCAGTAATTACGTCGCTCCAGTGGACTCGATCCAAGCCGAAGAGTGAGTGAAACTTTTTTCAGGGGAGTGTGCACGCTCACCCACAGTTGCTCCATCACCACACAGCATCATGAATATTTAAGAACATATCTCTCGTTTTTCCTGCAATCTGAAAGAGCGGGTCACGTGTTATCAACAAAAAGAATATTGGACTCATTTGTTTTCTCCCCTGCAGCTGGTATTTTGGTAAATTGGGTCGAAAGGATGCAGAGAGGCAGCTGCTTTCTGGTGGCAACGCTAGAGGCACCTTCCTCATTCGTGAGAGTGAAACAACCAAAGGTGCTGACATGATGAATGCTTTTACCTTCTAACTCAACAGATTTGTTTACAAATAGAAATATAGTTCACTGTCACATAAATAATGTAGTCACTTGTTTTTATTTTGTTAGGTGTTAACGTGTGTTTCATCTCTGCTGCAGGGGCCTATTCTCTTTCCATCCAGGACTGGGATGACGTCAAAGGAGACCACGTCAAACACTATAAGATCCGTAAACTAGACAATGGAGGCTACTACATCACCACCAGGGCCCAGTTTGAGACTCTCCAACAGCTAGTTCAGCACTACTCTAGTGAGAATGCTGCATTTATGTGTCAAAAAGCAGATTTTGGTGGTTCCTCCCCTCCTTCCTCACATTAAAATAAATGTTTCCACATATCTCTCCAGCCAGGGCTGCAGGGCTGTGCTGCAGACTGATCGTGCCGTGCCACAAAGGCATGCCTCGTCTCACCGACCTGTCCGTCAAGACCAAAGACGTGTGGGAGATCCCGAGGGAGTCGCTGCAGCTCATTAAACGCCTCGGCAATGGCCAGTTTGGAGAAGTCTGGATGGGTGTGTGTTTTTTTGTCTGGACAGCTGCGAGGGCGAAGTCGTGCAACAGCTGTATGAGTTCAGAGAAGAGGGTTTTGTCATTTTGGTGTTCATTTACTTTGTCAGGCACATGGAACGGTACCACCAAGGTGGCGGTGAAGACGCTGAAACCAGGCACTATGTCACCCGAGTCCTTCCTGGAGGAAGCTCAGATCATGAAGAAGCTCCGACACGATAAGCTAGTGCAGCTGTATGCGGTGGTGTCTGAGGAACCCATCTACATCGTCACTGAGTACATGAGCAAAGGTAGGAGTTGCTTATAGTTCCAGCGCTGTGCAGAGTAGAAAACATCCACCATTAAAGGTGATTTGGATGAAATAAACCATAATAATATTCCAACAAATGGATGTCGGGGTTAGACCACTTCTTACGAAAGACGTCCTAGACCCACAGGACCTGAATAACTTTCACCCCACCTCTAAGATGCCCTTTCTGTACAAGGTAATGAAAAAGATCGTCTATGGGCAGCTACAGGTCTGCCTTGAGAATAATAATGTTTAGGAACATTTCCAGTCAGGTTATAGACCACACCACAGTACAGAGACGGCACTAGTTCAGGTGCTAATCGACCTGCTGCAGCTCGTAGACCGTGCTGACCCTGCTGGACTTATCAGTACTGTTTGATACTGTGGATCATGAGATCCTTTTGTCTCAAATTGTGGGTAGAAATTAATCTCAAATGGTTTCAGTCATACCTCTCAGGGAGAACGTTTTCATTACACCACGGCAAATATTCGTCACCTTTGTCATCAGTGGATTGTGGGGTGCCCCAGGGTTCGGTTCTGGGTCCATTGCTTTTCTCATTATATATTCTAGAAAACATGGGATCTTGTTTCATACCTATGCGAACGACCTGCAGCTCTATGTATCAATACCAGTGAATAGTGGCACTCTCTCTCAGGATTTGTTAGACTGGGGCAACGGTTGTTGCCATTCAAATGTGCCTTATAAATAAATGTTGACTTGACCTTTTGGTCTCTTTTCAGGAAGTTTGCTTGATTTCCTTAAAGACGGAGAAGGACGAGGCCTCAAACTGCCAAATCTGGTGGATATGGCAGCTCAGGTGTGTCATTTTTTTAGTTTATTTGTGAGATAATTAATCACTTGACAAATGTGGATTCTGTATAAAATTGCTAAAATTGCTTAGCACAGATTTGATGACCTTGAAACCGATTAATGCTAAATGGGAGGAATGACTCCATCTCCCAGGTGGCAGCAGGAATGGCGTACATCGAGAGGATGAACTACATCCACAGAGACCTGCGTTCTGCCAACATCCTGGTAGGAGACGGCCTCGTGTGTAAGATCGCTGACTTCGGTCTTGCTAGGCTCATCGAGGACAACGAGTACACGGCGAGACAAGGTACAGGTGTATTTTTGTTTTAATTAGTAGGGCTTTCCATTTGTTTACATAGAGGGGGCGGGGCTTTGATCTAAGTTCAATAAGAGCTTCACAAAAGCAACCTCCATGCTCCAGTATTCACATACTGTACCGGTTCCAAGAGCGAACTGAGACAGAGAATGAAACTGTTCTGTAACTTCCCTGCTTATGCACAAAGAAAACCACAGGAAGGGGAAAAAATCTGAGCAGTGACGAATGACCTAGTTACTCTGAGTGTTTCTGCAGGAACTTCAACAGCAAACATGTTTGCTACAGTTTTAACAAAAAGGGCCTCATCTGTTTTGTTTCAGGTGCAAAGTTTCCCATAAAGTGGACCGCTCCTGAGGCTGCGCTCTACGGGAAATTCACCATCAAGTCTGACGTGTGGTCGTTTGGAATCTTGCTGACTGAACTAGTGACCAAGGGCAGAGTTCCCTATCCAGGTGGGATCTCTGAGCTTTAATCACTTGAAAAGCTGAAGTTATTTGATTAAATTTAATAATGCTCCTGCGTTTGTCTCCTCCAGGCATGAACAACCGTGAGGTGCTGGAGCAGGTGGAGCGAGGCTATCGGATGCCGTGTCCACAGGACTGCCCCTCGTCTCTGCATGAGCTGATGGTTCAGTGCTGGAAGAAGGACCCGGAGGAGAGGCCCACCTTTGAGTACCTGCAAGCCTTTTTGGAGGACTACTTCACAGCCACCGAGCCTCAGTACCAACCAGGAGATAACCTCTGAACACCTCCCTCCTCATATTATGTCATTACACGGGTTCTCCACCAGAGAGAGCCAGACACCACCTTTTCCGTCATCTTAGAAAAGCTTTTTGACAAATTTTTTTGACTTCCAAACTTTACACAAACAAGGATGAAGGACGGGCGGCGGCAAAGCCACCATTGGATCAAAGGAAGTTTTGGAGCAGGGCGCAGAATTAATGAAACGAACAACCCGAGATATGATGTGTGATTTGTACAGAGTGTAAATATAAATTGCTTGTTTACTTAATGTTTTCTTTTTTTTTGTTTGTTTGTTTAATTTTATATTACTTTTGATAATTTGGGAACATGTGGGTTTCGTTTCTTTTTTAATTCTAAGATGTTTGGGATTCACGGCTGGTTGCAGGTAAAAAATAAAACACGGTTGGTAATAGACGTCGTAGAGCGAAGTATCTCTGACAACCTGGGCGTTCTCTGACCTTTTTTTACTCGACTAATATAAGAATATTTCTCTCCTCAAGGAACCTAGATGTACTATAAAACCTGTTTTTGCCTTTTCATGTTTAGTAATATTCTTCTAATGCAAAGGAATGCCTTCATGCTTTATACACACTAACTCAGTGCATCATGGAGACTCGTCCATCCCAGCTCAAACCCCACAGCATCGGCGCTGGTATTAAGTGCATTCATTGCATTTCGGCTTAAGCCAACAATTTTTAGAGCGGCTTCAAGTAACTTTTAGTTTAGCTTTGTGTAGTTTAAAAAAAGGGTCTGAAACCAATGTTTAGGTGACTGCCTAGTATACTGATGACATTTTACAGTGTATGTTGCATTAATGTTCAGCAGCAGGCTGTATAAGAACTCTGATCCTTTTTGCTTCAGCGGCCAAAAAAAATGCCACTGACATGATGAGAATGAAGGATGTGTACTCATATTCCCTCCATTATGTGGATTTTTAAATAACATGTTGTTTACAAGACCATTTTTATATTCTTACCAGTGTTATGTGTTACAGTTTTTTTTCTTTTAGTTTCAAATGACTTGGAACTCACCTCTGAATGAGAACGTGTTACCCCAGGATTAAAGCACCATTCCAGTGTATTTATGTTGCTTTCCATGGCTGGTAAAGTGAATAACAACTTTTATTTTGTACCTCCTTTTTTCCTAATTTATTAGGCATACAAAAAGTTTTTGGTCTCTTTATTATTTATTGTCTGTCTGTTCCTTGTACACAGCTGGTTTTAAAATAAATAATCTTGCAATTATTTCATTGCTGGTTTTAAAAGTGGTCTGATGTAAAAAAATGAAAGAAAAGAAATCTTCTCTAAAGATAAATAAATTCTATGTCACAAACTAAGACATTTCGAGCAGGAGTGCCCAAAATTTTCAAGACAAGGGCCAAAGTTGGCATATTAATAGTCCTTACAGGCCACAAAAATTGGATTTTTTTATGTTTCATAAAATGCAAAAAAAAAAAAAAAAATAATTAATGTGTACTCCTACAAAACTCCAAAATAGTAAAAGTGTGAATATTAAAATGTTAAAAAGTATTACTATTTCAACAAGCTGATAGAGAGACCATTCTACGAAAGCAACTGGGGGCCAAACAGCATAACTCAGAGGGCCACAAAGAGGGCCTTATTTTGGACATCCCTGATTTGGAGCCTTGTGGTTTCAAAAAGCTAAATCACTAATAATCATATGATTTTTAGTTTACCTCATTTAAATTATATAGATCTGATTGCCTCCATTAACATAACTAACATAACTTTCAGTCAAGCTGCTACAGCTAACCCATTGGGCTTTACCTAACTCAGTCATTTTACTACTTTATCCAATTTGCAACAAAAGCCACAACATGAATATTTTGTGGATTAAAGGTGCATTTTGTAAGAATGACATCTTGTGGTCAAATTTGGGTACTGCAGCCCATTTTCAAAACACGCAGGTGACTTTCTCACTACCACTCCATGAGTTTCATGACTGTTTACAGTTACAGCTCAGCACCAGAAGATTCTAGATGACAAGCGAAGACGAGTCATACGCAGTAAGTTGATAAGTAGGTGAAAATATTCCATTGTAATATGGAGTTGTTGGTAATAAAAAACATCTTGAGATTTTTTTTACAGCTGACTATTTGTTTTAATTCGCCATTAGCATTGTTAGCTCAAAGTTTTGGTTTAGTTTTTTGAAAGGAGAAACGCTGACAACCCCCCAGGAGGCTGAGAAGGAAATCTGTTTTAATGTGACCTTCCTTCCAACATGATCGAGACGTTAGACTGTTTTGTGATCACTGTAAAAAATTTTTACATATTGTACCTTTAAATAAATCTATGAAGTTATGAGAGAATGTGAATTTCCCCCAAACCAATTAGGCCTTTATCTCAATTAGCACACCAGTCAGCAGAGTAAAAATGTTAAACATTGTAAATATAATGTTTGATTCGTGCCAACAAATGTTGGTGCAAGTGTCAGAATTTGTCACAAGGTGGCACTATATTCTTCTTACACAGAGCTGGACAGTGGGTGGTACACTTTGAAAAAGTATCCAGTCCATCACAGGGCTACATGAGAAGACAGAACTTCTGTTTACACACACCTAAGATGAATTTAGACACACATGCTGGTTTTGATGAACTGAACAATCAAAAAGACACAAAACTGAGATTTGAAGCCTTCTTGCTTCTAGATCATAATATACAAATGTGTTTTTGGGTCCAATTCAAAATAATCCTAAAACATTTTAAACCACTCTATATATAACTGCATCATTAAAATGTATTAATTTTCCACATGAGAGTGTGAGAAGTGTTTTTAAATGTAAGATAACAGTTTGCAAGGGCGTAGAAACTAAATTAAGACAGTCTCCATTCCTGGTTTTGGGAACATATTATGAGCTAGTCTTAGAGGTGACCAGTAGGGGGCGTCCTACCCAGCAGAGCTGATCAGATCTGATTTTACTCCCCCTTCAACAGCCAAAAAAGGTTTGTCAGAGCAGCTGGTGTGCAGAGCTTCAGCTAAGAATAACCTGGACTTTCTGGGTGGATAAAGTTATCCTGAAGTTATCTCCTCCATGTGCTGACCTATCCCCATGTGAGGCACCAAAAACTCTGGGTGGGCTCCTCTGCCCGCTCCCCTCACCCTACCCAGCCCCGTGCTGAGCTCGGCTCTTTCCTCCCCTGTTCTGCTGCTCCCCACTGTCCCCACCTCAATGCTGCCGACCCGGCAGCTCCAAATTCCCCCCCACACCCGAGAGCTTAAATTTTAATTTTTGTTTTCCTTTTTATTAAGTTGGACGACACCAGCAAGGATCACCAACTGGAAATGGAATAATTCATTTATTTTATTGTATTTTTTTATATTGAGTTGATTGGATGCACTGATGAGCTCCCCAATCACTTCTACATGAGGAGGCTTTGTTTATAGCACAAACCCCTGAATCAGGCTCCACATCACCATGGCTGAAGGTAGGATACCAGTTATGATGCTGTGTAAAATACATCATGTTTTGATTAGCAGTATCCTTCAAAGAGCAAGTGCTGAAAACTGTTGCTATAAATACAAGAGATCATGTTGCAGGAGTGTTAGCATTACTGTCCTTGTGACGGACGTGACTGCTGCTACAGCTGATCCCCACGTCTCCAACTGTGGCGGAGGAAAAATACAGCTTGTCTGTTTTAATTAAAGTCTTTGAAAATGCTAATTCCAATATAAAAACAGTGGTTGGAGATTTAAGAAAATATGTTTCACATATATATTGTGTATGTTTGAGGTTGTTTTGGTTTTGAATACTCATTGGCCTTCATTTATAGTTTGTTCAGGTAACTTTAGCTTCTAATTATTTAGTTTGTTTGTGCATTAGGTCCTCAACAAATTGCACCATTTAAAAGTGAAATAACAAGCAGATTTTTGTGCAATTATACAACAAGTTCAGCTGCATGTGGCTATTGTTTAGTCAATAAATGAGGAGAGGATTCATCAGTCTGAATCGAAGAGTTGTGCTCCCTGATCCTGTCACATGCTAGACCATGACAGAATGCTATGAAATGCTGTCACAAGCACTTTTCTCTGGTGTGGTAAACTAAAAGCTATGGTAACAACAAATTTACTTTTTTAGGTGTTACATAGAAAAAATACAAACTTTGTGTTTATTATGTATGAAAATGTGGCTTTTTAATAGAGAAAGGGCATTTAATGCAACAATGATGAAATTCAGCTGAACCAGATATAAATATTCAATGTAAAGTAAATTATGGAGCTGTTTTTACAGTTAGCATCTAAAAATATGCTGTTTTTTCCCAATTGTTTTAGATATCAGAAGAGTTTATTCTTCTATTTTGATCTAGTCTTGTTGCAGGCATGTCCAAAGTGCGGCCCAGGAGGCCATTTACGGCCCTTAGAGTGATTTCTGAGGCCCCCAGCTGCATTTCTATAATGATGAAATTATGACTCTCTAGCTGGCTATACATATAGAACAAAAAATAACATTTTTAAATGAAGGTTTTTACTAATATGTGGTTTGTTTTTGAGCAGAAATTAAAAAATGCATCATGAAATAATTTTTGCATTTTTAAAAATAAATTAATCACATTTTGTGTCCCACAAGGACTTAATGTGATGATTTTGACACTAATTTTGAAAAGTTTGGAGACCCCTGTTTGAATGTTTTAGTTTTTTGAAACAGAGGAAGAAGAAATGATCGTTTATAGAGCACCTCTCAGATAAAAATAACGAGGCACCCTGTTGTCAAAGTGACCAACCCTAATAAAGCACATTGATTTAATCAGTTGATATTTATATTTTATATACACACATTTTGTTGTTTTGCAACTGAACCATGGCAGCATCCTTGTTCTCTAATGGACAGATTAAGTAACAGTGGATCATTCTCTTAGTATTTTTAGAATTCAGGAGCCAGTTTTGTGATGGTGCTTTCATATTCCCATGTCCAGGAGCCAAACCCACCCCTGCCAGTAGGCCCACTGGGCCCGGTGGAGCAGAACAGACAAGTTTTCTCAAATCCAAAGGTCTGGAGTTCCTTAGGAGGCTGAAAATGTCTGTGGAGCTGGTGATCGCCCTGGCTGCTCTCCTGTCCTGGGTTGTAGTGGGCGTGGTGATGTTTGACTTTGTAGAATACAAAGCAGTACCTGGTGAGTCTGAAACACCATGAACGTAAGGTAACTGGTTTAATTCAGTCAGGAAATGCAGGTTTAAGAGCAAATGTATCTCAACGTTTCTTAGACATTCAGCAAATCGTAACGGACCCTGTTCAAGCTGTAAACGATGCTGTTGATGAAGTGTCGAGCCTTCTCAATAAGTTCCAAGGTACATTTAGCATGAGGAATCTTTTCATTAGATTAGGATAAATGCATGACTTGCTTCTGTTTTGTTTTTTCAGAATGTGCTCCTGATTTGAGTAACCCAATGTCTGCCGCTACGTATGCAGCTGAAGAAATAACAGAAGCAAAAGATGGATTTGTTCGCTATTTTTCAGATGATGAAGGTATAAAACTCACCTAAAGCACATTAAACCAACCAAAACGAGGTGTAAGTTTAAATATAAGTTATTTTGTACCACAGGGACCTTCTACCTGAGCTACATTGATCCTGTCGTCATCGGTAGAAGATCTTTCCATTCAACCAACGATTTTACGTGTGGGGTGCTCACCTACCTCAGGGACACGATGAGAAACATAGTGGAGACTGCAACAGACACCACTCTGGATATAAAGACAGGTGTGTATTCTGATTATTTCATATTTGAGGATTTTATTTATTCCAAAAACACTACAAAAAAATCTGTTTTTGTTGAACTGCATTTCTTTCCACCTCAGGACAAATTGACCTCAGCTACGTTGACCCTGTGATAATAGGCAGAGGTGTCTTCAGTACTACTAATAAGGTCTTGTGTGAAGTGGTGGGGTGTATCCAGAATGGGCTTTGCTTCATACTTGACTCCATATTGGATTTTTCTAAAGGTATTTCTTTCTTCTTGTGCATCATTACCATTGTTACCATTTGCAAACTGCACCATGTGCTCATTTATTTCCCGTTTATCAGGCATGACTGACCTCAGCTTCATTGACCCCGTGGTGATCGGAAGAAAATTATTCACCTTTACTAACGACACAGTTTGTGGAATAACAGGCTATATACAGGGTGTGCTCTGCTTCCTGCTGGACTCCATACTGGATGTAGCGAAAGGCAAATTTACCTACAATTATGTAACTTCTGATACCAGCTTTTTCCACAGTTTGCATCATTTCCACAATGATTTTCTGTTTGCATTTCTCAGGATCGACAGACCTCAGCTACATTGACCCTGTGGTGATCGGAAGAAAAATCTTCAACGTTATAAACGACACAGTTTGTGGAATAACGGGTTTCATCCAGGGTATACTCTGCACCATCGTAGACAATCTAATGTATATATTTAAAGGTACAATCTATTTGCTGTAATCATTAGGGATGCACAGATATGAAACCTTAGGCCAATACCAATATCTGCTATTAATACTGCTGTTATGGCCGATAACTGATATTTAACGATATTATATACATCATATATATTTTCCTACACTTTCGACACTACATAAAAGCAACCAAACCACCTAAAGTGTATCTCTGCTTTACCTAAACAACCCCATAATCGTGCACTGCATCACAATCACTGTCACATGACCAAACAAATACCACAAGCCCAACTCCCCACCCCCAAAAACACATACGCAAACATCAAAGAAATGGAAATAAACACTGGTTGTTAATATCGAACCAGTTGTACATAATATCGGACAACTGCCAACATGTTAACAAACCTTCATTTTGGCCAACACCAGTGCTGATGCTGATGTATCGTGCATCCCTAGCAATTATACAAGACCCTGTTTGATGACAGCTGTTAGAAACCTGTCTTTCCTGACTGTGTGTGTGCCGTTCCCAGGAACAACTGATGTGAGCTACATTGACCCCGTGGTCATCGGTAGAAAAAGCTTCAGGGTTACCAATGATTTTGTGAGCGGAGTAGCAGGATACATCCAGGAAGTGCTCTGTGTGATTCTAGATGTGATACTGGACACATTAAACGGTACTGATTGCTGCAGTTATGGACATTTACCAGATTTTCTTTTCATTTCTCATCATAATGTGCACTCTTTAGCTCCAGTTTTCACAACACCTATAAGCAATTTTTCTTCAACCTATCTATTGACCAGCTGTCCAGCAGGCTGTGGGTTTCAGTCCCGTGTCGGTCCTGAAGACAACGGTAGAAATCACCAAAGAACAGATCGGCACAGTCGTAGGCTTCCTCTCCACAACACTTATTGGTGAAAAAGGTGACTTGCATCCTAAAGCAATGTAAATCTAATGCACTTCAAATAATCAAATAAAAATAATTGTGTTTTGGTTTCTCAGGAATCATGCCTGAAGCGTCCATTGAGCCAATGAAAGCTGTTGATGAGTTCACAGATAAACAAGATTCATTTTTGGGGTACATGTCAAGCCTGCTCATTGGTGATCAAGGTGAGTTGGACAGTTGGTGAGATAGTCAAAGAAAATATAACTTTACACTGATGTCTAATAATATCTTGCTTTAGGTGAACCTGTCACTTCTCCAGGTGTAAATATAGTCACGGACAAAGGTTTCACTTTTTTATTCCTCTTGAAAGGTCTATCAGCAAATTGACTGTAAGGTTTATTAAACTTGTCTTTGCTTGTTTGAATATAGATGAAACTGTAGCTCCTCCATCTGATGTTAAATTGGTAAAAAAGAAAGGTGAGAAACACATTTTCGTTATTCTGTTGCACAAAATCAGATCATTGGTTCTTTAAAGACAAGCTTATCAATTAGCATTTTTATTGTAGACATATTTACACCTTCAATCGAAAAAGGTAAGAAAAGGTTTAATCACTTGGCATGTCCATGGATTTTCTAACAGATGTAATGTGTGCTGCCAGTTTGAGTGCATAGATTGGCTGAATGTTTTTACAAATCCGTCCTGATGCATGTCTGCAGCAATCTGCAAATTTATTACAAAACTTTGCTGTTTCATCATGTTGTTCAGGCACTATGACAAACCGTGTTGATCTTCCCTGCAAACAGTCGACGTCGCATGGATGTGCAGATCATGTCTATATTGGGTCTGTCGTTCCATACCATGTCTGTAGGATGTCCTAACTAGGTCTTTGCACAGTGGGTTATAATAAACACCATTTGTACTTGTTCTGTAGCATGCACCAATGTGCATTATAACCCTTGTGAATATTTGTGGTAATAAATGGGCAACCAGATTGTTCTGTTTGGGTGACTACATGCATAAACTGTGCAACTGTTATTGTTTTGTTTCCATTGTAGTACAATGTCATTCTGTGGGACTTGCACATGAGAACTCATTGACTCATTTCTTGCATTTTCGTGTACATCTGTTCGTCGTCTATATAACCGCTCTTTGAATAAAATGTTTTGTCTGAGGTCTGTTCAGTTACATCGGGGGTACATTAAGTTCTCAAAATATTTGGGCTTTTACTCTGATTGAAAGTAGAGAATTTCCAATGTTTCATTTGAAAGGAGGGGTTTTGAATGGCAAACTGTTCCTTACATACATGCTGTTAAGATTTTAGAATAAATTATTGAATTAATTTCTTTTTATATATGCATCAAAGTCCTTTTACTTTGCAGCAAACTGTATCAACTCTCTAGCATTGTAAAGCCATATGAACATCACTAATTACAGATTGTGTGTATTGTTATGGTTGTCATGCACCTGCTGCAAAATCTATTGAATTTAATTACCTGTAAAATAAATTGTAACATGAAACTGTAAAAACAAGGACATTAGCTTAGAGTGATGAGGGTTCCTAATACAGTTACAGAGATGAAACAGGCCGATGAAGACGAAGTTGTCTCTGCTGCAGAGTTACCTGCAGACTCAAAATCAGAGGAGGTGGAAGCTGAGGAGCCCACACAAGCTGCTGGTGAACCAGAAGAGACCGAGGCAGAGGATGATGAGGGTATTCAGATGTTCTTTCTTCTTTCCTTAGTCACACTTATTGGATTGAAAATCAGTAACAAGCACTAAATTTAATGCTTTACACATCACTAGTGAAACTTACTGAAGAAGTGCAACCTGTGAGCTCATGGGAGGAGGAGGGAGTCTTTGAGGATGAAAATGACAAGGAGGAGGGAAAAGAAGAAGAGTCCTCCAATGTGGAGGAAGAAGTGGATATTAGAACACAGGATGCAGAACCCCTTGAACAAGAATGGAAAAGGGAGGACGAAGGCGGTGAAAAAGAGAAGGAGGAAAAACATAAAACTGAAAATTTGGCCAATCTTAAGCAAGAGGGAGAAGAGGAGATTGCAGAAGCTGGAGACCATTTAGTAAAAGAAGAAGACAAGGAGGAGGAGGAGGAGGAGGAGGAGGAAAAATCCCAAATTGAAGATGTATTAAAACACAAGGAAGCAGAAGGAGAGAAAGATGAAACCAAAGACAGTTTAGCCCAAGAGGAAGAAGTAATGGAGGAGGAGGAGGAGGAGCAGGAGGAGGAGGAGGAGGAGGAGGAGAGCAAACCCCAAACCAAAGTTATAACAAACCTTGAAGAGGGAGATGATGACAAAACTGAAACTGAAGATCATTTAGTAAAAGAAGATGCAGAGGAGGAGGAGGAGGAGGAAAAAACCCAAATTGAAGATGTAGCAAAACACAAGGAAGCAGAAGAAGAAAAAGCTGAAGCCAAAGACAGTTTAGCCAAAGAGAAAGCAGTTATGGAGGAGGAGGAGGAGGAGGAGGAGGAGGAGGAGGAGGAGGAGAAGGAGGAGGAGGAGAATGAGAAGGACAAACCCCAAATTGAAGATGTAGCAAAACACAGTGAAGAGGAGGGTGAAGAGAAAGCTGAAACCAAAGACAGTTTTACCAAGGAGGAGGAGAGAGAGGAGGAAAAACCCAAAATCAAAGATATAGCAAACCTTGAAGAAGAGGGAGAGGATGAGCAAACTGATACTGAAGACCGTTTAGCTAAAGAAGAGGAGGAAAAACATCAAATTGAAGAAGTAGCAAAACACATTGAAGAGGAAGAGGAGGCAGAAACCAAAGACAGTTTAACCAAAGAGGAGGAGGAAATACCTCAAATTCAACAAGAGACAAAACAAAAGGAAGAAAAAGAAGAGGATGAAGATGGAACTGAAGACAGTGTGGCTCAAGATCAAAAGGAGGAGGTGGAGGAAAAAAAACATACTGATTATATATATGAAGAAAAGAAAGAGGATTCTGAAACTGAAGACCTTTTGACAGATACAGATGAGAGCGAGAAGACAGAGGAACCAAAAATTGTAACAATGGCACAAGTCCTGAAGAAGGAAGAGACTTTATCCAAAGAGGTTTTGGAAGACGAGGAGCAAGCAAGGGAGAAAACCAAAACTGAAGATGATTTAAAGGACAAGGAGGAAAAGAATAAAGAGAAAACTCAAACAAAAGAAGATGAAAAAATGGAAAAGACAAAGAAGGAACCAAGGTCCACACATCTAACAGAGGAGGCAAAAACAGAAGATCTTCACGTTGATGAGAATGACAAGGACCGAAAGACGGAACCTAAACGAGTGAAGAAGCTGAAAACATCACAGAGACAACATGAGGACAAATATGAGACAGGTACAAACGCTATCCCTTATCTTAGACTCTTTATTTTGTTTTACATCTGATCATCAAAAAACATACATTTTTACTGATTTCATTGATTTCTGTGGAATGTTTGTGAGTTTATGTTCCTCAAGTGAGTTGATCCTCCTCAACCTGTAACTAAAGCTTCTGGGACCAAAGAGGTTTAATTTTCCTGGTTGGTTCATGACATTTTTATGTTTAGTGTCAAAACTGTGGCTTTTACTAAAGCTTCTGTTATTTTGACCCTGCCTCTAGAGCTTTGCAAGAATTTGCTTTGACATTTACTTTCCATGCCTAACTACACTTTAGAAGTAAACTGTGATTTTCATAACAGTCCTTATTTTTCAAAATAATAAACAAACACAAGCAATTCAAACAGTGCTCTAACATTTAATTGACATTGATGCACTTATGTCTGCAGAACTTAAAGTTTCAGAACCTCTAAAAGAGGAAGAAGCTAAAGTTGTAAAGCAAAAAGTGGAAAAACCAAAGAAGAAGGCTAAACCTGAGGAACCAAGTCCTAAAGGTAAAAACATGAGTCAAGAAGAAGTAGGTTACTGAGAGGACTGGGAAAAGTAGACAGTAGCTCATGGAGATGCAGTGCATGGTGAAGTTAGAGGTGGCAAAGGCCAATCAAAGGGCACCTGTATGCTAAGTTTGTCAGGAAGGAGGGAGAGAATAATTTGTACAGGCAAGGCAGGCAGATAGATAGAAATGGAAAGAATGTGCAGCAGGTTAGAGTGGTTTAGGATCACGATGTAAATGCCAAGTGTGTGGTGGGAACATGAAAAGAGTACTTTGAAAAGGTGATGAATGAGGAAAACTGTTGAGAATGTAGAGTAGGAAAGGTGACTGTTGTGGACCAGGAAGTAGCTGAGATTAGTAAGGATGAAGTGAAGAACATTTTGAACAGAATGAAGAGAGAAAAGGCAGTTACTCCTGGTGACATAAATGTGGAGTTATGGAAGAGTCTAGGAGAGGTGGCAGTAGAGTTTTTGATGAGATTGTTGAACAAAATCTTCACAAGTGAGAAGATGCCGGAGGTTCTGGTGCCAATTTATTAAAACAAGGGAGACATACAGAATTGTGGCAACTACAGTGAAATAAAGCAAATGAGTCTTAAAATGAAACTTTGGGAAAGAGTGTTAGAAGCTAGGCTTCGGTCAGACGTGAACATTTTTGGGCAGCAGTATGGTTTCATGCCAAGAAACAGTAGTACATGTACTAATACTGCTTTAGGACTATGGTGGAGAAGTACAGAAAAGGTAAGAAGGTTTGTGTCTTTGTAGATTAAAAAAAAAAGCTTAATACAGGGTGCTGAGAGAGAAGCTGTGGTATTGCATGAGGAGGTCTGGAGTGACATAAGTATGTTAGAGTGGTGCAGAACATGTAATGAGAGCTGTAAGACAAGGTGGAGGTGGGACTGCATTAAGGATGGGCTCTAAGCTCCTTCTTGTTTGTTTTTTTTATGCACAGGCTGACAGATAATGAAGAGTCTCCATGGACTATGGTATTTGCAGATAACATTATGATCTGCAGTAGGAGCAGGGTGCAGGTAGAGGAAAAGCTAGATTGATAGATTTCTACCAGTAGACCACTCCTGTAGTCTGCAAGACAGACTAGATGAGTGTAAAGGAGAGGGGCACAAGCTGAACGATGATGAAAGGTAGAATGATGCTGAGGTTGGAGTCACAAGGTTGGAGGCTGATAGGAAGACCAAAAAGGAGATTTGTGGATGTGGTGAAAAGTTTGTTGGTGTGAGGGTAGAGGTTGCAGAAGACAGGACTAAATGGAGACAGATAATTTGCTGTGATGACCTCTTAAGGTAAAGTTCAAAAGATGGGAAAAAGGCATACATACCATTACTGATTCTATTTACCACCAAAATCAAAATTTAAAATTAAGCACAGACAAAACAAACCCTATATTAGTAAGGTCTATTTTCTGAATACTGCAAACACTGGACAGTGTAAAAAGAAAACAGCAAATCCTACAGAATTAAATATTGTGCCATGAAACTGTGCACATGTCAGCATTTTTAATTTTGCAATTTATATAATGAAATACTTTTCTTTTTTCCAATAGAAGAAATAGCTGCAAAGAAGCTTCTGAAAGAGAAGAAAAAAGAAAAGAAAGTTACCACAGTTGAGAGAGATGTGGCAAAAGCTCTCAAAGAAAAGAAACAAGAGAAAAAATCTAAAACAGAGGAAAGAGAAGGAAAGAAAAAACAAAAAGATTATCAACAAAAACAGAAGGTTTCTAAGGAAGAAAAAGAGAAATCAAGACAAAGCAAGAAAGAAAAATCAGAAAAGAAACCCTCTAAAGAAACAAGAGATGAAAAGAAACATCTTAAAGAAAAATTGGATGAAAAGAAACATCAAAAAGAAAAGGTAAAAGAAAAAATACAATCCAAGGAAAAGATGGAAGAAAAGAAATCACCAAAAAAAGAGGTCAAAGAAAAAAAGCCATCAAAAGAAATGCTGCAAGAAAAGCAGCCACTTGAAGAAAAGAAACCTCCAAAAGCAAAGGTAGAGGAAAAGAAAATACCTAGTCAAAAGGTGGATAAAAAGAAGCCAGCAAAAGAAACATTGAAGAAGAAACCACCAAAAGAAATGGTCAAAGAAAAGAAACTTCCAAAAGGAATAACAGAAGAAAATAAACTACAGAAGAAAAAGGTAGAAGAAAAGAAATCACTTAAAGAAAGCATGGAGGAAAAGAAAGCACCCAAACAAGCGGTAGTAGAAAAGAAACAATCTAAAGAAAAGGCACAGGAATTGAAACCACCCAAAGACAAGGTAGACAAAATGAAACAACTTAAAGAAAAGGTAGAAGTGAAGAAACCACCCAAAGACATGGTGGATGAAAGGAAACCACACAAAGACACAGTGAAAGAAAAGAAACAATCCAAAGAAAAAGTTGACAAAAAGAAATCAGTCACAGAAAAGGTAGAAGAAACAAAAACACTCAAAATAAAGGCAGATGAAAAAGAACCACACAAAAAAGTTGACAAAAAAGAACCACATAAAAAAACGATAGAAGAAATAAAATTACCCAAACAAAAGGCAGAGGAAAAGAAACCATCCAAAGAGAAGGTAGGAGAAAAGAAACCACCTAAAGGTAAGGCAGAAGAAAAGAAACATCCAAAAGAAAGGGGAGGAGAAAAGAGACCACCCAAAGACAAGGCAGAGAAAATGAAACCACCCAAAGAAAAGGTTGACAAAGAGAAATTACCCAAAGAAAAGGTTGAAAAAAGGAAACGACCGGAAGATAAAGTAGAAGAAAGGAAACCACTCAAAGAAATCGTAGAAAAAAATAAATTACTCAAAGAAAAGATTGAAAAGAAACCATCTGAAGAAAAAGTGGAGAAAAAGGAACCAACAAAAGATATGGTGGAAGAAAAGAAACTACCCAAAGAAAAGGTTGACAGTAAGAAACCACCAAAAGAAAAGGAAGAAAAAGTTTCAAAAGAAAAAGTAGAAGAAAAGAAATTACCCAAAGAAAGGGTTGATGAAAAGAAACCACTCAAAGAAAAGGTAGAAGAAACAAAACCACCCAAAGAAAAAGTTGACAAAGAGAAACCAACCAAAAAAAGGGTAGAAGAAAAAAAATTACCCAAAGAAAAGGAAGACAAAAAGAAGCCAGTAGAAGAAAAGAAAATACCCAAAGAAAAGGTGGACAAAAAGAAACTGCCCAAAGAAAAGGTAGAAGAAAAGAAACCATCCAAAGAAAAGATAAAAGAAAAGAAACATCCAAAAGAAAAGGCAGAGGAAAAGAAACCACAGAAAGAAAAAGTTGATGAAGAGAAACCACCCAAAGAAAAGGTTGAAGAAATGAAACCACCAAAAGAAATAGTAAAAGAAATGAAAACACCCACAGAAAAGTTTGATGTACAGAAACCTTCCAAGAAAATGGTAGAAGAAAAGATACTAACAAAAGAAAAGGTTGATGAAAAGAAAACATCCAAAGAAAAGGTAGACAAAAATAAACCCCTCAAAGAAAAGGTAGAAGAAAAGAAACTACATCAAGAAAAGCTGAAGGAAAGGGAAGCTATACAAAAGACAGAGAAAAAAAAACCACCAACAAAAAAGGTGGAAGACAAACTACACAAAGAAAGAGTAGAAGAAACAAAATCTCCCAAAGAAGATGTTGATAAAAAGAAACTAATAAAAGACTTGGTGGAAGAAAAGAAATTATCCAAAAAAAAGGTAGAAAAAACAAAACCATCAAAAGATATGGGAGATAAAAAGAAACTGCTCAAAGAAAAGGCAGACAAAAAGAAATCACCCAAAGAAAAGTTTGAAGAAAAGAAGCCTCTCAAAGAAAATGTAGAGGAAAAGAAACCCCCAAAAGAAAGGGCTGAGGAAAAGAAACCACCCACAGAAAAGGTCGAGGCAGAGAAACCACCAAAAGAAATAGTAGAAGATATAAAAGCTCCTAAAGAAAAGGTTGGAGAAAAGAAACTCCTCAAAGAAGAGGGAGAAGAAAAGAAACCCCCTAAAGAAAAGGTAGAGGAAAAGCAACTACACAAAGAAAAGGAAGAAAAGAAGCCCCCAAAAGAAAAGGTAGAGGAAAAGAAACTACACAAAGAAAAGGAAGAAAAGAAACCCCCAAAAGAAAAGGTAGAGGTAAAGAAACTACACAAAGAAAAGGAAGAAACGAAACCCCTAAAAGAAAAGGTAGAGGTAAAGAAACTACACAAAGAAAAGTTGGAGGAAAAGAAACCCCCAAAAGAAAGGGCTGAGGAAAAGAAACCACCCACAGAAAAGGTTGAGGAAGAGAAACCACCAAAAGAAATAGTAGAAGATATAAAAGCTCCTAAAGAAAAGGTAGAGGAAAAGCAACTACACAAAGAAAAGGAAGAAAAGAAGCCCCCAAAAGAAAAGGTAGAGGAAAAGAAACTACACAAAGAAAAGGAAGAAAAGAAACCCCCAAAAGAAAAGGTAGAGGTAAAGAAACTACACAAAGAAAAGGAAGAAACGAAACCCCTAAAAGAAAAGGTAGAGGTAAAGAAACTACACAAAGAAAAGTTGGAGGAAAAGAAACCCCCAAAAGAAAGGGCTGAGGAAAAGAAACCACCCACAGAAAAGGTTGAGGAAGAGAAACCACCAAAAGAAATAGTAGAAGATATAAAAGCTCCTAAAGAAAAGGTAGAGGAAAAGCAACTACACAAAGAAAAGGAAGAAAAGAAGCCCCCAAAAGAAAAGGTAGAGGAAAAGAAACTACACAAAGAAAAGGAAGAAAAGAAACCCCCAAAAGAAAAGGTAGAGGAAAAGAAACTACACAAAGAAAAGGAAGAAAAGAAGCCCCCAAAAGAAAAGGTAGAAGAAAAGAAACTACACAAAGAAAAGGTAGAAGAAAAGAAACCATCCAAAGAAAGGGTAGAATATACAAAGCCTCTCAAAGAAATTGTTGATGAAAAGAAACAAACAAAAGAAAAGGCAGAGGAAAAGAAACCCCCCAAAGAAAAGGTTGAAGAAAAGAAACCAATCAAAGGCATGGTGGAAGAAAAGAAGCAACCCAAAGAATTGGTGGAGGAAAAGAGTCTGCCCAAAGAAAAGGTAGAAGAAAAGAAACCGCATAAAGAAACGATAGAAGAAAAGAAACCACCCAAAGAGAAGGCAGAAGAAAAGAAACTTCCTAAAGAAAAGACAAAAGAAAAGAAGCCACCAAAAGAAAAGGTAGAAGAAATAAAACCTTCCAAAGTTGATAAACAAACCAAAGAAAAGATAGAAGGAAAGAAACCACTGAAAGAAAAGGTAAAAGAAAAGATACCATCCAAAGAAAAGACTGATGAAACAAAACCTCCCAAAGTTGATGAAAATAAACCCCCGATAGAAAAGATAAAACAAAAGAAACCACTGAAAGAAAAGGTAAAAGAAAAGACACGATCCAAAGAAAAGGTAGAGGAAAAGATACCACCCAAAGAAAAGGTTGATGAAAAGAAACCACCCACAGATAAAGTTGAAGAAAAGAAGCTACCCAAAGAAAAAGTAGAGAAAAAGAAGACACCCAAAGAAAAGACAGAAGAAATTAAATCTCCCAAAGAAAAGGTGGAAGAAAAGAAACCACCCAAAGAAAAAGTTGAGGAAAAGAAGCCACCTACAGATAAAGTGGAAGAAAAGAAACCACTCAAAGAAAAGATAGAACAAAAGAAACCACCCAAAGAAAAGGTGGAAGAAAAGAAACCACCCACAGATAAAGTTGAAGAAAAGAAGCTACCCAAAGAAAAAGTAGAGAAAAAGAAGACACCCAAAGAAAAGACAGAAGAAATTAAATCTCCCAAAGAAAAGGTGGAAGAAAAGAAACCACCCAAAGAAAAAGTTGAGGAAAAGAAGCCACCTACAGATAAAGTGGAAGAAAAGAAACCACTCAAAGAAAAGATAGAACAAAAGAAACCTCCCAAAGAAAAGGTGGAAGAAAAGAAACCACCCACAGATAAAGTTGAAGAAAAGAAGCTACCCAAAGAAAAAGTAGAGAAAAAGAAGACACCCAAAGAAAAGATAGAAGAACCTCCCAAAGAAAAGGCAGAAGAAAAGAAACCTCTCAAAGAAAAGATAGAAGAAAAGAAACTTCCCAAAGAAAAAGTTGAAGAAAAGATTCTACCCAAAGAAAAAGTAGAGAAAAAGAAGACACCCAAAGAAAAGATAGAAGAACCTCCCAAAGAAAAGGCAGAAGAAAAGAAACCTCTCAAAGAAAAGATAGAAGAAAAGAAACTTCCCAAAGAAAAAGTTGAAGAAAAGATTCTACCCAAAGAAAAAGTAGAGAAAAAGAAGACACCCAAAGAAAAGATAGAAGAACCTCCCAAAGAAAAGGCAGAAGAAAAGAAACCTCTCAAAGAAAAGATAGAAGAAAAGAAACTTCCCAAAGAAAAAGTTGAAGAAAAGATTCTACCCAAAGAAAAAGTAGAGAAAAAGAAGACACCCAAAGAAAAGATAGAAGAACCTCCCAAAGAAAAGGCAGAAGAAAAGAAACCTCTCAAAGAAAAGATAGAAGAAAAGAAACTTCCCAAAGAAAAAGTTGAAGAAAAGATTCTACCCAAAGAAAAAGTAGAGAAAAAGAAGACACCCAAAGAAAAGATAGAAGAACCTCCCAAAGAAAAGGCAGAAGAAAAGAAACCTCTCAAAGAAAAGGTTGAAGAAAAGAAGCTACCCAAAGAAAAAGTAGAGAAAAAGAAGACACCCAAAGAAAAGATAGAAGAAAAGAAACTTCCCAAAGAAAAGATAGAAGAAAAGAAACCTCCCAAAGAAAAGGTAGATGAAGTTGAGAAATTCTCAACTGATGTCAAAAAAGATCAGAAAAAGCAGGCTAGACCAACCAAAGAAAAGACAAAAGAAACAAAACCAAAGAAACTGGGGGACAAAGACCTACTAACAACTTCTAGAGCTAAGAAAGACAAGATTGTTCAGGAGGAAAAGAAAACCACAAAGCCTCCTAAAGTACAAGAAATTCAAGTGACTCTCAGAGAAGACAAAGAATCTGATAAGAAGAGAGTTGCAAAGAAAGGTATGGAGAACCAGTTTACTGTTTTATTGCAAATAAATCTTAGACAATTGCTAGTAACTATGTTGATATGTCCTTAGTTAAAAATGTGTTGGTCTTGTCAAATATATCCTAATAACCTAATTTTTTATGTGATACAATTTTTTTTAGTAATACACTGCTGGAAAAAATAAATGGAACACAAAAATAAGACATCCTAGATCTGAATAAATGAAACAACCTCATTAAATAATTTGTTCTTTACATAGTTGAATGTGCTGACAACAAAATCACACAAAAATTATCAATGGAAATCCAATTTATCTGGAGGTCTGGATTTGGAGTTACACTCAAAATTAAAGTGGAAAAACACTACAGGTGGACCCAACTTTGATATAATGTCCTTAAAACAAGTCAAAATGAAGCTCAGTAGTGTGTGTGGCCTCCATGGGTCTGTATGACCTCTCTACAATGCCTGGGCATGCTCCTGATGAGGTGGTGGATGGTCTCCTGAAGTCTCCTGTGAGTGAATTAGGAATCAAGAATCTTGAAAGAGACAAATTCTGGAATGCTGATTGGGATCTCATGCAATCTGGCAATTGATCCTAGGAATAGAGCTGCTTATATGGAGGCAGACACAGGTGGCAGAAATCTGTTGATTGCAGGGGCTTAGTTGTGTCCGTTGGGTGAAGATGAGACTGGGAATCATGTGGAACAGCAGAATGTGGCAGCGTGTGACTAATTCATGACAGGAAGATTCATAAGCTTGGAAGAAATTGCTGAAAAAGTCTAAGAAATTCTCAAGATCTTCATAAGGTCTTCTCCTCATGTAGGCACCATTACCAAATGCCCAAACCACCTCAATGTGCTTGTTTTGATGAGGACTGACATCTTTACTCTGAGCTATCAACTATAGGGAGCCTAAGTCACACCCATCTTCTTCTGGACCATGGACTGCCAAAATAAATGAATGGAGTCTATGAGAGGATAAAAGTTATTTTCTGATTCTGTTTGATAGAAGCAGGTCAATAAATATTGGGACACATTTTTGGTTTTATACACCACCACAATGGATTTGAAGTTAAACAAACACGATGTGCTATAACTGCAGACTGACAGCTGTAATGTGAGTGTATTTACATCTAAATCAAGTGAACGGTGTAGGAATTGCAACAGTTTCCATATGTGCCTCCCACTTTTTAAGAGACCAAAAGTAAAGGGACAGAATAATAATCATAAATCAAACCTTCACTTTTTAATACTTGGTTGCAAATCCAAAAATGTTAGAATTGTGTTGATGTCCTGAAATTTATGGACCTGACTGTATGTGCCATGGATTTAACATTTTATGTCCGTGAGCATTAATTGTGGAGAAAACCACCATAAATCTTGTCAAGTGGTAAGTAGCAGCTATGCTGGGGGAGAAGAGATTCTGCGGTGACGTCATATAGGCTATGCGACGTCTGTAGTTTGAATAGTCTCAGTAGCTCACTATTGGGCACAATTTGATGAATTATCATGGATCATTGCACCAACTTGAGCCTCAATATGATATAAAATATTAGTTCCTTACAAATAATTCATATAATTTCCTATGTATTTGTTTTTATTTCAGATGTAAAACCCAAACAGAGAGTCACAATTGTTAAACGGGAGTTTGCTTCAGTCCTAAAGAAGGAGCATCTTAATGTTACAAAAGCTGGTGAGTGGGTCTTAGCTCTGTGTGGAAAAAATTGAAATGCAGTTTTAAATATACATGAATTTAATGTGAATTTATGATCAACTAATCATTTATTTATTTGGACTTTTTTAATGCTCATCAAAAGCAGAGGTTCCAAAGCTGATGCTCAAATCAAAACTAGCAAAGACGGGTAGGACATTTTTCTTTTCTTTTACAGCTATTGTAATACAATTCATTCATTCATCAGTTCATGATTTATTTATTGCTGTTTTCTTGTGTTTTGTTGTAAGACATGCATTTCATGTGTAGAACATGTAGTTGTGATCTGAAAGAAAGTATAAAAACACGCACAGATGTTTTTTAACGTACAATTTCCTGTTCTGCCAGCTATAAAGGAGCCGAAAAAGGAACCACTGCCCAAAATCAGAACTAAACCAGGTAGTTCAAACCTCAGTTTGCCTTCAGTGCTTCAGATGTTGTTCTGGGACCTTTTGTTCTTGAATAACTTTAAAACAGGTCACTCTGTGTTGCTTTTTGAGATCTTTTAGCCTACTTTATGTTGTCAGAGGGCGTATTGAAGTGAAGTCTTACAGTTCTGGCCATAATTTGGCCTGGATGTATTTAACAAAATCAAAGGTTTTATCGGTTTGGTATTGAGATGTGATGGCTGATTCTGGTGGCAAAAGCATAAGAAATTTGTAAGGCAAAAAGTCTTACACCTTGCTGTTGAAGATAAATGTTTGTCTGCTGAAATGGGCTGAGATATTCAAGCGCTTTACTGTGAATTCAGATGTTTTTATTGACTTCCTTCTATTTTCAGATGCTGTAGTTTCTAAGGAGAAAGCCAAGGGAGTTCCTTCAAAGAAAGGTACAGTTGCCAAGTAGCCTAGAAATTTAGACAGACTGTAGAAGAAGCAAAATGAGTTTGCTTTGCAGGTCGGTCTAGCCACGCTCCATTGCTTCAGCAGCCCTGACCACTCTTGTATCTTGCCAATCACAGCGCTGTATCAGTTTGGTTGATGGGATGTTTTCTGCAACTGAGCGAAAAACAAAGATGGCATCAACTTTGGGCTATTTAGACTTGGACTTTTCTTTGAGTTAAGAGCAGATAGAGGTACTTAAGTCCTTTATTTAGAAAAAGGATGTATTCACATCTTTGACAGTGTATGGCGAATTGCCCTGTTGACTGACATCTGTAGCAGTGAATACGTTCATTATAGCTATCTGAGACAGTTTGAAAGACGACCTAAGATTCTGCCCCCCGACTGAGTTCTGTCTATGGGTTGTGGCCAGACTATGTATATTCACATATATAGCATGGCTTGCCTGTGGTATTTGATCCAACGTTTCATGTTTGAACTCAAAACGTTGATTATATGAAAAACAAACGAGAACCACCATGCAGTTTTTATGCACAAATTGCTGAAAAACTCAAATCAGTGATCTGCCTAGATTAGATGTTTATTCTGCAAAATGTTTTCAGTTATTCTTTTAATCATTTATTGTAAACAAAATGAAATCGTGTGAATGACCAATATAAGTGGAAAAAGACTGAATGGGCAACCCTGAGTTAATTCTACCCTTAATAAAACAATTTACTATTGTTTTTATTTCAGATATCAAACCCAAACAGAGAATCACAACTGTCAAGTTAGCTTCAGTCTTCAAAAAGGAGCATCTCAATCTTACAAGAGCTGGTAACTCTCATGTTTTATATATTTTGTTGTCGCAAATACATTTTTTGATGTGTCATGATTTAAACGATGCACTGATTTTTATTTAAACATAAAACTTTCATGTTATTTCCAGCGTTGCCGGCTATCAAGGAAACCAAAAAGGAACCAAAAGCCAGACCTGTAAAGCCAGGTAAAACAAACACCAACAATAACTAAGAACAATACATCTGAATAAATCTATACAGGTGGAATTGAAACACATTAAAATCTTAATAAAAGAAAAAACTAATTAGACCAACTAACTCATTCTTATTAAACAGTTTTAAATTTAGGCTCACTTAAATTTTTATAAAATAAAGCGTAAATTAACTTCTTACTCAAAAATGTTTTATTTATTTTAGATGCTGCGGTTTCTAAAGAGAAAGCCAAGCGAGCTCCTTCAAGGAAAGGTAAATATGCATCCCGATGTTAAAAGATAATCTGTGTGTGATAAAAACAAATAACACATTTTATTCAAAAATATTTGCAGAGACTTCAAATTCCCAGTTTGACCTGACTGTGCAAAAGTTTCATGGTTACATGTAATTAGTGTGTGAAGTAAAGGCCAAAGCTGCTCCTGCAGTTAAAGATAACCGTATCATCATAATAAAACATTCTGCTAATGATTTATTATAAACAAGAATAACCATCACAGTCAGATAAAACTGTCTGATTCATGATTTATTGCACACAGAGCCTCCAGCTCCTAAAGAAAAGACTAAACCAGTCATCTTGACCAAAGGTGAGCATGGGGTTTATTATATTTGTTTAAACATTTTATGATAAAACGTAAATCTTTCATCCTTCTTGTTGTTTGGAATGACGCCTTCACACGTTCAGATTCTCCACCTGAAGACGTCCACGTTTTGAGGCTGAAAAGAGCATTAATGGAATTATTCTAGTTATTTGATTCATATTTTAGTTTTGTTCTGTGATGCTGAATGTTAAATGTCTTCACTTAGAAACTGCTGCTATCAAGAAAAAACCTGCACCAATAATTAAAGTTAAAGGTAACAGGACACAGTTTCTTTATGCTTATTTCAACTTTTTAACCATTTTCCCACAGGTTTTAACTTCTGCACACTTTTGTTTCTTGCAGAGGAAGCACCAGGCAAAAATGTGTCTCTAACAAAGGAGAAGGTGAAGGTGGTATCACCAAGGAAAGGTACAGCACCCTTAAACATATCGTGTGGTTTAGATCTTTACTGCTTCACGCTAAAACTTCATATTTTTTCTGTTGTAGCTCCTGTGACTCCAAAAGAAAAGGTCAAAGCAGCAATCAAAACCACAATCAAAAAGGGTAATCCTAGAAGGGTTCTTATTGGTTCTTTAAAATATTTTTCAGTCCAGGTGTGATTTTTAGATTTTAGGGCTCCTTATTTGTGATGTTTTTTTCCTCGCAGCTGTTACCAGGATGAAGCCAACGCCTGCTGAGAAGAAGAAAGGTAACGAGGAGTTGATTATGTGTTTGTTATGCAGCATTTTAAACACAAGCTGTTTTATGAATTTGTTGAAATATTTTTCTTTGCATTTTTTTATTTATTTCATATAATCAAGGGATTATTGAAGCAAATAATCCATAAAGGATAACATTGTTAAGTTTTCCAGCTCAAGAACCACTGAAACCAGTTTGAAAGCAATAGCTCAAAGTGTTAAAAACTCTTTAGTGTTGCTTTAAATTGAACTAAAATTGGATTAAATTCTATTATACATTAGATTGAATTATTCCATCCATCCATCCATCCATTTTCTTCCGCTTATCCGGAGTCGGGTCGCGGGGGCAGCAGCTTAAGGAGGGAAGCCCAGCCCTCCCTCTCCCCAGCCACTTGGCCCAGCTCCTCTGGGGGAATCCCAAGGCGTTCCCAGGCCAGCCGAGAGACATAATCTCTCCAGCGTGTCCTGGGTCTTCCTTTGGGTCTCCTCCCGGTTGGACGTGCCCGGAAAACCTCACCAGGGAGGCGTCCAGGAAGCATCCTAATCAGATGCCTGAGCCACCTCAACTGACTCCTCTCGATGTGGAGGAGCAGCGGGTCTACTCCGAGCCCCTCCCGGATGACCGATCTTCTCACCCTATCTAGAATCATAGATTGAATTATTTGGCATGTAAATCTATTTTGTTTTGCTTCATTTCAGAAAAACCTGTGAAAAAAGCTGTGAAAGAAGAACCTAAAGGTACATTTCAGAAAGTTAACTAATGCAAAATGTTTATGTGAAAAATACAGAATTATTTTTAAATGGCTTTAATATTTGGCCTAAAACCTTTTCTGATACTTGTTATAATTTGTAGAAGACAGAGTTCTTAAAGAAATACAAGCTTCTGCAAAGAAAGGTACTGATTTCTAGATATTTTCACCTTGTTTTTTTTCTTTGTTAATTTAGCTTTTTTAAATTTTATTTATGCATTTTTTTTTCAGAAAAAATAGTGGAGAAGGATTTTGTGAAGGAGGAGAAGGTTGAAGGTACTGAGATGTTCTTTTCATATTTAAGACCATTTTAAAGGTTTTGTGTTTATAATGTTCTCTTGTTAACAGAAAAGCCTCCAGAAAGCTTCCTGATGGACGGTAAGGAGACATTCCCTCATATGAACGTTCAGCGTGTCCTTTTTCTTGAAAAAGTGAAAAAACTTCTTTCTGTGTTTTATTCTTCCCCAGAGGAAATGCCGTTCTTCCAGTGCTTCTTTGTGGACGAGGACGATTCCCCTTTTCCGTTTTACGCCTTCTCTCCTTTTCATATTTGACCGTTCGGTCTGAAACCAGATTGAGGTTTACAGTTCAGTCAGTATGCTGATCATGACGAGGTCTCATCACGGCCTGTGCTGCTGAAACACGGCAAGAAATCGTGGACAGGAGAGGACGATTCTGTGATGGACCGTTTAGTTTTTTATTTTATTTGTTAATTTCCAGAACTGGTTGAGCTCTCGTACCAAATACATGCAGTCAGTGTCATTCCTTTCCATTTTTTATTCATTTTATGTATCCAGGAAACGTTTTTGTCTCATTCATACAGATCTTAAACGTAGCTTACACCCAGCTTTGTATCTATCTAGTTTATTTTCTCACTTCTTTCAAAGAAACCTAAAGTAGAACGTGGCAAACTTTGGTGTAAGAGAACGCTAGAGTTATTTATTTGATCTATTTCTTATTACATCTATGCAACTTGCTGTTAAATCGTATTGATTGTATGCATCAAAAGGAATGACCGTGCACCGTATAAGAGAGCTCCCAGACTTTACTGGTGACCTGAAATATGAAGTATTGTGTAACTGAACCATCTGGACGTCTACACCAAGTTTTTCTGTAAAAATCGGTGCTCATAGCAACCATTTCCTGAACTCTCGGAGCGAGTCTTGACTGTTCAGATGTATTTTTGATGGTTTTTGACCATTAAACAGGAGAATTGTGTAATTCCTTGACTGACCAAACACTGGCTGTTCAGCTGTGTACACAAAGGGAACCTTATAACTATGGGCATATATAACATCTGTTCATATTATAACAAGGCGTGTCCTTATTCAAACAGGACTAGTCTCATTTGGACATCCTGTAAATGGGATGAGCCGGAGAAAGCAACCTAAAATCAGGAAGTGTGTGTAACCATGGACAGGTGAAAGGCAGACCTGCTCAGATGGAATCTGAACCATCTCTTATACGAGGCACAGATTCATCTCTGCAGCTACTGATCCTGAGTCAGCTTTAAAACCATGCATCTCATCTGAAATTAAAGGAACACACCCTCAGATTTTATTGTGATGCTTCAAAATGACTTTAAAATGTGGGATATTTGTTCTGACATGACAGAACTGTTCTACATTTGTTTATTTTCATAGGAGCACTGACAGGTCCTATTTATTAGTTTTAAACTGAATCGTATCTAAGAAACACCTTTACCAGGTGAACATGTGCAATATTTAGTTTGTTGTTGCTCTCAGCCATCCCACCACTGTTCTGTTTAAATGATCCTGCATGAGCATGAGGCGTGTGTGATTTATGTGGAAAGTTCCACCCAGTCAGAAGTTTGTGGATCACAAACACACTTGAACTTATTAGAGGTATTCAAAATCCAAAAACTCTGGTGCTGAGAGAGAAAATTGATCTTGATGTAAATAGTTTAATAAGGTATTATTTTATCTGGATGCATATATCCTGGGATTGCTCTTTTATTGCTGTAAAATGGTATTATGTATGCCCTCGTTGTGCTTGTGAATAGAAAGAATTTGCCATTAAAACGTATCACTTCCATTGTTTTGTCTTTTCTTTCTTTACTTTTCATCTTTTCCCATCAGGGGTTGCCATGGCGAATCATCTGTCTCTATCTTCTGCATCCTCCACTCTACCCTCACACCAACTAACTTTATGTCCTCTTTCACCACATCCATGTCTTCTTTGTGGTCTTTGTTTATGCCTCCTCCATGGTGGCTCCAACCTCAGCATCCTTCTACTGATGTAAGGATGCTGAGGATGGAGCCACCATGGAGGAGGCATAGAAGAAGACAAATAAGGAGATTTATGGATGCTTGGTTTCTTTTGATAAAGGATACAAAATGTTCCAAAATCAATAGTTCTGCTTTTTATTCCTTGCATAGGAGCAACATTTTATAGTGACTGGAAACAAAGAAGCATTTTTGGTGAGACTTCCTGATAAAGGACACAAAAATGTGCTTTATAACCTTTTTACTGACAGGTCGGTCACTATGTAGAGTATATTTTAGTCCTTATATCTCATTGAAACATGCTCTCAACTTAAACTATTATAATAGCAAAATCTAAAAGTTGTTTTGATTAAAAGTAAAATATTATATTTCATTATTATAGCCTTATTTTTATTGTTTTATTATTAATTTACATTATATTGTAACTCATTGTCTCAAACTAATTAAAAAATGCTAAAAATATAATAATAATACATAAATAAAACTCAAAATGCTGCACTGTCTCAAAGTTTGCCTCCAGGCAGCTGCTGCAGGTCTACACAAAGTTATCAGATAGTTACACCACCTGAACAGGCAACCACCAGCCTCATAAAGAACAGCAGGTCTGCTGTCAGTTCAGGGTCATCCTGTAACAATCAGCCTCCTCAAGTTCAAAGTTCACACCGCTCATTAAAACACTCCCAACGCTTTAATTTGACACTTCCCCACCTTTTTCTTGACCTATTGTTGGTAAGAATAATTTTAAAAGGATGTGATCATTTTTTTAAACACAGATTTTAAAAATATACACCTCCTTGATCTGAAAGGGGGGTTTTCTCCAGCTCCACTGCGTAATAGGCCTTTATCCAGTAACATATGCTATAATCCAAAATGCATCAAAACCCTCCTGATTACTTTGTTACTGTCAGCAGAAATAAAGCAACGCTGATTTAAACCCCTTTGAAGACCTGAGTTATGAAATCCTCGTGTAGATTTTACTGCTGCTTGTTCCTAATCAGCCTCTTTAGTTTATCTTTACAGCCGAAATTGTTTTTTTATCTTATCAATATTACTGATTTACTTGCTTTTGCAGGCTTAGGTTTGTGCTCCGGCTGCAGCGGTCAGGTCATCGCGGTCCCTCGTGAGCACAGAGGAGGGGTTAACACAGGTCAGCTTAGAGCGGTGACACAGATTCCTCACAGAGAGGAAACTCCTGCTGCTCTCCTGAGGAGAGTCCAACACACACGCTGTTGTCTCCGGTTTCTTTTCTCACAAAGCTCTTTTTTCCCACACTTTCCATCATGAGGCTGTGGAAGCTGTTGGTTGGTTTTGTGAGAGGCAGAGCTGCTGCGTGGAACACAGAAACAAATTTTATTTAAAAATCTAAACACAAACCTGCGTGAAAATGTTCTGCTTTTGTCTAAAAGGATTTCAGGGGTTTACTGATGGATCCCATTAAGAGACTGAAAACTTCCCCCATCTCTCTCCTGGTCCTCTTTCATCATCTGCACCATCGTGCCAAAGGAAGCATCCAGTCATGGTTGGACCACACGCCATCGAATGATGCCTCTACGTGATGACGCCACAACTTAAAGCGGATTATCCCGAGGTGACTGTCATCAGCACGCCACCTCCCCTCCCCCCCGTTGTCTCAGACCATCTGGGGGTTACTACAGGACATTCAATTCAACGGTCGCCCTCGCTGCTTCTGCTGCTGCTGCACAGTCGGCTCCGGCCTCCACCGCCACCCTCCAGCTGCCACCTGGAGCAGACCCTAACAGCGACGGCTCTGTTCCCACGACACCTCTCAGCAATCACGTTAGAGGCTTTTCAGACAAACACAAATTAATCTGAGGAATTTCAAATGTTTATCTCAACATTTTATTTTCCCTTTTGACACAAGCATCAGAACAGTTTAGGCTCCTTTCTGTCAGGATTTCTTACAAAAGACATTTTTCACATCAGCAGCAGGAAGTGACGTGCAAACCACTGCTCACAGTCTCAAAGTAGTGTATTATCTGTTTTATTGTAAAAAGTGGAACACCTGCTGGGATGATCGGCTCTGTTCATCAAGTTTAGGCCTTCTCATACGTACGGACCGCTGTCACGCCTTCAAAGGTTAACGTCTGGATGGAGGAAACATAAATGTAAAGACTCGTGTTACATGTCATGAGTCCAGTGAGGATTTATGCAAAAGTGAAACAAGATGGAACTTTGAGATCAGGGTGTTGTTTAACAAAAACATCAAATAACAGCAGAATATGCATTTAACCCTACCATCACCATCTTCCCATCCTTGATTTCTCTGACAAATCGGGTCTCTTTTCCATCCCACTTCTGTATATGAACAAATCTATCTCCCTCCATGGTGAAGGTGGACTACAACAAATGAAAACAAAAGCCCAGTTAAAACCAGAACAGGGACTAGAGAACATTCAGTAAATCTAAACTTACTTTTACATGTCTGTCATCAGGTGTGGTCTCATCAAACTCCTCTCCCAGCTTGGCAGAGAGCTCAGTGTTCCTGAACGTGCTCAGAGTTTTCACCACCACTTTGTCTCCATCTTGGCTGATCACTATGGTCGGTTTGGTGATGTTGCCCACTTGTCTTGTGGCAAAACCAACACCTGCCCCAAAAAAATCACATTTCACCTATGCTTTTATTGTCATTTAACAAGAAAAAGAGTAATTTCCTCACCTAGTGCCTTCATATAATCATCAAAGTTCTGGCTGTCGATCAGTTTCCACGTGGCACAGAAAGCATCAACCATTTTTGCAGATGTTATCAGTCCTCTTCAAGCTGTCACAAACCCTCTTTTCTGTCAGCAGAAAGCTCTGCATCCTGCTGAAGCTTCAAACTAATACCATGTCAGAGGGCAGGGACGTCAGCTGCAGCACAAGAAGCTGATTGGACGCTCGAGAAGCTGTGTAGGCTGTGATTGGTCGATGGAAATCATGTTATTAACCCATTGTAAATGCATAAAAGACCATTATAACAAGAGGGTGGGACAGGTGCTTCATATTAGATCAGATAATCATGGAAATGTGAGCAGATTGAGACTCGTTTGCTACAAGTCAAAAGGGAATGCTTTGTAGTTTTACACGTTAGAACAGGAGTTTCTTTGTTTAAGTTTGTTTCATCAATCTATGATGTTGACATAAGTTGTAGGGAGGCTATAGAGTCAATATGTGTGGAGCTTTAATGTTTGACACAAATGTCGTGGTAACTCCATAAAAAAGTCAATCATTTCTATGTCTGTATGAGTGTGTGTTTATTAGATGTAGTTGGGTTTTTATTGGTCTTGAACTAATAACTAATAATTTTATATCTAACATGTTGGATTAGAAACTAGAAACTCATGCTGGTAAATATTTGTACCCAAAAATATTAATTTTTTAATATTACCTATTATAACTTCATTAATTTTTTAAGAATAAAATCCCTCTGAGTCTACCATGGATTTAGTTTTGCCCGCCAGAGGGCGTAACATCTGATATGTTTGTAGTGCTGTTAGCTAGCTGCTGATAGTACAGTTTACTATACTGTTAACGCTACTTTAAAACCTGTAGTAATTTTTAAGTGCTATATTTTATTTTGAAAGAATCTACAGTGTTTTTATTAACAATTGCAACTTCATCAGTGTAGTTCCCTATTCTCCTTCTCATTAATATTAATATTCACAAGAGGACAAAAAACACATTAGGATGTTTTTCCAGCTTCACTGAGATAAGGAGGGTAAACAGAACCAGAGTTTAGTTCTAGCTTTTTGCCACTGGAGGGCGTCAATCCCCCCTTCTCAGGGAGCATTTGATCTCTTTTAAGTGGTCAGACCGTGGCGGTAGTATGGTGCAATTGTGTCCTTTTTGCAAAAGATTACGCGATGGCGGCATAAAGGGGGTATGGGGGCTGTCTCTGTGCTGCCGTGGACTTCCGTGTATCTTGGACATAACTTGCTTTTTATTGAGATCAAAGCTGCACTTAAGTTTTTTTGACAATCTGCTCCTAAAGGCAGCTGTCCTCCACAGTCCCCATGCAGCCTATGGTGATCTGAGCTCCAGCTCTAATGGAGAGAAGCTCCCGGAGCTCTGCATCGCTCCAGTTTAGCTAAACAAATGCCCGTATTTACTTTCATTTTCAATATAGTAACTCCCCACGTGATCAAAATTTCTGCAACATCATCCCGCCATGGCACATTCATAAGACACACCGTTGCGGCAAAATTACAGATTTGCCGGTACGTGTGTCTTATAAAAAGGGCAGAGCGTTGAAACGGCTCATTCTGGAAGGTACTGTTAAAACTAATCAAATTGTTTTTTGTTAAACTGTTGTATGCAAAGAATTTCATAAACCTTGACCATAGAGCTATTATAAATCTAAAAAAATAATATTTCTCCTTTAAAAGACATTAAAAACACAACAAAAGTCCCACCGTTTATCTTTATTGCTCATAAAATACTTTCTGCAAAAGCAGTTTGAGGAGAATACAGATGTCCACTGCATCATTACATCAGGTCACTTCCTTATCAGTATAACATAATGTGTCACCAGTAATATCAGCAATAAGTCCACTGAGTAGGTCGCTGATTTTTTAACCAATAAAACTAATTTTGCACATTTTCTGGCCACCGATCAAGGCCAAAACGATGAGAAGCAGCATCATAAAATAAAGTCAAACAATGTCATGTTTGTCACTTTTTTCTAAAGAATCCATTTATTGTTTTATTTCCCTGAACTTCAGATTTAATGCATGCAACTAAAACATTAAATATTCTTCAAAAAAAATCCTAGGGCTCTTCACCTGGACAAGATCAATTCAAATAAAAGTGAGCTTCAAATTCCTCAGACATCTAAACCGGTCGTATACGCCCACCTCTCAGCTCCCAGTCTGATTTCACCCTAAAGGGGTGCAACATGCTAGCCTCTAAATGCTATAGCAATGATTTGCTTTAGCCAAGCAGGGCAACAGTTCAGCGTTAGAGTAAAGGATGAATAATAAAAAGTGTAAAAGAGGTAGAAGAGGAGGAGTGGGAGAGTTAGAGTGAGGTAGGGAGGACAGAGCAGCGACGATGCTTCTCCACATTAAGGCCCATCTCATCTCCCTGAAAACAAGTCCAGAGAAACGTTTTGTTCCCAACACACAGTGATGGGTTCATTAGAAAGACTAGCATTATAACTGTATCTTATAGAGGTTAAAAGGATTTATCTGAAGGCAGTTCTTCACCAAGTGTCAGTTTGTTGAGAAAATGAAAAAGAATCAATCATTTAAAAGCCACAAGAAAACATTTTTAACCCTTCGGTTGATAGAAAATCAAGTTAACACAGTAGATAACTGTTTATAAAAGGAAAAAATAAAAGTCTGGGCAGTTTACAGTATAAAGATTTAAATTAGCTACTGATCCATTAAACCAAAATCATCTTAAATCGTTTAAATAGAAAACCAAAGTGTCAGAAAGTCATTTTGCTTCTTTTTCCATCCTTAAAATGAGACTTGATGATTAAAAGTTCTTAAAAAAAAAAAAAAAGGTGGCACATGACTGATTGAGCTGGATTGTCCCAGAAGCAACATGGCATCTCACTGCATCTTCAGAAGTCCTGATTATCTATTATCCCATGCTATCTAAAAACTCCAACGCTGATCGACAACGGCACCTCTGGCTTCCTCGGTTTAGTTTTCCCAGAGCTATTCGGCGTGGCAGAATTTTCTCTGGGGAAGAAAAAAAGTCATATTTTAGTAACAACATCTGGATTTACAGCTGCTTCTTTTGTTTATTCCAACACAAACACACAGCTGGTGGGCCCACCCTTTCCTGCGCTGCTCTGCCTGCTCCCTGAGCCTCTGCTGGCCCTGCTCATCCTCAGCGGTAAAAAAGTCCCTGTTGTTGTCAATCAATAGATTCTTGGGGATAAAAAAAACCAGAACAGATTTAGAAAATCTTGTAGAAATAAAACGGACTCTTCAGGAAGAGCTCATTTAATACCTTGATGCCAATGACGTCGCCGTCTTTGAGGTGGAACGGAGGTCCGAGAAGCGATTCTGCCTTTTTCTTCCTCTTCTTCTTGGACACTTGCTGAGTCTGACAACACAAGACACAAAACACACTCACTCCTTTTCCCTAAATCGAGTTTCTTTGTGATTTACTCGGCGTTACCCAGTTGGAGATTTCTTCCCAAGTGTGTTTTTCTGGCTGGTGTTTGGCCAGCAGCAGAGAATCAGGAGAGAGGCCGTAGTGTGCAGCCACACACGAGCGCAGAGAGCGAGGAGAAGAATCATGGGAGGCGTCCCAAAGCAGCTCCTCAGGAGGGTAGTAGCACCTCTCTCCTGGGACGGCCATCCGAGCATTCAGCAGCACCTGCTTAGGCCTTGTAAATAAGAACAATCTCAGATTTTAAGTGACATAAAGAGGAAAAAACAACAAAATGCTTCAAATTCAGGTGCTTTAAATCTTACCCAACGTCTTCTTCCTTCAGGAGCTGCTGCACACAAAGGTCTGAACCGCTGGTCAGCTTCAGCTTCCTGAGGAAGTGGGAAAAGTAATAAAAACACACCTGTGAAGCAACAACTTAAAGGTCCAACATCTGTCCTGGATGCTCTGTATGACCTGAGTGTGACTTGTTGTCCTCTGAGAATACGAGCCAGCTTCCATCCTTCCATCTGCCACACACGAAGGAACCCCAAGGTCGGCACACACACATCCTGAAGCATCGGCAGCGTCAAGACCTGAGAGGAGAGGAAGAGCGCATCATAGTAGCAGAAAAAAGTCAAACATGGATGCTCGTCGTGTAACATGGAGTCAAAATCTGCGTAAATAAATAAAGTTCCTTTAGAGAAAAGACAAAGCTCTTTAAGCACCTGAGTCTTGAGCTCCTCCAGGGTGGCTTCATCCGATATCTCCACCTGTCCCACGCTTCTCAGCTCAGTCGTGGTTCCGGGCGACTGAGCCGTCATCCCTTTGTTCATTTGCTCTTCAGCAGCCGTGTCGTTCGTGTGATTAAAGTCTGATCCCAAACTTCTCGGATCCACAAACAACCAGATAGATAGTTTAAGAAACCCCTGAGAAGGAGAAATAAAAATAAAAAACAACCAAGAGAGAAGCAATAGAGCAATAATCAGAATCTAAAGCTGTCCTGAAGTTACTCAGTTACCTTTGGAGGCAGATGTCCCTCTGTGACGACTAACGTGTCTCCACTGGTGATCTTCAGCGCTGACAGAGGAGCATCCTGGGAATAAAAGTCTACCATTAACATGTGGCTATGAATAATTTAAATCTATAGCAATATTTTTATTTATAAGGCATGAATTTAGAAATGTATACAGCTCTCCTAGTGAAGATATGCCTGATTAAAATATTAAAATATTTGTTGTTGATCCCAAATTCCTACAGTCTGACTTCAGGTCTGGATCACTCACTACTTCTGATATGTGTACAAAAGGAAGGGAATTAGGTGTGAAGAGGCAAGGCAAGGCAGCTTTATTTTTATAGCACATTTCAAACATGGAGGCAATTCAATGTGCTTTACAGAGCAGGAGCAACAAAAGCATTAATCAAAATACACAAAGAAATAATTCAGACAATTAGATAGAAGGCATAGTTAAAAAGGTTTAGCAGTAAACGGTGCAGAAGGAGCAGCATAAGAAACATTCAGTCATAGGCTAATGAATACATGAAGGCTTTTAATTTTAATTTAAAAGTTACTAGAGTTGGGGCCTGTTTGAGGTCATAAGGAAGCTGGTTCCATCTATGTGCTGCATAATGACTAAAAGCAGCTTCACCCTGTTTGATTCTGACCCGAGGTTCTACCAGCTGACTGCTGTCTAGGGATCTGAGAGCTCTGCTAGGTGTATATACTGGAAGGAGATCCAACATGTACTTAGGCCCCATACCACTGAGTGATTTATAGACTAGTAGAAGCACTTTAAAATCGATTCTGTAGTTTACTGGTAACCAGTGCAGAGTTTTTAGAACGGGGGTGATGTGCTTGGTTCTCTTAGTTCTCGTTAGGACCCTAGCAGCAGCATTCTGAATAAGCTGCAGTTGTTTTACGGCTGTTTTTGGAAGCCCAGTCAGAAGACCGTTGCAATAATCTAGTCTGCGGGAGATGAACGCATGAATTAGTTTCTCTAGGTCTTGTTTCGACATGAGACCTCTGAGTCTTGCTAATTGATGGAGATGATAAAACGCTGATCTGGTTATAGCCTTTATGTGACCAGTGAAGCTCAGGTCTGAGTCAATGGTAACACCAAGGTTTCTAACCTGAGTCTTAGTCTTTATTCCTCTAGAGTCAAGTTGAGCAATAACTTCCATCCTCAGTTTTTTATTCCCAAAGACAATAACTTCTGTCTTGTCTTTGTTTAACTGAAGGAAACTTGACTTCATCCAGTCATTGACTTGCTCTATGCACTGACAGAGTGAGCCTAGGGGACCGGATTCATTAGGTGATAGCGCTAGATAGATCTGGGTGCCATCTGCATAACTATGATAGGCAATGTTGTTGTTGTATATGATCTGACCCAGGGGGAGCATGTAGAGGTTGAAGAGCAGTGGCCCAAGAATGGAGCCTTGGGGGACACCACATGTCATAGTGATCTGCTTTGATCTATGTTCACCAATAGAAACAACATAACCCCTGTCAGCAAGGTATGATTGGAACCAACTAAGGACTGTACCTGATAGTCCCACCCAGTTCTATCTAATAGGATGTTGTGATCCACAGTATCAAAAGCTGCAGTGAGATCGAGCATCACTAAAACAGATGTTTTGCCTGAATCTGTATTCATACGGATGTCATTTAATACCTTAATCAGTGCTGTCTCAGTGCTGTGGTGTTGTCTAAAGCCTGACTGAAAACCATCCAGGAGGTTGTTTGTCTCCAGGAAGTTGTTCAGCTGGATCATAACTGCTTTTTCAACAATTTTCCCAATGAAGGGAAGACTAGAGATTGGTCTATAATTATTCATCTCTAAGGGATCTAGTTTGCAGGAGCTGTATTATAAAAAACAAAAGGAGCTGCTTTATTTGTGTTTAATATAATGTATATAAGCGATTCACCTCATCCATGAGTGGTTCTCCAACCTCCTCACACCAATCTAGCCTCCTCAGGTGCCAACAATTACCTGAAATTTAAAAAAATATCCTAATCAGTTGTAAATTCCCAAAGGATGCACATTTAGGACATTTATTGTATTAAAAGAGGAAAGAAATGTTTTTACCATCAAGCCCAACAGCATCCAGCATCGCTTTAAGACACTACAGAAACAATAAAGATAAGATTCTAAGAAATGTACATAAAGATGTTTGTGAATACATTGTGAGTATTTTACATAGTATTTTTCTCACTTCTTTGACAGTGCAGGTCTTCTCCACAATGATATCCATCTCCATACCAGCAGAGGGCGCAGAACCCACGGTGTAGTGCAAGAACAGCTGCGGTGTGCAGAGAACCGCTCTAAACTTTAATTGTTAACTCACACCTCCTCGGTTTGATTTACAGGGTTAAACGCTCTTCGGCTTTTAATCACTGCAGCTGCAAGTAAAGAGGAGTTAAGTGAGGAAATAAAAGGCACACCTGTGATTCCCTGGGGCTTTTTCCCGGACAGAGAGTCAGTGTGGTCATGAGTCGCACTCCGGCGTCCCGAACGCTCAGCTCCTCGCACACTGTCAGAAAACCAGGATGAAGAATCAGAAGTGAACTCTTAAAAAGATGATCTACGGCTTCAAAGACGTGAGTGGAAGGAAAATTACAAGCAGGAGGGGAATACCTATTACACATTTGCAGCGTTTGACATTTTGCCAAAATGAGGGGGAATTCCAGCTCTTAAGTAACGTGCACCACTGAAATCAAACCCCAGGTAACAAATGACACGGTACCTGGAGGAAGGAGTTTCCCTGTGCAGTCCACCTGCCTCAGACAGTACAGTGCACCTGGTCACCAATAAAGAGAAAAACACACAACACACACGCACGTGCACACAGTCATTTATAGTAATAACTACGGTAATTCATAGAAATCATCTTTTTACAATTTTATTTATTCATTCATATGAAAATAGATTTTGTTTACTTCAACCTACTTCACCATGAAATCTTTTTTTAATATTTTTCTAGTGTTTTTTTTTTTTGCAGAGTTGAAGGATTTTTTTATCCCCAAAACATTAAAATTTTGAATTGTTGCCAAAAATATAAAAGTCCTTTTAAAGGGAACCCCAGATGGCCATTTCAGAGAGCTGGGTGTAGATTAAAGACAAAATAATCAACTGGATTATGAAGAATCAAAAATCTAAACAGCAAATGCAAAAACATACGCACCCATAAAACTGTTTAGTTAAACAACTTTCATGTCCCTATTTTATGAGTTATCTGCAGCAGCAGCAGCGCTGTAATTATGGATAATTGTGAGCATCTTGCCTGAAGGCTGCTCCTGCAGCTGCAGCTCCTCCACGGCTCTCTGTTTCACTTCACACAGCATCTGCAAAGAGCAACGAGACAGAATGAAAATTATTCCTGTAAAGAATATAAACGCATAAATCTGGAGATAGAAAAAAAGGAGAGACAACAGGAAAGACTAATTACTGACCATATTTCCTGTGGCTGGAACCTTGACTCTCCTCCTCTCCTCCTCTTTTTCCTCTTCACCTCCTTTTAATTGTGGTCGAAACTCCACCTGGAGCCAGCGGCAGTCAGACGGTGTGGTCACGGTGACGACGTCTCCGTTTAGGGTGAACACGCTGATCACAGTGAAGAAAAATATCAAAAAGTCCCTCCATACATCTGGCGTGTCACTAGAGATCTCACCTGCTGTCCAACGACTCCGGCTCCAGCACCAACAGCGCGTCTCCATCTTTCAGCGACAGATCCTTCAGAGTCCGATGCATGTCATCTGGTGGGAATACTCTCCATCCACTCGCGCCCCCTCCCTCTCCGGCCCCCTGCTCACCTCCCTTTCCTCCTTTATGCTGCTGACACAGCAGACTGTCCTTAGGCTCCCCGAGTGCCTCCCTCACCTCCACAAGAGTTGCACCACCTGCAAACCCTCTTGCTTCCCTTTTGAGTCCCGGCCCGCCGTTTTCACACTCGCTTTGTTTACATTCGACTCCATTTTGAGCCTCCTGCTCAAAATCTTCACCCAGAAAGGGTCGGACGACAGTAAGCAAGACCGGTTCCCACTCCGCTCCCGTTTGAACAGCCGCACCACAAACCTGCAGGTCAATTAGGACATTCAGGATTTGAGGTTGAAATTAACCAAAGGAAATAAAAACCCACAAAGTCTTTCCTTACCTCTCTACCGTTCCACACAAACAGGTCAGAGCTGGTGTGGATTCCAGCACTGTACAAGGATACGTCATCAGCTGTAGAGAAAACCAATTATTAGCGCCAAATGTTATTCAAAGGGAACAAATTATGACTATTTTCTTAATTTATAATAGTTCTATGTCAATACATGTTATGGCCAGGGCTGTACGTTAACATTTTTAGCTTATAGCACCGGTGCAACAAAGGTTGTAGGTTTTGTAGCACAGACCAAAATCTTGTAGCACCGGCATTAAAATTCTGTTATAATCTCTAAAAACCAAAAGTAGTTCTTATAATTATTTAAACACACTGACAAACACTAATAGTACATAATGAAAACACAATAACAAGCGATGCAAATTCTTGGTAATGTGAGTCTCACTGACATACTTGGCAATAAAGCTGATTCTGATTTTGAAATATCTTCAGACATGTTTGTCAGTGTAAATTAAAAAAACATTTTCATTTATTAAAATGAGTGTAGATTTGTTCATTACAGAGGTTCATTCTCCACAGCATAGACATTGAAGAGGAGATGCCGCACTGACCGCTGCTGCCTATAGCGGCCGCATTTGCAGGGTCTACTTTTCATGAAGTCTAGTTAACAGGATGTTTTAGCTAAGGCTTTAGTGCCGTGGAGATCTGGAGCTCTCGAACTGTGAGAGAGCGTCGTTCATAAACCCGTTTACTTTAATGTTCATCAGGCAAAATACGAGCACGGTCACAAAAAAATGAATGAACGTTCAATGAACTCATTTAGGCACAACACTGCAGGGTTGTACTTGTAAACTTTTTCCCTCTCAGCCATACCTTGGTTTGGTACAGATTGTGTTTTTGTTTCTTCTTGTTGGCACGGTTTGTTTTCCTGTTCTTTTAAAGGTTTATGAAATAAAACAACTAAATTATGAAGCTCTTATTATAAAAGGCTCAATAATATGTATTAATTTGGTGTTGTCTAGTTCCCTCATTCCCATCTGATTTATAGTTAATTCATATTTTATGGAAAAATTGACCTACATTTCAGTAACATTTAAGGTTTGTATTAATATCACTCATCTTAGTCAAAATAACATCTAAATATCTACAGTTAAACTCGGTTCAGTAGAATTGAATTTATTTCATTAACATGTTCAGTAGTAAACTACTGGAAATGCTAATAACAATAACAATAATATTTAATTTCTACGGATAACAATGTAATGGTGGCATGTTTATTATGTATGGGTTGGCAATAATCCAGTTTAAATTATTTTCACAGATAGAAGCGTTTGTGAATTACATACTACAACGCTTGCCATAGCCCTGGAGTGTTGCGCAACTCGTAACGTGACTCAGCCTCTTTTATAAAACAATGCCGCCAATTTGCCGCAACGCCGAGGTGGCATCAGGGAGCCTAAGGTCGTTTATAAGAGCTCAGACCGTGGCGGTAATGTTGCGCAATCATGTCTGTTTTATAAAAGATTACACGATGGCGGCATAAAGGGGGTATGGGAGCGGTCTCTGCGCTGTCGCGGACTTCCGTGTATCTTGGACATAACTTACTTTTTATTGCATTTGAAGCCGCGCAGGTGTGTGTCCACCGTCCCTTTGAACTGTCAGATGATCTGAGCTGAAAGATCTAACAGAGAGAATCTCCTGGAGCTCTGCATTGCTCCAGTTTATCATCTCAGCTAATTCTGTTTACAAAAGTGAAACTTAAGCCCGTGTTTACTTTCATTTTCAATATAGTTCCTGGCCGGAGCTCCGCATTAATTCATCATGTGGTCATGACACCTCCCTCTGTTGCGCCAACGCTTAATGTGCGTTTATAAGACCGGCGAAGCCGCAATATTACCGCAATATTACTATCAAGCGTGGCGGCACGAATGCCGCAAAATTCCCACAATGCGATGACGCCATTGCGCGTTCATAAGACACACGTTGCGGTAATATTACGCTGATTTGCCGGCATGGTGTGTCTTATAAAAAGGGCTTCAGTAGCTGCTGTGCTGCGGCTCTGTTCCATAGCGCTGCAGAAAGCTAAGAGGATGGTGGGGACTTTTATTCTGTTTGTAGAGTTTAGTCATTCTTAGTTTTACTATCCTCGTGTTTTTTGGAAACCCACTTGATCATAGCGTGCTAACCCGCTAGCTTTAGCATTATTAGCCAATCTGCCCGTAGGTGCGCGTTTGATCCCAAACTTTGGACCGTTTCTGCCTTTGTATCTTTGCTGGTTCCTCTATTTTCCTTCACAGCACCTAGATTACCATGTAGTGCACCAGTAAAAAGCATATTACTTAACAAAAACATATAACTTACATTTGTTCAATAAAGTTCTGGGGGAAAAGGTAACTTGAAAAGATCTAAAATCTAAAAAAAAGTCTAAAAATAGTTTATTGCACAGAGTGTTTTTTTTCATCGCACATGCGACATATATGTCGCACTGTACAGCCCTGTATGGCCCTGGGCCGTTTGTGTTTTTTATATTTTAATTCAGTCCTCTGTTTCTTCCTTCCTGTGTGTGAGAGGAGAGAAAATGAATCACCTGGCTCCTCCCACACCTGCACAGCTTCATTTGGACTCTACCAGCTTCCCCAAATAACAATCAGCTCTCCCACTGCATAAAAGCCAGCCAGTCCTTAGATTCAGGGAGCAGCAGACCAGAGAGGTTCCCTCTGTTCTGTTGTCTCCTCGACAGCATTTGTTTTGTTGAATTTATGATTATGTAACAACTTTGTGTGCGATTTGGTGAGAAAGTCTCTGTTTTAATCGCTTAGTATTTACTGTGTAAAGGAAGCGTTGCACTTTCTTTGGTTTAAACAAGACATCCCTTGTTTAGAGGAAGTTATGTGATGGATATGTGTCGATACGTGTGTATTAATTTGGTTAGAGATTTTTGTCGTAGTTGTTACTAGTTTTGAGTTGCCACTGATTTGTCCTTTTTGTTACTCTTTTTTAATCTGTGTTTTGTATTTATGTAAAGAAATTCTGTTATATTGATTTTATAACACCTGAACATGCATCCTCATTGTTCCCCCAGCCCCCCTAGACAGCCTGGGATATAACATTACAAAACATGTTTATGAAGGTCTTTGCACAAAATCCATCTCACATGAAGTGATTTGACCAGTTTTATTCTTCCAGAATGAGTCGTTTGTTGTCACTTTAAGAAAACAAGCTTGACCTGGCCACCTCCCCACTCAGGTCTGCTATAAGCTGAGATGCTCTAATATCTGGGAGGGGCTCCAGCAGCAGCTCTCTTGCACGTGAGAGGTGGTTCTATGCTACTTTCCCCATGTGTGACATCACAAACTGAAACTTTTTAAACGGCTTGTTTCCTGAGCGCAGCCACAGCTGCAGCTCACCGCTGCAGCTCACCGCTCCCCACCATGGGGATGGGTCAAATGCGGAGATGTAATTTCACCATTGTGTGATGAATACTTGGGACTTTAACTTTAACTTTCAGGCTTAGAATTCCCAAAACCAACCACTGACAGAAAACTGATGGATTTTGTCTTGTTTTACGCCATGGCAGCTCTAAAGGATGTAGAAGGTGAGTTTTGCATGATATGTCTGCTTTAAGAGCAAAAGCATAAATATTAGAGATTATTTAACCTGTGAGAGTGTTGTAGAGGTGTAAACCTGCAGGAAGACTCTTAGCCATGGTCAGAGCCATGTCTCCTTCCCAGAGTTCCTGCATCTAGAAGCAAGACAAAAAAATAACAAGCTCAAACTCAGGATTTTAAAAACACTGGGCTAATTATTGTTCATTATAAAATACCTGATAAATAGTGAGGCGCAAATCCCCCACGGTCTTCCTCCGGTCGAAGCTCAGGGTGGTGATCCCACTTGGTCCTGTGCTGATGGGCTGCAGGGCTCCATTTTCCAGCCTATAGAAGGGTGCCAGGTGCAGTCGCAGCTCCACTGTGTTATTACTGGCTTCAAACTGCTCACTGAAATAAAGAAAACATTTACAAGTTTTGTAATTCCTGACTAAAGTGAATTGTCATGAGTGAGTCAGTTTGTAATAAGTAGCTGTAAATCCAATAAGAGCATGATAAAATAAAAAAGTGCTTGTTCTTTACCGCTTCTGCTGCAGTTGGATGTTCTCATCCTGAGCCATTTGGATGAGCGGAGAAGGGACTTTATACCCTGGATTGTTCAGAGCTAAAAAATAAAAACAAAGAAAATATTCAATAGCTAAAAGAAATAAATGAGCTGTGAAAAGTACAACTAAATAATGAGTTCATTTGACAGAAACTAAAACTAGCAGGTTCTTTCAGTTCACTTGTCCTCCAATTCCTTTTCGTTTCACTGAGGTCATTTTTCAAAAACAAACAAAAACAAAGTACTTGTTACCTTCGCTTGGTCTGTACAGCTGTGTTTTTCTGTAGAACAGCATGTAGGCGCTCTCTTTGCCCTGGAACTGCTTCTCAATGTCCGACTCCCTGATGGAAGTCACAGTGGAGTCGTTGAGGTCAAACCAGTGGCTACCCTGCTGACAGACAGGAGGATGCACCGTGAGAAAAAAACAAGAAAGGCGTAAAAATCCCAAACTTAAAAAAGATTTTACAAAAAAAAATCTACGTTATTTAGAATCTGTTGCTTTTGTACCTCGGGTTTTATTTCCTGCTCTCGATCAGATGTTCCCGAGTCAGGAGCTGTTGGGTCTGTGGTTTTCTCTGCTGGATCGGGGGACTCGGTCGCTGGACTCGGAGGGTTTGTCTTCAGCGCCACTCGAGTACCATTTGACACAAGCATGAAAATGTCACTGTGGGACTGCAGAAACTGAACGAGAAAAAGAAAAATGTGTGAACTTGGTGATACGTGTAGGAAATTAGGACAATGTAAGCAAGGTCACAAATCAACTTCACCTTTCCAATGGGACCATACTGTTTCCTGAACTTTTTGCTCCAGGATGAGCCGATCTTATTCAAGAGTTTCTGACCCAGCTGATCAATCAGAACGCTCTTTGATGACTCCTGGTGGACAGCAAAGGTACGGCAGGTAAATGATGCTAGTTTAATCAGAGAAAACGAAAGAAACACACACATGATGGTCAGAAGTAGAAACAAATTTTATACCTGGGAAATAATTGTGGTGAGGACAGAGAGGGGGTCATCTTCTTGCACGTTTGGCTCACACGCTTCCTTGACCTCCTTGATTTTCATCTGAGTTTTGGGTTTGCAGTCCTCCTCCTAAACACAAGACGTAGCCTTCAGTAGAGCAGCAATACAAGCACAAACTAGTTAAAGTGCATGGCTTCTAAAAAACGTTTTATGGTTTTTCTCACAGGTGGTTCCCATCGGCCTAGCTCATCAATATCCTTAATGTAGGCGTGGTAATGGCCACCATAGCAGCCTCCTTTGTGGATGATCACAGAGAACAGGTCATAGGTGAAATCTACGTCGTCTCCGTCAGTCTGAGGGAAGAAAACACAAGGTGATATAACTGTAGTCCTGACAACAACATAAAAGGCTTTAGTAGTACCTGTTCACAAAAGGGTCTCAGGTTGATGGTGAGCGGGAAGCTGTAGCGGCCCGTCTCCTTGTATCGCTCACATTTAGAAAAGTCAAAGCTGAACCTCAGCAGAGACATCGTCATGAAAGGAGGAAGCTTCTTCAATTTGGCGGACTGAAATAACATTTTAGAAAGTAAAATTTCAAGTTTTCATTAAATTTTTATGCTTTTTTTTTTAAATAAGGCCTATTTTATTTTGTAGTTCACTGTAATAAAACACAGAATGAACAATGCCACTGACCTTAGCAGCGGTGACCAGTCTGTCACACTGAGCACAGCAATACAGATTAGTGCCCTCGAACAACTCTTCCTCCACAAACATGTTCCATAAAGCATCCTCCAGACTAGATACACCGCAAACACACACCGTCAGGTCCAGGAAGTCCTCCTACACACAAGATGAGCAAAAAGTTACAACATCCTCAAAAATTAAATAGTGATGCATTTAAAACAGGCACACCAGGACACACCTGTCGCTGGCTGACGTTTCCACACTCCTTACAGACGATGCTGTTGACGATGGTGCCATGGTAGAGTCGGTGGATGAATGTACTGCCACTGGTCCCCACAAGAGAGTGCTCCAAGGCACTGAACAGGATCCGGTTAAGCTCCTGAACATCCTGCTGATTCGTCCCCTTAAAAAAAATAAACATTCACAAAAAAAGCAAACAGGTCAGACAAAGAAAACTTGTTTTTACAAATCTTAAGTTCACTATTTCATAGAAATACGAAGTTGCACTACGTCTGCTCTATTGAGCAATATTTAAATCATAATTATTTAACATGAGTACTCTTCAGGTAAAAACTCATAGGAAACTTGTGCCAAAATAAGAGCGTTAGGTGATGCCCAATTCAGGGGCACAGATTATGATCAGTGCTCACTTTACCAAAGTTTTTGCATCTTTATCTGCTACAGTTGTATATTTTGAATAGTTTACTTCAAAAATAAATATTTTCATCACCAAGATGTGTTTTTTGAAAGCATAAAGTTATTATAGCAGAGGTTTTCTGATCATATACAGAATAAAATCCTCAGAGTTCACATTTTAAGGAAAGTACCAAATCGTGCCAGCAGGTGGCAGAGTTGTAGTGTTTAGTGGTGATTTTAAGGCATGTTTGGTAGTTTTGGCTTGGTTTTAGCACCCCCTAGTGTCCATTTAGTAGAAACAAAAGCAAAACTTATCTCCTCACTGTGGGTTTCTTTGTAACACCTTAATCTAACTGCTTAAATTAGTTTCTACGCGAGCGGTTCTTCACTAAATCAAACAAATCAGCTGTGTTAATTATCTAAAACATGCAGGAAACGCGCTGGAAGCAGACTGCAGCACCAGGCATGTCAGCTCCTTTTTTTTTTTCCAAAGTCCAACAGAGACCGGAGCGGCACTCTGAAGTTGCAAGTGCAATATACTGGCCACAGAGGGCGGTAGGGGTCTGAGTGACATTTCATTAACCCTGTAAAGGGTCATTTTAGCTATACTGGCTCAAGAAAATGATTTTAAAATACGAAAAAGTTGTATAGTATGGCTTTAAACTTCAAACTTCGTAAGTATAAATTTAAAACAAACTACTTTTTTCATACAGACTAACATAATTCAAGCCATCAAATCCCGACATCAAATCATCGTTATCAACCAAATGTATCTTCTCAGCGTCTATTTTCAGAGTAAACATTTAGAAATAATGAAATATTCCATTTGCATCAACACATGAAAATGAAACTGTATGAGAAAATTTTGATAGACACAGAAAGTGTTAAAATAATGAGAGGATTTTTCTACGTGTCAAATGCTGTTATTGTGTTTTGCCCTTGTTCTGCCTTCTTTACTTGCAGTGATTTATTTTTAAATGCCCACATGCTCTCTCTGGATGCTTTTGATTTATTAGTTATTACAGAAAAAATTGGGGGGAGTTGTGGTTTTAGAAAAATGGTGCAAAGCATGCAAAAATGAATGCCAATCATTTATAAACCACAGCAGAATGACACAGGATATCAGGCCTTTTCACCCATCTCCTAACAGCATTATTTTTTAACATTATTTTTGCACACCCTGTGGAAAACTTTGTATCAGTTTCTTTCTGCTCTCTGACTTCAGGCAATAGTTTTGCATGAACACAGCTGGGCGGCTTCCAGACACGGAGGGAAAAAAGTGAAATTCCAGTCAGGTTGCTGTGCTGGGACTATATGGTAGGCACGCAGTTCCTGACATTACTCGGGGGTAAATCAATCACTGAACTGAAAAGTGTAACGTGAGCCTCTCTTTCAGACCTCGCTGCTGTTCCAGCCAAAGCTGTCAGTGAGGTCAGTGGTGGAGGCGCTCTGCTGGTTCACCAGCAACAGACGGGTAAACAGCCTCTGGAGCTCCAGTGGAATCACTCTGACCTGGGTGAAAGAAAAGGACAAACTTTAGTTTCACAACAAATACATGACGCATCAGGCATCTTGTTTCACTTACTTTTGCCTCTGGTTTGTCTTTGTCCTCAAGACACCCCAGCTCTTTTGGTCCCAGACGGAACAGCTCCTCTGCAATCATACACCAAAAACATCCAATAATAATAATCAAGTGTAAATGATTGTGCTGGAGGCTGTGTGACCAGCCCTTACCTCTGAACTCCGGGGTGAACAGCAGAGTCTGGAGCAGAGAGTTCAGGTAGCACGTCCCTCCCTGGTTCTTAATGCCACACAAATTACTCCTTCCTCGGGGTGGAGGAGGCTCATTACCCCCTTTGGTAGTTCGTTCCATGGGGGAGGCTGAAGAGGAGCCTTCGCTGTCCTCTTCTTCAAAAAGGTTTCCAAACATGCTGAGTGGAGTTTTTTTCAGTTTCGTTTCTCTGGGTGAAGCAGTAAGACGCGTTAGCTCCGACGTGCCCTCTTGCTATCTCATCTTGGTCTTACCGAGTTCTCGGTCAACAGTGGCTGGACTGACCCTGAAATAAGAGGAGTTCACGGGGCTAAACATTGCGACCAGGACCGGGTTTGTAGCTGTGTTAATGAGTTGTCTTAGCTCGATAAGGCCAATCAACCGCAGCCCTTCACCGCTGAGCTGATTGAAAGACGAGCGACAAAAGAAATCTGACAGTCGGTGTTTCAACTACTGGAAAAACAGCGTCGAATTACCGAAACGGTGGCTAGTATTTGATCGAATTTTACTCGAATTGGCTTCGGACACAAGCTCGTTCTTCTCTTGATTGTCTTAAAAAGGAATATAAACGAAACGTAAATAAAGACACCATAGCAGGACAGTGAGCCGCCATGTTTCTAATGTTACAAATGCACTGATGCATTGTGGGATTTGCAGTACCTAAATCAGTCGAGGAGCAAACTTGAAGCAATATTAAAGATAATTTGTTTTTGTTTTTTACCAAATGTCTGAAATACTTTTTTATTTTTATAATCCGATATAAATCTTTAAATCACAACATTAAGATACTTTTGTTGCAGTAACTTTTATTCTACCTAAAACTTCACTTCCGGGTATTTTAGCGTTTGCTTGTTCAGTTGCATAATGGGAGTTGTAGTCTTTTATAGAAGTAACGTGAACATTTAAAGAAAACAGATAAAAGACATTTTTGATCTAAAGCTCCTGCTGACACACACAAAAATATGCTTTTTTAATTATTAAAAGCAAGTTATCTGTATTGGTAAATTAATTCTTCATGTTAAATAAAAATAAAACAATAAAAATAAAATCTTTTTTCTTTTTATTATTTTGCGCTGAAATTATGGACTCGGTTATTAATTAACCAAAATGACTAAACAAACAACAATATCAAATACAATCAAATATATAACTATACATTTTATCATTTATTGTCACTTTTGGGATTTAAGTTAGTTCATGCAGCAAAATCAACAGTCCAAATGAGAGAGAAAATGATCTAGTCAAAACAATATGTTAAATATATTTTAATAGCAAATATTCTTAAAGACAGATTGCAGATTTAAAGAGGCTTGAGTTGTAATAATTCTCCTCAAATTGTCCACACAAAGAGATCTGTCAATATTTGTGTCAAAAGGGTTCTATTAGTTATTAACAAATGTATTTGTGACTTATGTGATGTCTATACTAGCCAGAACCACTGTGAAATTTCTGAGTAACCTATTTATACAGGTGAAACTTGAAAAATTAGAATATGGTCCAAAAGTTCATTTATTTAAATAATTCACCTTAGACTGAGAGACCATCTAAAGGCTCAGGAACCGTTTGCAGGTGTTCTGGATTCATTAGCTGATTAGAGTGTGACACTTTGAGTCTAGAATATTGAACCTTTTCACAATATTCTAATTGTCTGAGATTCTGAATTTGGGGTTTTCATCAGCTGTAGCCATATTCATTACAATTATAACAAATAAAGGCTGAAATATCTGGCTTTGCATGGAATGAGTCTATCTCATATGTTAGTTTCACATTTAAGTTGAATTACTGACTTAAATGAACTTTTTCACCATATTATTCTAATCTTTCAAGTTTCACCTGTATGTGTATACAGAGTACAGGAACACCTGTGCAGAGTATGGACTGGGAACCCCAAGGTCAAAGTGGGAAACACCCCCTAAGGTGGTAGAAAACGAGCGAGCCAAGATCCTGTGGGATTGACAAAATGGTGATGACGAACCAACTGGACATTGTGGTGGTGGGCAAACAACAGAGGACAGCCATTGTAGTTGACGTGGCAATTACCAAGTGATGCAACATCAGGAAAAAGGAACGCGAGAAACTAGAGAAGTACCAGGGCCTCAAAGAAGAACTTGAGAAAGCCTGGAGAGTGAAGATCAGAGGTGCCCGTGGTCATCGGGGCACTCGGGACAGTGACCCCCAAACTGGAAGAGTGGCTAAAGCAGATCCCAGGAAAAACATCAGACATCTCAGTCCAGAAAAGAGCAGTTCTAGGAACAGCTAAGATACTGCGCAGAACCCTCAAGCTCCCAGGCCTCTGGTAGAGGACCCGAGCAGGGAAGGATGAGACCACCCGCGGTGGGTGAGATGGAAATTTGTTTTTTTATATATATATAATGCCTTTCATTTCGATAAATTTCATTGGACTATTAAATAAAATGATTGTAAATGTTTTTCTCCATGATAATTTCCAAAAATCTACAAAAATATACACAGGGGCACAATAAACTTCTCACAAATATAGTACAAACAGCAATACACACTTTTTTTTCTAATAGGTTTTCAGTTTAAATACTTTGGAGAGAGGTGCTTTGGCACTAGAGTAGATCAGATATGACTCTCCGTTAGTGCTGAAAAACTCCCAGTCACTGCATCCGATTGTTGGGAGCCAGTGAACGGGAACAAATCCTTCATATCCCTGCCACCTGTAGAAGAAACAGGAAACAGAAATAAAACAAAAGAATAAAAATCTTGTTAAATTAGTTGCAAAGTGATGCTTTCTATAAAGAAAGTACATCACTATAGAGGTATATTTCTATGATAGCTCCATATGGACTACATTTTTAAAAGGGACTGATGAAAGAATTCACAAGAGGAGAGGAAACAGTTGACAAGTTAAATACCTGTAGAGAATGCTGTTGAGAGAGTAGGATTCTCCGTTATAGGAATTAGCAACAACCAGAAAATGTTCCTCCCCAAGGCTGAAGAATTCCCAATCCACTGCACTGGGAGCAAAGAGGATGTTTAAGTGGAATATGACGACTGAGTGAAATGACAGCAAACATCTTTAAAGATTATCTCATCATCTGGATTTGCACATGCATCTGGTTCATCTTATCTGATCATTACACATCGATACCTGTGGGTGACGATATCCTGGAAACGGACAAACAGTTGTCCGCTCATGTCCAGCTCGTAGATTGTTGAGTTGATGGTGTATTGACTCGGCCCATTACCATGGAGTCTGTGTCCATTTGCAACAACCAGAAACACTCTGCTGCCAATCCGGAACATTTCCCAATCTGTGGCGCAAAATGTCTACAATTCCATAAAAGGGAGAAAAAAAATTAATGACAGATCAATCAGTCAAGTGTTTTCTATCCCTCAAGGAGAAAATTCATCACATATTTGTGGGGTGAAGGTGTGGACAAGAGTGAGCATGTGAGCAGAGAGAGAACTGGTAAACAACAACAACAGATGGTTCAAAGGATCAAAACTGTTAGGCAGTTTGTGTTTATATCAAGATGACAAAAATACGTTTTCCATGACTTTTCATACTCAGATATTAGGATACTCTTACAAAGACTTTTATTTCTGGATGATATTTAAATTAATTAAAATCTAAAAAATAAAAATAAGCACCAGCAGAATGGACAGGATCTGTGTAGGAGGTAATTATATTGACAGCAAGGAGCATTTGTTGCACTTCAGAAGCTCTGTGGTGAAAAAAGGGAGTGGGAAACAAACTGGAGGTCGTCCACAACAACCTTTGAATCAACTTGTCCTGTTACTGCCAAGAGTCAATAAATCACTGTGTTTATTTCATAATTATCACCTTTCAGCAATGATCAAACACTCACCTGAATGCTAGAATCATGAATTAGCAGGTAAAACGTTCATTACAGTGAGTCTCCATCATTTATAACAATTATCAGTTAAAGATTGATATGTCTCGTGTGGTGGAGACAGTTTACATATATAGCTGTTATATTTATGAAGTAACTAGGAAACAGGGCTGCATGGTGATGCAATTTGTAGCAATGTTGCAATGCAGCAAGAAGGTTGCTGGTTCGAATCCCAGCTGCCGCCTTTCTGTGTTGTTTGCATGTTCTCCCCATGCATGTGTGGGGGTTCTCCAGGTGCTCTGGTTTCCACCCACACACCAAAAACATGCATGTCACATTAATTAGTGACTCTAAATTGTCCCTGGGGTTGAGTGTGTGTGTGTGTGTGTGTGTTGCTGGAGATAGACAACAACTTCCCATGACTCTACAGAGGAATGAGCGGTTACGATAATGAGTGCGTTAAGATAACTATAGAACAATATAAATATGTAAATAAAATTGGCACTTTCCAACTGCAGTACCTGGATCCTCCAGTAGAGGGCACAGCATAGGTAGGTAGGTTTTGAGGAAAAAATTACTAATAAGAGATTATGAGGTAGCAACTTTAGATTAAAAGGGTTTCCTAAATCGTCAAAATGAATGTTTTTCTATTATTAGTCATCTCAGACTGATATTGCATCACAGAGACTGCGTTTGTGCAGCTCTGCTGTTTCATTTCCCTCTTTTCTCTGATGATTTCAAGTCATTTCATTGCCACCAGCCTCAAGGAGTTCTGACTCTTCCCATCCACCTGCGGAGTTCCCCTTAATTACACATCTCCCTGTGTTTTCTCACGTGGCTATCAATGTGTCAACACACTCGCATCTATTGTAGCGAGATCCAACTAAATTGTTCACTATCAGTTACACGGCGCTGCTATCGCACAAGCAAATGCCAAACCACGTTCATGTGCTTTTTCCTTCCTCCCAACCTATTCTCCTTTTATCTTTGTATTCGTTTCAGTCTGCACAGATAACATCATTTTTTCATCTCAGAGATATACATCTCAGCAGAGGGAATCAAAGCCCAGCTGATGAATGGTAGGAAAATCATCTAGCAAGATGTTGCCTTCAAGTGTTTTTGAGTCCAGATCCTACTCATGCACAGATTTGCAGTGATAGAGGTAATTTGCATCATTTTTATGCCATTGAGTTCTCTCTCACTTACCTTGATTGTCTGAAACACCTGGAATTTTCCATCGATCCAGACGTAGATGATCGAGTCCACAGAAGTGGTCACTCCATCAAAAGCATTTGCAACAACCAGGAAATGGTACGGTCCCACAGTGAAGAACTCCCAGTCGTAGGCTCCTGAAGTGAGCAGCATCTGGTGAACCTCAAAAGCCTTTATTGATCTGTTCCACCTGTATATCACACTGTTTATAGTGTGGTTGTTGTCACCTGCAATTAGCAGGAGAAAAAAGTTGTTCATTCCAGCTTCGGAAAATCTGAGCAAGCCAGAAGCAAGTTATTTAATCAGCAATTCATATTACCCTGCCTGTGATTGGCCACAGCGAGGTAGGAATGTTGTTCAATATTAAAGGCCTCCCAGTCTCGTGCACAGAAGGTCTGCAGGGTCTGAAGATGCACAAATCGTTTTCTTCTGTTGCTCCACTTGTAAATCACAGAAAAGTCCTTTTTTGACTCTTTGCTAAACCGCTCGTCTGTTCCAGCCCCGGAGTTAGACACCACAAGGAATACCTACAAGAAAACAACAAAAACAGCGAGACATGAGGGTTCAATCAAAGACTTTGTCCAGAGTGTGATTGCTCCGATAACTTGCCATACCCTCTTCCCCATTCTGAAATGTCTCCAAGCCAGAGCTCCGTGTGTGCTGATGTTCTGGTAGAGCTGGAAACCAGAGTGGGTCCACAGATACAAAGCTGAGCCAGAGGCCGGGGACCGGTGGGCCATGGCAGCCATCAGACCTACGCCAGGTACCTGAAACACCTGAAAATGTTGCATTGCAAGACAGTAAAAAACAAAAATTAAAGCATCAGCATGAACATATTCACTGCTTTTTATGTTTATGTTATGAAATAATTGGTAACACTTTACAATATGGGTCAATTTATTAACGTTACTTAGTGCATTATTAAGCATTAATAAACAAATGGTTACCATTATTGTTAACTATTAAGTGTCTTTAGGACAAAGGGCTGGGGGGGCTGTTTAGTAATGCATTACATAATATGGTTAAGCAGCTGTTAATACTTTATTTATTAGTTTATTAATGCTTAATAATGCATTAAGTAACGTTATTAAATGGACCCTTATTGTAACATGTTACCAGATAAATGAGACCTCACATAATATCATAAGAGCTCACGTGATCTGTTTGCAGGTAAAGTGCAGGTTATGACTGATTCTCTGCTGTCACCGCTTGAATTTGACCAAGCTATGGCTATTTTTATTCTCGTTAAAGACATGTTTTTGATAAATCTTGAATGTACGGCAACATAGAGCTGTCACCCACATAAATTAAAATTAGAGCAAAATCACGTTATAGCATGATTACGTTATTGTTCTAACGATACAATTTTTATGTTTGACACGTTCGTACAATATAATGTAACATTGTACAAACCTGATATGTATTTAAGAATGTGACATATATTGATTGGACGGGATCATGTTATAACATGGTTTTGCTCGGGTGACAGCTGCACGTTTCTAAGAACTTTACCTCTTTAACAGGATCAGTACTTTCCTCTATTTTCTGGATCCTCTACATGTCTCCTGCCCTCTGGTGGGAGATCTACGTACTACAATGAGCAGGTACCAATTTTATTTCTGTATATTATTGTTGTGTTGTTACACAATTACATAATAAATGTTATTTTATATGGTAAATTATTATTATTATTATATATTATATCTATGACATTATCATTAGCAAATAAATACTTGAGTTTGTCTGAAATTTCTAACCATTACTTCATGCTGTGTGTCCAAAGTGCGGCCCGAGTGATTTTGTGCGGCCATCACTAGCATTTCTAGATTTTTTTAATTTTATCTCTCCAGCACTCTGTTGATCTACATTGACGCTATCTTTTAAATTTGAAGTTTAGATTTTTACAAATATGTATATTTAGGCCTTTTTTTGAACAGTAGTTTTACACACAAAAAATGCCCGTTTTTGTGGCCCGTGATGGATTTTTGTCTTTGTCTTTAAAAGTTTGGACACCCCTGCTTTAAAGGGTCTTTAGAGAAAAAAAAATCTTTTGTTTAAAATGAGAATTCTAACAAATTAAACCAATGAAAAGCTCAAGAGTTGATGAATACCTCTATGTCATGTGTCTCTGAGCTGGTGGTAAGGACCTGATGTTCCAACACGTAGTCCAGTCTCTCGTGATCTGCATTGATGGAAGGATAATGTCTCTAGCCGTGTAAACAGAAACAGAAACCTGCTCATGATGGATGTTGAACTCCTACCCTCCAACACGGTGATCCAGGCTGAACCGTTACAGATGTAGAGGCCCTTCCTGAGCGGATTAAACCACAGCTGGCCTTGTTGCAGCTCTGAACACGACCTCTCCAAACCCACTGACACTCGCTGTGCAGCTTCTGAAGGAGCACATTTATGACACAGAGCTCATTTTCTTGTTAACACTCATCACATTCCTCTTGAATTGAATGCAATTTACCAGAGGAAGCCCTGGCTCTGTCATTCTGCTTCCTCCTGACAGGCAGGTCCAAGAGCAGCGGAGGAACCGACAAAGCCGCCAGCTGGGGGTCAAACGAGGGGCAGATCTGATTGGTGGCATCTGAGTTTGGCACCAGAACCAGCTGTCGCAGCAGACCCTGATCATGGAACGATGAGTAAGATATCCATTACCACTCAAATTGTTATGAATTATCTCACAAATTGTAAAGAACTCACTGAAAACAAGCCCTTCCATCTGCCCCGGCTGCCAATGTGGAATCTGGATCCCTGAATGTCGAGGTCTGAGGGGAAAGGCCTGGAGGAAGTGCTATTTGCCACGAAAAGACCATAATTAGAAATAGCTGGATTACGTTGTTTTCCTTCTGTAAATGATCTAAATCCTCTGTGACTGAAGAAGCTTCCCTCATGTCTGTTTTTTGGGACTAGAACACGAGACATGAACTGTATTACATCTGTAAGTTCTACAGAGGTTGCACCCTTCTGTGCGCCAGAGGGAGTTTCCTCTAAAAAAAACATCCATCATGTTCTGTCAGGACACTGATGTGGCTGCAGGGTGAAGGCAGATTTAAAGCAGTAGCGGGTTATTCTTCTGAAGGATGTCTTGAGTAAACAGGAAGAGAAGGTGCTGGAAGGCAGAAGAGATCAAATAAAGAAAATGTATTCTTTTTTAAATGAGCTTACATTTCTAGTGGTGATTTGCAGTCCACTGTGAGCCTGGTGTGATGACGGCTGATGGCTAAAACAAGAGTATGCCACTGGTTATCAGCCAACTGGGCGTCTCGAAACACCCTGGGCTCTGCAGCCTCCCCACGACCTTTAACGAGGAAGTGCAGACTGTTGTGTGATAATTTCAGTCCAAGGATGAGACGTCCAGGTTCCTCGTGGCTCCTGGTTTTCTTCTTCTTTTCCTGTTGCTCTTCTCCAGAAAAGCTCTTCATCGTCTCCATTCCTAAAGCGTCTTCTACCTCTTCCTCTGCACTTTTCTTTACAGTTTTAGGTTCCAGCAGGGAGAAGATATATTCATTCCTCTATCAGACAGAAAGGAAATAACATTTGGATCTGGTACAGCTGATATATAATAAAACGTAACTCATATGTTTCCCCTACATGAAAACATGTTTTTGTATATTATTCCAGAGAATTTACTTTATTTTGGCATAAAAACTTGCTTTTTTGCAGCAGAGTACCTCATCATCCCTCAGGAGATGAAGTGTTTTTAGCAGATGCTCACCTTCACGCTGTGATTCACTTTAAAAGTGGAAACGATGGAGAACTCGTTGGGGAAAAGGTCACAGTTCACCAGAACCTGGGAGGAGGAGAAGCTCATGGAGGCATCAGGGCTCAGAAAGTGAACGCCCCTCGCCCCGAGGGCCTGCTTCATGCGCACCCCAGGCACCAGTTTGGAGGTATCCCTCTCAAGAACAAAGGACAGAAGATCCAGCGGAAGCAAATCTGGGGACGGTAAGGGAATACACCGGCTCACATGGCAGTAAACAGGTTAAGTTGCTCACCTGAGGGCTGGAAACTAAAAAAACAGGCAGCCAAATAAATGAGGTGGTTCTGAAATCTGTTACTTATAATACAGGCAGTATTCATTTATACTTTTTCTACATGTTAATTGATCAACTTTAGATATATAATAATACAATTAACACCCACCATGCATACATGCATCATTAAAAATCTTTTTCATTTACTTTTGTGTATTTTCCCAATTTAAAAAAGCACTTTTACTTCAATAAAAGCTCTGAACACGTTCTTCATCACCGTCTAAAGAGAAGCTTTGCTCAAAAATGTTGGGAACAGAAGCAATAAACTAATAAATCCACTAATGTCTCCACCCGTTTGTGAGAAACAGCCCCGGGAGATGGTCGAACCTAACGAGGTTTGGGTTGGGTTGGTATTGAATACAATAAGATGTTCGATGGAAAATGAGACGGATGAAGAAACACTCCGGTAATAAATCAGGTAAAAATCTACCCCCCAATGTCCCGGTGTTGTGTATGGGATCGTTCCCCCTGTTCAACGTCTGTACTTGTTTGTGGATGTTAATTGAAGTCATTATGTCAGACACACACGCACGCACACACACACACACACACACACACACACACACACAGATCCACAACCCTTAAGAGCTCCCTGTGAGCAGACAGTTGGAATTATCCTAAAGAATTTTAGCTGGAGGGGCTTCCCAGGAACCATAAACAATCCAGCAGATAATCACTAACTGTACAAATGAAGCTATAAAGCTGAGCATGGAAGAATTACACCTGAATAAAACGCTTTAATACCTGCACACTGTCTCCGTGTGCCTGCTGTTGTGTCAGTGACCCTCAAACTCCAAAGCAGCAGCAGTAGAAACATCTGCACTGACATCATGGAAAGCTTTCTTCAGTCTCAAGCTGGTGAGAAGATGTCCATGTTGCTTAAGTGATGATGCACAAAAGAAAACTGGTATCCTTCATAATTGATCCAACTTTTCAAACTGGATTGAAAATGGTTTCTTCCTGATGCAATCACTCTGAGTTCCACATCTGTGAGGAGAATCCTGCACCTGCAGCTCCTTTTAAATGCCGGAGTCATGCAAATCACTAAGCAGCGTGTCACTCATCCTCCCTCAACCACAGACCTGCCAGAGGGAAGGGCTGCTCTGCTTTGTGTGCATGCTCCTGTGTGCAGCCTGCAGACGGACAACCAATCCAAACTTTTTATTAATCATTGCAAAAATAAATGAATTAAAAAAACTTAAGTCAGTCTCAAAAAAATGAATACTAATTTCAGAGTGGCAGAGCATTCTGCAAATGTACAGAATTATTATTACAAAAGTTCCAGCTAAAAGGTCTAGATGAGAGCCAGAGGTGTTTCTGTTTGTCACGTCTCTGAGAAACCATCAACCAGCATATTTACAAGGCAAATGGACTTCATTTATCTTCATCATATTACAATCTGTCCAAAAGTCAGCACTGCTCCGTCTCTTAGCCGTGAATCCATCGTGGCTCTGCAGACCAGACGGGTGGGGAACACGTTAGGATGCAGAAAAGTGGAAACGAACACGGCTCAAGTGCAGTTTTATTTGTATTCTACATTAATGTGGCTGAAAATGTGTGAAACTTTCCCCGTTAGGTTATTATTCTTGATTCCTATTAGTTATTTCTCTTTAAGGAACCTTTTTTTTTCTTATACCTGGTTTGATTTATTCTAGTTACGCCCATTTATTAGAATCTTACATTTTAATTATGGAAAATTGTGGCAGAGAAAAAGTTAAACCTTTAAAAAATTCTTATCAGGTTCAGTTTTATTACATTTAGAAAAGGCCAAAGTGCCTTTTGACACAAGCCTTTAGGATATTTAAAATCCTGGGTAACATTGCTTTTCACTTTTTTTTTATCTTTATATTTCATGTTAAACATAAAACAAGACACAACTGTGTCCCACTGACCTGATCAGTTTAGTTTGTGATTTAATAAACTGGGTGAATGAGAAACCAGTATTAAACAGGTTTAAGTTGCTGTGGTCCACTGGTGACACCTACTGGCTCATTTTTGTTCTGCAGCACAAGCCTTGCAGACACTCCAAAACGAATGTAAATGTTAATATAAAGCATCAGCTTGACAAGAAATCTGAGTACCAAACTATATTTATTGTATACAGTAGTAAAAGACAACAAATAATGTACAATTCAGTAGAGAAACGTGACAAGACCTGGACTCCGTTCTTCATACATAAACCGTGAAGTTGATCTGAACGCCCCCGACAAAAAAAGACCCTCTGTCCTGATTTCTCTGTTGCTAAAATGAAACGTGGAAGGCTAATTCGTAGGCGTATTGATAAGTGTGCTCTTACTTTTTGTGTGGAAAGCTGAAATCACAATCACTTCTTGTAACTAGTTTGTGCACAAAGATCTACCACGCTTCTGTGCCACAAAACTCTGACAGATGCTTTAAAACTAAGAATGAAAACACGAGAGTTGGGTATCGAACAGTAAAATGAGTTTTTCAAATAGTAAACTGCAGGTATTAAATATTCATTTAAAAACTGGACACTGGCTTCGACGTACAGCTTAAGTAGATGAAGACAGTTGAGGGGGAAAAGAAAATTCCCTTTCTGATACGACTGATTAAACCGATTATCTTAAAGTGTGGCCCTGAACCAGTCCACACCACCCGAGCCTTTCCAGACAACTGTTGAAACGACCAATATTCTACACTTCAATTCCAATTTTTTGCGAGTTTTGAGCTCAGACGAACTTTAAAACCAAAAGAAAAATGGACTTTTGATCCAAACCAAAAACTGAAGCTAACTTGGTGACCCGTGCAGGAATAAACGGGCCCTGTGAGCACAGAACACTCAAATCCCAGAAGTTTACCGGCTGACTAAACATGTCACTCACTAGAAAATCGTGAAGACGCTCAACACTTGAGATACCTCCACTGTAACACTGCAGCAAAGCAAGAATTAGATACACACTAGTGGGTATTATTCTCAGCAGTACAGCATGGAAAACGATAAAGTTGACTTTTAAAAATTCTGGACTTGAGTATTTTTGCTCAAACTGGAAGCGATTTATCATCAGAGCACATCTAGAACCAGCAGTCCCGTCGCTCCACGTGTCCCAACAACAAAGCTGCCCCCAAAGATCTCCACTCAGGAACAACTGCTTGGTTACTTTCCCCCACAGCTGACCTCCTACAGGCAGAGCCACTCATGACAAACATCACAAGAAGAAACGGCCCGCTTCGTGGTCCAAAGCTGCATGCATCCTTGTGGAGGCTAGTCCAGCACAGCTAAACCCGTCTGCTTCAACTGAGGATGCAGCTCACTAGCAGTTATTTTATCCCCTGAACAAGCATTTTGCCTGAGCAAACAACCACCTGTACTGCAGATACGCCCGAAACGATCTTAAATAAAAGCAAAAGGCAGCAAAAGACACAAGTTTGAACTTTGCAAAGAGGGACACATTAAATATGAAGCTAATGTTCTGTCTTTGGATCGTTGGTTTAAACCCACTACAATTATCTAACATCTGCTCTATTTCTGTACAAAAAGAAACATATTACAAGCTCCAAGGGTATTCAATGTTTAAAACAGGAGTCAAAAATACAAAAGAATAATAATAATAATAATGCAGAAGCGTCTAAAATACAATTAAAGTTCATTTTAGACAGAAAAGCAGATTTGTTTCAGACCAAAGGAAGTGAAATGGTGAGCAGGTGTCTAGGCATCGCAGACATTTTTTAAAAGCCCAATGGGAAAAAAATTACAACTTAATTGATAAAGTACTGGATACAGGGCCAGAAGCAAACCAGGAGCAGCTTTGAGGAGCTGCTGGTCCGATTACAGCCGGCTGCACCAGAAGGGAGAGCTTGTCCTGTTTGGCCAGCAGAGAGACTGTAAACACTAAGGTTCAGTCCTGACTGACAAAGTACATTTAACAGCTGAGGAGCCATGGGCACGGTGAAACCGAGGAAATAATAACAATAATAGTAATCAATAATGATATAATAATAAGTTGAGAGGAGAAATGGGGAAGGAGACGGTGAAGATGGTTGAGGGCATGGTCTGAAGATGGTCGACGATGAGGTGGGTAGGGCTTAGCAGCACCCGCCTGTCTGCTGCTGGAAAACATCTATGGTGTCTTCATCTTCCATTTCCAGCTAAAAAAAAAGCACAGAAATATTCTGTAAAAAATATCTGATAAGGAACATATGCAACAGGAGACTGACTATGACTTCAAGTGTATTGCAATTGTTTTTTTTTTTATTAAAAATGTGCAGAAAAATACTTTAACCACGTTAAAGTGAATATTTAGTTGATCAGCATCTTCTCGTGTGATCATACCTGTGCAGGTGTATCCGTCTCATTAATGGGCTGGCCATCAAACCTGAACCTGATCTGTCTTATTGAGAGACCCTGCAGGGGGAGACGATCGAGGATCAATCAATGTGCAGAAACAACAAAAGGAGGCGTGCAAATATTTAAAAAGCCTGACCAAGGCAGTACATTTAGTTAAGAATGTGCCGTGTGAGGAATTTAAACTCAGCTCACCTGCCGTTCGCAGTACGCCTTCATTAGTTTGCTGAGCGGTGTGTGTCTTTTGATTTTGAACTGGACAACTGACCCATCCTGCCCTGCAACCTTGAGATTGATGTGATCGTTCTCGGTCTTTACTCCCTCCTGCAAACACAAACTTGTCAATCAGCAGGTCATCATAATAATTACTATTATACACAAGTTAGTGGTTAGCAGCACTGCTGGGTTGGTGAAAGGTGAAGCATATGAAATCATTGATGGCTTCTAAATACACTTTTCAAATGTTTTACATCTTAGCCATGTGTGATCAAATACTGTCATAATATTCAGATTTCTTTTGGTAGCCATCATAACAAATCTATTTACTCTGTGGTGAGTAGTTTATACCTAAAAATGACCTTTTTGGTGTCACTTTAGCCATTAAATGTCCTCCAGTTTGTGGCACAATACCAGATAAACATGTATGAGAACTGATGAGGGGGAAATTTATTTTAAAAAATGTTAAAGTTTGTGGCTAAAACTTAAATCGGAGCAAATTTCCAGGCGCTAATGTTAGCATGCTTAGCTTCAAGCTAGGTGAGACACCGGTGTTTCTGGATCAATTAGGACTGTAGCTATGGGCTAATAGCATTGTTCTGATGCATTGTGGTGTAACAACCATCAACATAACCACAAACACGAAAATATATTTAAAGCCTCTTTAGTTTATAAATTGATGCGTCATATCCATTTGCGCTCTTTTGCCGCTACTGCAGCTGCGGAATTTGCGGCGTTGCGGACATTTCATGCGTACCGTTTCGACAAAGAAAAAAGACCACATGTGACAAAAAGATAACATATTTGTGTTTAAAAGTGTGGACGACGTCAAAGGACAGGGCAGTATTTTGTTTTAGCAACGATGTTGGCCAGTCTAGGCGCTGTACGGATATATAGATGTGCGGGTACTCATTCATTTGCGAAACAAACACTGCGCCGCTTTAGAGAAACGTGCAAACCAGGCCATTTTTCAGACTGCACATGTAAGAAACGCTCGCCCATGCGTCAGGTTCATTATGTCGCTGTATTTAAAACCGCTGCGTGAGCCTCAGAAGCTTACCTTTGGCTTTTCCTCCGACATCTCGGTTAGATTTTTGCGGGTTTCAGAGCACTTTGTCACCAGGCTTTGGTCGTCTTCCTGCCGCCTCCGGTGTCCTATCTTCTCCCCGCTTATGGACGCGCGCTCTGGGCTGCTGTTACAGGTCAGTGATTGGTCGGAATAAACCACGTGGTGTTTCTATCGCGGGACTGCAGACGCGGGGGCGCGCATTTGAGGAAAAAACCAAGACGCGCGTGGTCGTACAAGCTCGTGCCCGAGGCGCTACAGATCAAATAAGCGTTTTGATGTGAGTGGTTGTTAATCTCTGCGCGTCCCTGTAATGGACTGGAGACCTGTCCAGGTGTAGCCCCACCTTTCACCTGGAGAATACACACCAGCTCAGAGACCCAAGAGGGAGGGAGGGAGGGAGGATGGATGGATGGATGGATGGATGGATGGATGGATGGATGGATGGATGGATGGATGGATGGATGGATGGATGGATGGATGGATGGATGGATGGATGGATGGATGGATGGATATTTCTATATTTTTTTCATTGGTAACTTTTTTTACACAAAAACTAAAACTATAACTCATTCTAATAAAATTAAACAAGCATTTTCAAAAAGTAAAAGCTAAACTAAAACTAGCAAACAAATGATAAAGCTAATTAAAACTAAATAGAATTAAAAATCTGAAATCAAAACTTGATAAAAAATAAAAACTAAGGAAAAATGCAAAACTAACCAAGTCACCCAATTTGCCTCCAGGGAGGGTGTGTCTTTTCTGAGTGGTTCAAATCAACCTGTTTACTAGTTTGACGTCTACAATGAGATAAACTACATTTCAGCTAATTATACTAAATGGATTGTCCCTATAGCAAACTCAGCAGGTAATATGTCAGCAGTTGTTTCCTCACAATGTCCCCCAACCCAATGAACCACCCAAGAAGGTGAGCAATGTGACTTACAGTTTTCAGCTCCTGTCAATACACTGCAGTGTTTATTGTAATGAATGTCAAATAGATAAACACTTATATATGAATATTTAATAGTTGTCCCCATGCAGCACTCTTCAAGCAACACTCAAGTTTATTGGTATTGTCCCCGGCAACTTTAAAAACAAACTGATGCCCTTGCTTGTGGCTTGGGCGATGAGGCCCAAAAATCCCTGGTGGCACCCCTGTACCCATCCTTTGATAAGCAATGAACACTGATGGATAAAATCTGCAAGTTTTATGTTCCAAACCTGTTTGTTCATTTATTATCCTCTGCTTGGGGTCGTCCAGGTTGAGAGGGTAGCAGCCCCAGCAAAGCGTCCCAAACCGTCCGTTCCCAGGAACCTCCAACAGCTCCACCATAAAGGTCCTGAGGTGTTCTCTGGTCAGCCTGGAAATGAATCTCTTTTAGCCGGTCAGTTTGATGGAGTGTGGGTGCATGCTCCCATTCAACCCTCGGGTTTTTAGTAAAAACACGCTACCAGTAACTTGAAACGCCACTAAAAGTTATAGCACACATCCCCTGGCCAAGCCGGTCAATTTCATGCATGATGTGTTTGCTTTATGTTGGCAGAATGTAAAAAACAATACAAAATAAACAGTGCAACACAAATCTAGAGCTAACCATTGACCTTTTATTAAGATTATGTCTTTACAGAATACATAAAAAGCACCAGACTTAGGCTGGAGAAGGAGAAGTCAACAATAACACAAAGCAGACTTCAAAGGTCTAAAACAAGTCTAAATACCTAAAAAATGAATTAAATTTGTTGAATGAGTCTAAAATCAGCAGCAATTAAAGAATAAAAATCTAAAATTTAAAGAAAAAAATCAGCATCCAGCCTGACATCTTTCCATCATGTACACTTAAACTAAAGACTAATAAATAGGATAGATAGATTGATGCTATGGAAGCCACAGGAAAACATTAAAGTTTGAAGAATTAAACGGCAGCTGAGCATGTTGGTTTTAGCTGGATCTGTTCTTCAGCTGATCCCCTTACAAAACTGTCACCTTTTTCGGTTGATTAAAACTTTATTTTCTATTAAATGATGGATTGTTCAAGTCCAGTGTGGACTTCAGCTGTGTTCACAGTTCAAAACTCTCAGCTTGATGGTTTTCATGAAAATTTGGAGTATGGATTTGGTCCGCTCAGACCTAGGAAAACATGAAAACAAGTCATTAAAGAGTGCAAAAAACGTATTTGTAGTTTGGCAAATTTAACATTTTGGTTTCATTGTTGAGAATCTGATTAATAGATTTAAACTCATAATCCCTGTCTGAATGAACTCAGCTTAAAACCTCCATCAACCATACCAATTTTATTTAAAAACAGCATGGCAGCTGACCAGTGCTGTACAGATAAAAAGTAAAACATACTATAAAAGCAAAAAAAAAACACAATCAATAATAAAAGTATATAACAGAGCAGATAATCATGGTCAACAATAAGATCACATAATAATAATTAATAAAAGTCAAGGGTTTAAAAATGCCAGGTCGTAAAAATGAGCCTTAAGCAATGTCTTTAAACGGGGGAGAGATGGTGCCCGCCTCACTGAGAGAGGAAGAGCATTCCAGAGGGACGGAGCAGCATAGACAAAAGCACGCCCAACCGCGTTTTGCATTCCATGGTGGGAACGTGAAGCAGCAAGCAATCGGCAGATCTCAACGCCCGGTTTGGCACATAACGAGTCACAAGGTCAGACAGGTAAGCCGGTGCTAGACCGTTCAGGGCCTTAAAGACAAAGGTCAGCATTTTAAACTTCACTCTGAAGTTTACGGGCAGCCAATGAAGACGCGCCAGTACTGGTGTCATATGATCATGTCTAGAGGTGCTCGTCAAAAACCTGGCTGCTGCGTTCTGTACCACCTGAAGCCTGTTAAAGGGACACTTTGCAACTTTTTAATATTTGTAAATAATTTTCTTGAGCCAGTATGTGCTAAAATGACACTTTACAGGGTCAATGAAAACCCAGCCCCTGTCGCCCCCTGTGGCCAGAATATTCCACTTGCAACTTCACAGTTGACCTACCTGGCTCTGCAGTCTGGTTCCTGCATGTTTTAGATCATAAGCACAGCTGATTTGTTTAATTTAGTGATAAATAACTCCCGTAGAAACTAATGAAGGCTGGGGAGACATTTCAGCAGTTAGATTAAGGTGTTAAAAAGACGAACGCACAGCAAGGAAAGATAAGTTTTACTTTCGGTTTCACCAACGAACACTAGGGGGTGCTAAAAACAAGCCAAAACTGACTAGTGTCCCTTTAAGAGCAGAGGCTGGTACGCCAAATAAGATGGAATTTGCGTAATCCATTCGTGAGATGATAAAAGCATGAATTACAGATTCCAGGTGCGCCCGTTTCAGAATTAGTTTTTAGCCAAACAGTCAGTGCAGCTGGAAAAAACAAGATCTGACCACTGCATTAATCTGAGGAGCCATGGAAAAATGGGTGCCCAGTTTCACCCCCAGGTTGGTAACACAGTGCTTCAGGTCATATGGGAGAGTGTCCAAATCAGAGAGTGAGTGAGAAGTGTTGCTAGGGACCATGAGGAGTGCCTCAGCTCAGATTTAGAGTCATTCAGCTTCAGAAAATTGTCAGCCAACCAGTCCCTCACATCTCAGACCAACCCAGCTCTATCTTAAACAGTAATCAGCCCTTCAGGTTAGTAACAGGTAACAACTGCATTCATGCATGTGTGATATCTGATAACACATCTCCTTCATCGCTGTGGAGGAATTTTGTCTGATTTTCTGTACAGAAATGTTGTAGTTCAGTCACAATGGAAGGTTTTACAGAATGTTTGAGGTCAAAGGTCAGGTATTCTCCTTCAGGACTAGCTGAATTCATGGTTCCATCAATTACAGAAAGTGGTCCAGCTCCTGAAGCAGTACCAGACCATCACGCTATCACCACCATGTTTGACTGTTGGTTTGATGTTTTACTAAAATCCAGAGTTAGTTTTAATCTACATGAAATGGGATGCACTCCCTTTATTGTTGAATCATGACCTCTGACCCTAACCCCTTGCTTGCCTGCAGGGCTTTAGATGTTGTTCTGGGTTCTTTTGTTTTTGAATTTCTTTAGAAGAGGACATGTTGCTTTTTGAGGTCTTTTAGCCTACTTCATATCAGACTGGTTCTGTTGAGTGATTTGAATTACCATAAAACAAGGCGGGCTCAGACAGCTTTTGTTGCAACATTCTCATTTGAAACTGCATTTTATATTTATTCAATTTATCTTTGAAATTCACATTTGTTTGCAGATCTGAAACCAAAGAAATCTGCAAGGGGGTAAATACTCTTCATGTCATTATCCCGAACTAAGTAGGCTGCAAATATCTTTATTTATTCTAAAAACCCAGACACTTTTTTTTCTCACATTACTCTCACCAAGAAAGTACGTAAGCAGATCTTACACTGCAACAGTACTTTCTAAGTGTGAAATTCATATGTCACAATGCATCATTGGTTTACTCTCACTAAAGGCTTCAAACCAAAACTTCAAACCCATAAAAACAAAAAAAGGAAACAGGCTCACCGTATTTATTCCTCATCTCTTGATGCCTCTGCTTCATCTCAGCCCTCCTGCAAACACAAAAAAAAATCCCATGATCCAAACAGACTAACATTAACATTTTCTAGAGCCAATAACCAGTTGGGCCAGTTTGACAACAAGATGACGAGTTGTTTCCCCACTCCGCTTTTGTGTTGCACAAGGAAACTGTTACAGATCATGCTAACGATGCAGCAGGGGTCGATGCAGAACAACCAGAAACATTACAAAAATGTAAATGATTAGGTGCATTTTCATAAAAGGAAAAAACATTATGGAATCCAATAATTTCATTTATTTGTATATACCCCTTATTAAGTCCCTGTCCATTTAGGGAAATGGCTAAATACTGAATATTTAAAGAAAAGTTTAAACTCTGTATCACGTTCTTAACATTGTCTCTCACCTTTCTTCCTGTTTGGCTTTTGTCTTGTCGGCCCGTCGTTGCATCTTTGCCTCAAATCGCTTGGATCTGACACACACACACACACACACACGAGAGGTTTATTGAATGGCTCTACACAATCAGAATGTGGCCACAGGTGGCATCAAAACTTCATAAAATAAACTGAAACTGGTTCAAAAATGAATTCAACAAAAAATGCTGACAAACAGTATGGTTGATTTCACTTTTTTGTGAAAACAAGAAAGAATGCAACAAAATTAAACATTTGCGTTTCACTTAAATCCCCTTTCTTGTAATTAAAGTGTCTCAAACACACACACACACTGTACACTTACCCAAAGTTTTCACATTTGCAGCAGCAGAACATGCAGATCACAAGGCTGATAATGATCACACCACAGGCCACTGATAAGGTGATTATCAGAATCTGGAAGTTCACTGCAGAAATTAAAAGTGTTAGTAAGTGCCCACCACAGACCATCGTCACATTTTTGAAACGTTAAACTATTTTTTTTATAATTCTTTAAAGGTGCATGATGTAAAAATGAATGAAAATTTTGGTACTGCATTCCATTTTCACAACACACAAGTGACTCTCTTACAGATCAGCACCAGACAGTTCTAGATGATGAGTCATGCACAGTAAGTTCATAAATACATTTCACTGTATTAACTGAAAGGAAGATTTATGGATTATTTATGCACCTTATTCCTAGCCCCCTTGAGTCATTGCATTAAATATGCAACCGACTTCCAGTCTGGTGTTTGTTTACATGGCAACCATTGATGGGTGATTGTTACAGCCCCTGGCTGTTTTGTGTTTGTATTTTAACCTTCTCCTTAGGTTTTCTCCCTTCCTGAGTGAGTGTGAGGAGAGCACCTGCAGCAGCTAGCGCCAATCCCACTAATTGCCTCCACTTTGAGTGTACCAGCTGTCCCAACTTCCAATCAGCCCTGACACTGCTAGCTCAGCCACTCCGCAGATTCTGGGAGCAGCAGGACAGAGAGGAGCTCTGTTCTGTTGGCTCACCAGCGGTGTTTCTTTTCTGTGTTTTGTGATTTCTCTAGTTTGGTCTCATGTTAAGTTTTAAGCAAACATTTCAGTATTCATTCGGATAACCGTTTGAGATGTGATTCTGGACAACTATTCATTCGTGTGACAGTTCTGTGATGTCTTTTGTGGGAGTCTGTCCAAGACAGACTAAGACAATCACCTCAGCGTTTGGTTCGGTTTGCTATTAGATTATGAGACCTTTGTTAAATCTGTTTCCCGCCGGTTTATTTTGAGTTCTGTAAATATCTTATCATGATTTTAACATCTGGACATGCCTCCAATTATTGTTACCCCTGGCCACCTAGACGGCGTGGTTCATAACAATGATGTCATCGGTTTGCGCTAATCCGCATTTTATGAGCTTTTTAGAGACGTAAACTATATGGGAACGCCAGATATCACAGCTCAAACAGAACACCATTACAATCCCTTTGCCTTCTCCAGGTCATGGACGAGGTCCTGCCCCAAGTGGAGGAATTTAAGTATCTCGGGGTCTTGGTCACAAGTGAGGGAAAAATGGAATGGGAGATTGATAGACGGATTGGTGCTGCATTTGCAGGCGTGATGCAGGCATTGTACCAGTCTGTCATGGTGAAGAGAGAGCTGAGCCAGAAGGCAACGCTCTCGATTTACCAGTTGGTCTACGTTCCTACCCTCAGCTATAGTCACAAGCTTTGAGTAGTGACCGAAAGAATGAGCTCGCAGATACAAGCGACCCAAATGAGTTTTCTCCGCAGAGTGTTTGGGCTCTCTCTTAGAGATAGGGTGAGAAGCTTGGTCATCAGGGAGGGGCTTGGAGTAGATCCGCTGCTCCTCCATATCAAGAGGAGCCGGTTAAGGTGGCTCCTGAACGCCTTCCTGGTGAGGTTTTCTGGGCACATTCAAGTGTGGGGGGAAACCTAAAGGAAGACCCAGGACACGCTGGAGGGACTCTCTCGGCTGGCCAGTGAACTCCTTGGGATCCCCCAGGATGAGCTGGCCCAAGTGGCTGGGGAGAGGGAAGTCTGGGCTTTCCTCCTTAAGCTGCTGCCCCGGCGACCTGACTCCAGATAAGCGAAAGAGGATGGATGGATGGATGGTTGTTAGTACAATCGCAAACAGCGCGTGTACATTTTTGGGGGGCAAAATATTTTTTAAATCCTCTTGAAATGTTCAAATAAACTGCCACTAGCAACAAAACCTCACCACGCAAACTAATGTGGCTTTGCACCACTTCTGGTATCTCACTGAATGTTGCTCGCATCATTGTTTCTACATGAGCAGGCCCAGGAATAAAGTGGATAGAATTGATGCTGGTCAGCAACCTTGTAATCACAGCGAGAGCCTTTAGTTTAACAATCTGTTGAGCATCAAGACGTAAAATGAATCTGCTCATGTATACAAACATTAATCTCTCCTTTGCTTTCATCCATGCAGTAACTGTGTGAAACGACTCATTGTAGTGTGATTTAAAGCACTTTGTTGCAACTAAAAAACACATCAAAGAATATGTAGATCATATCAGACTTTAGATATTTTTTAAGAAAATCTTCATGAATTCACTGAATTATCTCAGGTGTGTGTGTGTGTGTGTGTGTGTGTGTGTGTGTGTGTGTGTGTGTGTGTGTGTGTGTGTGTGTGTGTGTGTTTCTTACTCCAGCAGAGACCCCAGCGGGCATCGTTGAGTGGACAGAGTGAATGAGGTGGGAGGATGGTCTTCGCTGGGTAAGTTACACATATTTTGGTTGTGGTGCACCACAAGCACTGCAAAGAAGAAGGAAAAAAACTTTAAAAATAGATTCTAAAAAGAACATTAGGATCATTTTATCAGAACAAACCCAAATGTATTCAGGCTAACAGACCAGTTTCTCCTCAAACCAGTCTAGCAGGTTTAAAGGTGAAGGAGAGCCACCAGGTCCTGTTTTAATCACACAACATGTCATCAGCTGAGCAGAAATCTGAGGACTTTTACTTACAGACACGTTTTTCAGACATTCCTCACAGCTCGTCCCATTTTTGCTCTCGCACACTGTTGGAAACAAGAAAAAAGGAGACATCATTAAACCAAAGATCCAAAGAGTTTTAATCAGGAATGTTGCACAGATTAAACTCGAAGGGGAGGTAGAATAAGTGAGGCCTGTGTTTTTGTTTTGTGTAACCACTGTTAATCCTCCTGGGCTTTTTCTCTATGGCAGAGCTGAAATAAACAAGCTTTGGATCAAGTACTTCAGACCACAAATAAAACACAATAAATGGTCTGTAAAATAGGTGGAAACAGTGTTATTTTGAGTCTATTATAACCAGATAAATGTGCACCTTTAGGATTAAATTAGATCTTAAGTAGTTGGTTTTTAAAAATTTGGCTTTTAGAAATAAAAATGAGAAATATTTTGTCATTTCTGGTATAATCTTCATAAATAGCTGAACACACTGCTTTCAGTTTTTATGACTTTTTATGATTTAACAAGCTTTTTTAATGCTGAAATTGTGAAACTATGATGACCTAAAAACCTGTCAAGTCTTTGCTGTTAATTTATAATTTACGCACCATTATGTAACAAAAAGTCAAAGAACAAGTGACTTTTTTGCCATTAATTATCAGGTAACGTCTCTTCATTCCTACCTTGCTCAGGTGTGGTCTGAGCTGCCGCTGCTGCTAAACCCAAAACAAGAAGGAGAGCTGGGAAGAAAATCCGCGAGTCCATCATCCTGATCCAGACGCGTCGACGCAGAAGATATGCCCGATGTTTTATTCTGTTGCCTTGTTGTGGTTGTGTTTTAGTAGCAGTAAGGAGCGCTTCCTGTCTGCTCAAGCCGAGAGAAACTCGAAAAGCGAAGTTGTTGAGAAGGAAACAGAAAAAAACCATCAGTGACGCACCCTCGTGACAGCGCAGACCGGAATGCAGTCAAACAGCTTTTTTTTTTAAACCAAGCATGTGTTTATTCAAAAACACAGAGATATTTTTAATAATCAGTCAAAAAAAGATTTTAGGTTTAAATCTACTCATGACTGCGTTTGCAAAAATAAATTATTAGATCAGGCTAATAATTGAATTGATATAAATTGTGCGTGCGTGTATTTATACAATTCCTCCACTTTGATCTTTAGTATGAAACTACTAAATGAATGAATGATTATTGTTATTATGCTAAAAAAAAAACTGCTACATTAGATTACATTACATTAAATGATCCCAAATGAAAAGTGTTGCACTGTCATTTAAATCAAACTTTTAGATGTGATTTGGTTTAAATATAGTCAAAATATTGGATAGATTACAATATTTTTTTTTACCTGACATGGGCAATAAAATAAGGAAAGCTACAGACAACAACAGTAGGCAAAGATGAACCAAAACCAGTGATAACCCTACCAATACATCAAACGAATAACAGAAAAATAAGAACAGCAATGAAAAAACACAACATAAACACTTCAACTAAACCATACATGACAGTCAAAAAAAGACTACATCCAAAAGACACAATAACACAAGAACAAAAGTGTGGAGTCGTATATGAAATTATGCAACCTCTGCAAGAAAACATACATGGAAGAAACAGGACGCCAACTCAACACACGGAAAATGGAACACAGAAAGGAATGTGAAAAAGAAACAAGCCGAAGACACGCAAGAGCAGCCAAACAAGAAACATATAATGCAATAAAGAAATCAGCCATAAAAGACCATTGCACAAGATAAAACCACATTATGGACTGGGACAGCACACGGATCATAACAACAGAACAACAAAAGTACAGAAGATGGATAAAAGAGGCGATTGAGATAAGGAGACGTGGATCCTGGATCATCGTCCTCTACTGCCCGCAGATAATCAGCGACAAAAGTGACACCATCAAAGCTCTGACGAAGGCGAAACTGTCAGCAAAATAAGGTAAAATCTTTGCTCCTCTGTGTGTTAGATAAGAACAAAAAAAATAGATCCTTTAAACATGGCTTTAGTCTGTGTCAGTACAATCAGAGTTTTAGCCAAATAGAAAAACACAGAAGACAAGAGAATTTCCAATAATTTATTAAAGCATAATTTTGTAAAGCCAGTTACAAATAAAAAAGAACAACACATATCTCTCTCTTTCTCCGTTTTTTTCAACAAACACAATGGTTTACTATTACTGAAGCAGAACATAAGAACGGGCCCCACTTTGGCCGCCTGCGGCTGATAACAGGAGCCCTTACGATGAAAACAGATTAGTGATCAGATTCTTCACGATCTTAAGTCAGTTCCAGCCTGATCACCTTCCAGCAGCTATGGGGGAAATTCTTCAGACATAAAATAACTTACATACCCGTCCAAATCGCCCAGTATTTATGGCTTTTTGTTAACTTAGCCACAATTTCTAACCTGAATTTTGAGTGAATTTGGATTATTCAGGATCACAGTGGGCTGTGTGTGTGCAGTCAAGGCTTTTATGGTTAAATACTGAGGTTATAGGAGCGCTTTCTGTATAGAATTGTAAATATACACTTGGCAAATAGTTTGGATTAAATTATCTCGTTTTAGCCAATGCACCTGTATTTTAATTCAGGTTTCACATAATTAATGTATGTAAAGTGTGTGTGTGTGTGTGTGTGTGTGTGTGTGTGTGTGTGTGTGTGTGTGTGTGTGTGTGTGTGTGTGTGTGTGTGTGTGTGTGTGTGCGTGTGTGTGTGTGTGTGTGTGTGTGTGCATGTGTGTATATGTGTGTGTGCATGCATATTGGATTTGCAACCTCAGTATCTCTAAAAATCATCACTACAGCCCTTTACAATCAGCTATTCTTAAATAAAACAAGAGTAAAATGTTCTTTAAATACTTTTCTTAAATATCTAAAATCAAATCTGTTATTGCCATAGAGCGTAACAACATACTGTAGGTTAAATCAAAACCATAAAGCATTTTTTTAACATCACAATGAATGTTCCTGTGTTGTCTCACAATCTCCAGTGGATTTAAAATGTTTTATTTAAACTCTGCAGAGGTGCTATATGTGTGATGTTCATCTATGGTGCTGGGGGAAAGTATTTGCTCCCGTATAGATTTCCTCTCATTTTTCTTTATACGTAAATGTTTCAAATCAGCACAAAAAAAATGAAGTCAGACAAAGCTAACCCGAGTAAATACAAAATTCTGTTTTTAAAAGATTATTTAAAGTCAAACATCTAGCCAAACCAGCCTGGTCCTGTGTGGAAAAAGTAGTCACACCTCATTGTTAAATCATGAATTACCTGTGATTAACCACAACATCTATTAAGCTGATTCTAATTACTGTTACAAAATAACTTGGATACAACCTGTCTGACAAGATGTAGGCTAAAACATCTCAAAAAGCAGCACATCATGTCCTGTTCTAAAGAAATGAAAAAGTCCAGAACAACATCTAAAGCTCTGAGACATCTCCTGGTGCGTGTTGAGGGTCAGAGGTCAAGACTCAGCAAAAATATCAAAAATTGTGCAAGTGGGAGAAACACGAAGGCCCGTCTCGCTTTTGCCAAAAGAACATCCTGATGATTGAAAAGATTTTTGGGGAAATATTCTTTGGACCGATGAAACAAAAGGAGGGCTTTCTAGAAGGTGTGTGTCCTATAACGTGGTACACTAAAACACCTTACCAACAGTTAAGCATGGTGGTGGTAGTGTGATGGTATGGGGCTGTTTTACTGCTTTAATAGTTACTTATTTCAGGTCATTTGACATGTTTCCCATTACTCTTTCTCAGAGGTTTGGTTTAGAGATCTTGTTTTTAAAACTGTATTTTATATTTACTAGGGGTGTGCAAAGCAGCCAGTATTTGTATCTGTATTTGTATTTGTTGAGGGGGGAAAGTATTTGTATTTGTATTCGAGTGAAACTCAAAATAGGTGTAAAAGTCAATTTTTTTGTGTTACACTTCTAATTTATGTTATAGTGTAGAACTGTAATGCAAAAATGGATTTTTACACCTATTTTGAGTTTTACTCGAATACAAAAACACATACAAATACTTTCCCCCCTCAGCAAATACAAATACAGATACAAATACTGCTGCTGTGCACACCCATACTATTTACTCAGGCTATGTTTGTCTGATTTTTGCTTGCTGATCTGAGACATTTAAGTGAGACCCTCACAAAGAAAAGCAAAAACAAGAAATCTGAATTGAACAGAACTTTGTCTTGAGTCCACTGGAGTCAGTGACAGAACAGTTGCTTCCTGTTCCAAAAACATTCACATCCACACAATATATGCTTCTTCAAACAGTTCCTCTTCCACTGAAACAGTAATAATCCCATATATTCTTAATCCAACCGGATATTTCAACACATACAGTACAATAAGTAATAAATAACCCACAGCCCTCCCTTTTATCCCATGCTTTTCCCTTTTAACTCACGACTACAACATCGTTCCTTGCAACAAGTACTCATATAAATACATCTTATTTTCAAAGGATACACTCAGTAAAACCATCTTAAACTCTTTTCCACTTTCCAACAGTTTGCATGAAACCATGAATACACTCACACACACAGCAGCAATCCAACATCACATTTAAGGACAGATAAAATAGTGGCGGATGGGGGGGCATACAGTAATAATCAGTAAAGTTCATAAACAGGCTGGAGACAGACGAACCAGAGCGTGTGTTTTTTATCTCCAGTCTTCTGATCTTCTTGAGAAGAATGAATAAAAGAAAATAAGCAGATGAAGATATACAGCGTTTGATGGCTCCAAGTAGCGCTGCAGTGTGGCTCCTAAAGTCACGGTGAAAACATGACCACGATAGCAGTGAGAGTGAGTCACATTAATGTTACAGCCAGCAAACCGTTTCACACACCTTTAACACAATTCAGCTGTGTGTGTGTCACATGACAGGTGTCACATTGTATTAAATATGGCATTTATAGGCTTTACAGTGCAGCAACAACCCAAAACAAATGTAAAGTTTTCCTGTTGTATGTGCAATACAGTACATATTTGTGTACATATTTGTGACTGTAAATATTTATGCTCTATTTACACATAAACAGCAACCCTAATTCTTTCTTTTTCATCGTTATTTATTGTTAAAGAATATTAAAATCCACTTCATTTGTCTGTATTTCCTTCTTTTGGCCACACGGTGGCACTGAGACGAGTGAGCAAGTGAACACTGTGTGGTTCAGGGGAGACCCTTAGAAGAAGAATCGCTGTGTGGAGTCTTTTTGACGTTACAGACAAGAAATTGAGAACAACATCAACAAAGTATTCAACTTTAGAACTTAACAGCAATAGAAATAAGATGCAATCAGAATGAAGAGACGTGAAGAGAAAGAGAGAGAGAAATGAGAAGTTAAACAAAGTGTGGCTCACGTCTGTCTGGCAGTGCACAGGGGTCGTACAGGAGCCACCCGGGATGGACCAAGAGCAGGCGGTTGGGTTGTGCTTGATATTATTGAAAACGGAGAGAAATTTGGAGTGTGCTTCATCTACATGCATTACTACAACTGGTGGATGGGGCCGTGGATGGGGCCGGGGGTGGGTGGGGGGGTGTTCAAAAGCCCTAAAATACATGTTGGTTTCTGTATCATGCTCATTTTTAATCCCCAGTGAACCCGGTTGAGTTTCCGTTTGGCATCTGCGTCCACTTCTCCTCGTTTTGCTTATCTACCCTTCTGGATTGGGTTTGATGCCCTTATCAAAACTGGCCAACATGGCCGGCTGAGAGGTCTGCTGCTGCTGGATGTATAGATGGATGGAGAACATTGCGATCACCTGACCCAGGAGCTAGCCACGCTGGTCACAGACATGATGCTGCAACGTTTCTTTACCATCATGTTGATGTAGGCCTTCATGATTTTGGCAATCTCTCCAACCTGTGGAGAAAAACATGCTAGTTTGCACAAAGCTGTCTTGAGTGATTAATGTTTTTACAACACATTTGTAGTGGTCTCTAGTGTAAGTGAATGCCTCGAATGCATTTTATGCCTTCGGTAATAAATAATACAAAAGTCAGAACGTTATATCTCTATATTGTGTTTCTCATCAGTTCCGTGAAAAATTTCCATGACAATCTGGCGCCCAACGTGGGGCACGCTGAATGAATCATTGAGGATCAGCTCACTGGTAGAATGGCCACCCGGGACAAAAAAGAAAGCCCCCATGCCTCAATAGACTTGACACTTATAGGGGTGCCGGTGACTGTTGTTCGCAACCACCATGAGGGTCTTTACATGGTTTTTCTGTGAACTTTGTCTTCAAGATAACTCACCTGTGGGGTTTCAAAGAACATCTCCCTCTCATCCACGATGATCTTATAGGTGCAGGGTTGGGAAGCACCAAAGAAGGTGATGTGTTCGTACTGGAAGGTCTCCAGCGGTTTGGGTTCACCTCGTTTGTAGACTGAAACATTGTCGGCACTAACACCCAGCCACAGATCATGAGGGAAGCCTCCTTCTTTACACTATCAAGGAAAAACAAAAGCCATCACTTTCCAACCACTTCTTTCAAATCCATTGTTTCCCTTTTCTTTGGTATTTCTCTCACCTCTACATCGAACAGAGTAGATCCATATCCAGGCCACTCCTTGATGATGCTCATGTACTTGAGCATGGCCTGGTGCTGCGGCATGCCCTGCAGACGGGCCCACTTCTCCAGAATGCTTGTGCGAGTTGCAGACGTCTCCTCCTTCACCCACATCTCCAGCCTCTGCTCCCCCTCCACCTGAAATAATCGAGCAAACCTCTGTTAAATCAGACTGTAATCCAGACAGGAGATGGGTCAAACCCTCAGTGGGATTAGCTGGATTTTTCTTGTCTTTAAAGTTTCTGTTTGTCCTTTTCTGTCACTGACCTTTTGCTTCTTTAGCGAACCCGTTTTTGTCCTCTTGAGTGAGGTATCCCTGAACGTGGGAGTCTTTCGTTTCTCTGAGCCCGTCCCGACACCGCCCTGCCCTCCTATCGCGCTGATCACATCTCCTATTCCCCCACTTCCCCTGGATCCAGCTCCACCTGCTGCACTCACGCCTGGCTTGGTGGACTGCATGATGCGATTGCGAAGTCGTCCGATGGGATAGACGCTTCCCAGGCTCCACCCGGCCCGACCTGCTCCATCACCGTGGAGGTACTGGAGTCGTAAAGCTGCTAGGTGCTGCAGCGTTTCCTCAGAGGCTGGGAAGTGACCACTTATCAAAGATTCGTGGGCCTAAGAGACAATAAGTGTCACATTTTCATCAATTAATCTTTAATTTTTATTGGCTATGAATAAATAATTATTTATAAATTATAAAAAGGCAACTGGTGAAAATAAACCAGTCATCTGGGTCAAATATAAAGCACATAGTTGTGTTTAAAATCCTACCTGTTCAAACATGAATGCAAACTCCACTCCCTCTTTAGGCATGCTCTCTACATCCAAGAAGCAGTACAGTTTGAAATACAGTTTCCACTCGCCCTCCTCTTCCTCCTCTTCACTTCCTGCCAGTCTGGACCGAGAAAACAGACAAAATAAGTTATCAAGAAGATCAAAACGACCCCAGCATGCTGTTAACTGTAAAGCTGTGGTCAAATAAAACTCTAATATGTGATAGGAATGTCCAGACAGACTGAAATACCTCTCGAACTTGGCCAGAACATCTGCAACAATCACCCTGCTCTCAAGAGCTCGGTCTGTAAAGCCGTTGTGTTCAAACAGAGAAAATAGATTCTTGCTGTCCTCCATGGCCAGACCTCGGATGAGTTTCTCTACAACCTGCAGCAGCAATAAAAAAATTTTGCTTACTGGTTAGGCTTCAATCCCATGAAACAAACATTTTTCTTAAGTTATAATACTTCCATGTTTATGAAGTTCTTTGCACAAAATCCCTCTAACATAAAGTAATTTCAGATGTTTTTTCTTGACATTTTCAGTGCTTCCAGAATGAGCCATCTCAGGGCTCTGTCGCTTTATAGGAAAACAAGCTGGAGCTGGCCATGCCCACTCATCTCCTGATTGGCTACTATAAGCTGTGAAGCTCCAATATCTGGGAGGGGCTCATTGTCGAGCCACTGCTTCTCCAGCAGCAGCTCACTCTTGCATGTGAGAGGTACAGTAGATTTATGCTAATTTGTGACATCACAAACGAGGACTTTTTGAAACAGCTTGTTTTAGCCACATGATTCCTAAAACCAAACACTGACAGAAAATGATTGGACATGTTTTTTACACGTTTAGGGTGTTCATAGAAGCAGTAGAGACTCACATGGCTGCAAGTAAGGATGCAAAAGGTGAGTTTTGCATAATATGTCCCGTTTAACCAAAATTACTTGACTGATTGGAGGTAAAAATGGAAAAAACAGAGCACAAAAAATATTTGAGGGCGCACAACTCATCTGAAATGGTTTTAAACCTGTTTTATTGTGTTTCTGCACTAAACTAATGAAGATGAAGACACGTCAGTGTGTTTGTGTGCATGCACCTCTCCAGCTGTGGTATGTGAGTTGATGGAGATCTTGCAGGAACCTCCTCCGTGGCAGTACACAGTGGTGCTCATTTCCTGTCTCAGCAGCAGGGCAGCAATCTCCTCCTGAGATGGGACAAACTCGCGAGTCTTGGTCTTCTTCAGGGATTCTCCAATGAAACTTGCATACCGCTCAATCTCTGTGCTGGGATAGCGCTCTCGTATTCTACGTCACAATTAGGAGTAAATTAGTTTTGAGCATTATTTCTTAAAGACATGTTCTTCATGTTGCAGGCCGGATTCGCACCTTTTGAGGTGGAAGCGGAGGTATCTGAGGATGGCTCGACTAGGTAGGAAAGTGCAGCTCATGCATGTGAGCAGGTGCCAGTGGGCTCGATTGGCTGGGCTGTTTGGCTGAGGCACGTGATTGGTCTGCTTGATCACCTGACAATACACCTGAAAAGAGCAAAAAAGTCAAGTGTGTGTAAAATATAGTGATTATTAATAATAATAGTAATATGTGGGAATAAACTTTACTGGGAAGTTTCTGAAAGTGAAAAGTACCTCATCCCTGAGAGGGCGCAGGTCCTGGCAGGTCTGCAGGATGCCCTGAATGATGGGCACTGTGTCAGCCAGCGTCTCCATCTCCTGCAGGGAGTTAAAAACTCTCACCGCCTCATCCTGCAGGCTTGCATATCCCTGCTGCCTTTGCACTGCTTCCAGGAAAAATGATGGAGAAAAGGTCACTGAGGACAAAGGAAACAGCTGAAGAGGAAGATAAAAGACGACAGTTTTACTCACAGCTGGTGACCTCGCCATACGGGAGCGGCAGCAGAGGGGCGTGCAGAGGATGCTGGGTGTATCTGAGGATGGGGTTCCTCCTGTACATCTGCTCCACTATTTCTGGGTTCACGCTGTTCTCCTGAGGGTGCACAGTGGATGGAAACTCACCTTAAATACAAACATCTGCTTAATTAACCGGTTTACACTCCTAATGTGACTTTGTTTTAACCTTAATGTCTCTGATGAGCTGCAGAGTTGGAGTTTCGATCGGCGTTTTGCTTTCTACCACTCCCAGTATTGCAGCCGTCCATCTCATGGCTTCATTCAGCATCTTAGTATACAGGCGATAGGAATGCTTCCTTCCATACACTATGATGTTCCAGTAGCCTGTATAGACATGCCATAATCAGTATTTACTGCGTAAATGTGAGCGTAGAACATTATAATTGAAGCTACTGGTGCTTTTTTATCAGTTTCAAAGTAAAGGAATCTGATGTTTGATCTCTGATTTGCAACATCCTCCTTTGATGTCTCCATCCTCACCTGTCTCTCTGTGCACCCGTTCATCGGGCTGGATGACCGAGCAGAGGGAGTTGAGCACCAGGGTTCCCATCTTGGAGGAGTTTTTCTCTGAGTTCTTGTAGTAATCCAGGGAGTTGTTGGTCAAAACAAACCAGCGTTTCTTCAGCTTCAGGGAGGTGCTCTTTGAGTTCGTCTTCATTTCTTTGTGCAGCCACCCTGAAGACGATGAGACAGCGAGGAAAGTCAGGTAGAATATTAAGAATGTAATGACTATTCCCAAGGAAAACAGACCACTGGAAAAAGGTAAATAACATCAGATGTATGTTCAAGATATAAGTATGTAGGAAGGTATATATTAGGTAGGTACTGGGTACTTACAGGAGTATATAGAGAGTAAGTACTAGATATTAATGGGGTACGTACAGGGAAGGTTCTGAGTAATATAAGGGTGCATTTAGTGTAGGTACAGGGTACTTACAGGTTTATACAAGTACTGAGTATTAATGAGAAATGTACAGGGTAGGTTATAGGTACTTAGGGAATGCGTACAAGGACCAGGCTGTATTATAAAGTGGTTATTCACCAGGGTCCTTCCATCCCCTGGTACTTACAAGGTACTTACTCGGGCAATGCTGGGTATGTACTGGGTATTTACCCCTGTACATATCTGGTATTTAACTTGTATGGACTTTTGTTAGAACTCCATACTTTCCCTATACAATTTCCTTTAAGTACCCTGTATGTACCCAGCACTTATACTATTCATACACTAAAAGTGCATGCTACTTACACAGTACATACCCACATAAATAGCCAGTAATTATCCAGTACGTATGCCCTTGAGTGCATGGACCTTACCCTGCATGTACCCCAGTAAGTACCTTGTACATAACCAGCTGTATACTTAATTTCTATCCTAAACTGTCATCATCTTCCTCCTGAACATCTCACCTCTGGCCAGGAACTCCTGTCCATCTATCCTGGCGTCTCCTTTGGGTTTCTGCAGCAGACTGATCCAGTGATGCATCTCCTCCGGTGTGTCGCTGTTGCAGTGGATCACTCGGTTCGCCGTAATGATGACAAAAGAGTTTGGACTACAAAGGCAAAGTTAAAAAAAACATGAATCAAGCCCTTTTTATAACATACTGAGAAACTAACATGCATTTTTTAAATTAGTGTCAGCTCTAACTTACCGATCAGGGTTGTCTGACGCACAAACAGAGTCAATCAATCCCACATCAAGAGTCCCCTGAACAAAAGATGTAGGAAAAACAGCAAACAGTTATGAAAGTGACATCACAGCGGTTAAACAAAGTGTGCAAATGTGATTAAGGAATACAAAACGCTTAAATAATCACTAAATACTTACCACAGCATTTTTTGGGTTGGCCTGCTCATGAGACATGTCAAGCAGCTGCTCAGGAGTGCACACTCTCACTTTACTGAGCACGTTGAACCAGCCACTACACAGGGAGAAAAAGATGCACTCACATGTTGCTAAACTCCTGAAAAACCAAAGGAATGTTTCCGTTTTCTGCATCGTCACAGAGATCTCCATCATACCTCGCATCTTCTGGTGACTCAGCAAACACCTGGTAAGTCCTTTCATCTGTCACGATGTTTAGAGCATTCTCTTTTTCGTGATTATCCACAATCTCCCTGCAGAATCCCAAATAGGAAAGGTGCGTGAACAGTGCAGCTGGATGCAATACAACATGTTTACTTTCTCCGTTCCTGGAAATTAGGAGTCTTACTTGGCTGCTTTGATGTCGATGGTTCCCTTCAGCTTCTCCTCGCTGTCGTTATCGTAGTACATGAGCTTGCTGTCTCTCAGAACAAACCAGCGCATCTTCCAGTTCCTGAGGCAGAAACAAAAAGGTGTCAGCAGGAATCCAAAGAAATGTGAAGAAGAGTTTAATTGGTTTAGCTCGTAGCAGCTACAACAACCTCCGTGAGAGAGTAGAGAGGCCTCCTCCTTTCTTGTAGAGCCATCCAGACTTTAGAGACTCTTGTTTGGACCGGAACCACATGAATGTCTCATCCTTCAGCACACACCAACGTCTCCTCCACGGGATCATCAGACCAGCTGGAATATGGATAACTTATAGTTTAAGCCTTAGTGGTGTACATGATTCAGATTTTTTTTAATCTATATTTTCACTTATCTTGCAAACAGCAGAAAGTTTTGGACTCTACTTCACACGACACCTTTAACTCCAGACGATTGATGGAAAATTCATATCAAACCATTTCTGGAGTATCAGGATTAGTACTTTCATTAACAACCAGCCATACTCAGTCCTATACATAACTTCTGCCCTCTGGTGGTGGATCTACAGATGGTGAGGGCCAATTTTATTTATTTACTACTGTTATTTTGGTATAAATAAAAGCAATTATTATATAGTTATCTGATAATATGTTAATATATTAATGTTTTTGTTACATTAATATTAGAGAATGCATACTTGAGTTTTTTAAAAATTGAATTTTTATTAGTACGTAATTCAGGTTGTGAAAAATCAAAATGTTCTAACCCTTTCATGTCCTGGTTATATTATATTTTAGACAAAGAACCAAATAATAATAAAAACAAATTCTCAAAACTATGGGGATTCTTTAAAAAAGTTGAAAATATTATGAGTAGACTAGGGTTATAAATTTATCATTATATATGATTATTACTTGTAATTTAAGTTATAGCCCTTCCTCTAATAAATAAATAAATAATACAAGGAGGCAAAAGATGTCTTCTACTTTTAGATAAATATTTGTAACCTATTCTAGCTGACATTTTCAACTATTATTTTAAACTAACAGTATTAATAATGGTGCTTTTGAAGTCATAACGTCTCTCAGGTTGTTGTTTCTGTTGCCCTTTTTCTGTGAAATCCCTAGATAATTTGGAGGTTTATGTTTTAAATGTTAATTTTTTTTTTCGGGTTAGGGTTTGGTTTAAGAATTTTTTCATTGAATTTCTAAAACCAAATGCCTTTGCATGAGAAAGAGCCAAAATCTGCAGAAAGGAATGAAAACGAAGAGCAGGTAGAAAACACACCTTTCATGTAGAGGTAGCCATGGAAGTATGGGGGCGCGTTCCCGTTAAGTAACGTCACTCTGCCGTTCGTCACCTCTTCATCAGTGTCCATCATACCGTCGTGTTCGTCATCACTGTCTGCGTACTGCAACACCGCACAGGAATAATCTCTTTTATTAAACCATGAAAAACAAATTTAAATGAATATATTATGAGCTGGTGAGAAGAGTGAGGACAGTGTCTGGAGAGTTACTGTGAAGCTGCTCCTACATGTCTGCGTGCACGCATGTGAGGATGCGAGTAAGTGTGTGTCCTCACAGAGTCAGAGCTGCCTCTGTAGGACTCGATGCTGGCATTGGTGCAGGTGGACTTCCTCGGATGCTCCTCATCCGTCACAGCGGCGCTCCCACGGTTGCTTCCAGACACGGAGCTGTCGTCTCCGGCGGTGACGGACCCCTCCTCCTCTTCCTGGTCGTAGTCTGACTCCGTGTCGGCCGGCATGCTGTAGATGGGCTCCTCCCCGTCCACCAGGCTCTCCACCATGCTTACTTTCCTCTCTGACTCTGCTTTGGCCTGCTCGTTCTTCTCTCCCTCTCCTGGGGGAGGTGGAGGGACACCGGTGCCATCTCCAGGTGGAGGAAGAGGAGGAGGTGGAGGAATTCCGCCTGCGAGAGTCCCGTCTACGGGCAGGGGCGGAGGAGGAGGTGGCGCTGGGGGGACTGTTCCCTCTGCAAAAGCAGGCGGAGGAGGAGGGAGTTGAGCAAATATATCCTGATCGATGGGAGCATCCGACTCAGCAGGAGGAGGGAAGTCTGGCAGAGGGATGCACTCCTCCTCAGCGTGGAAGCCTTCGTCTACGTCCTCCTCTTTAGATGCTCCTCCGGTGGTGCTTGCCCCTTTTGCAGTTTTCACCTCTGCTGCAGCTTCCAGAGAGGGATCCACTCCCCCAAAGTTCAGAAGGTCGATCAGCTCGGTTGCCTTGCGGGACGCCTCCTTTTTCATCCTCTTGATCTCAGCATCCCGGCGCAACTGCAGCTCCTGCTTAGACGACTCACAGAGCTGGGACACCTCATCTTCTCGTTTTTTCTGCAAGCGTTCAATCTCTCTTTCAAGCTCTAGGATCTCATCCATTTGACGAGCTTCCTCCTAAAGAGAACATCATGACAGAAACATTCAGTAAATTCTGTGTATTCTTGTTTTACACTGATTTTATTTGCAGTAATGATGCTAAAACTGTAACACTCACATCTGAGGATTTCTCTCTCTTCTCTTCTTCCTCATTTGACTCCTCTTTCTCCCCTTCACCCAACTTTTCCTTCTCTTCTTCCTCTTTCCTCCTTTGCTCATCCTCCCTCTTCTTCTTTTCTTCTTTGAGTTTGCTAACGCGGGTGCGGGCCACCTGACCTCGTCTGTGTTTCTGGAGCACCAGCGTGGCCTTGCGTTGCTTCACGAAGCGTTTGCGGTGGATGTGCCTTCGGAGGTGTTTCTGCAGGGTGACGACGCTGCTGCGAACCTGCTTGAAATGCTTCCTGCAGGCAACATAATGCACAAGCAGAATTAGAACCAACACGGTTCTTAAATCTTTTACTACAAGCCTTCAAACGTGAATTTTACTTTGCAGAGAAAGTGAGTAGGTGGGCTCGGATTATCATGGCTGCTTGCCGGCGGACTTCATCCCTGTCCTTCTCCAAACGCTGCTCCAAAGACTCTTTCATAAACACCTACAGAAGCAGCTGGGAGTCATTGAATGACATAAATCATTTGTCAGTGTGTTTTTAGGTCTGGAGTCTTACCTTGGTCTTACCCAACTGCCACTCCTTCTTGGTTTTATCATATTTGAACAAAAGGTCGGTAGTTTTCTTCTTGTCATCTCCTGCTGTTGGTATTTTATCTTTCAAAATGATCTTATAGCTGACAAATCACATATAAAAGGTCTTAGTAGTGCTGCTAGAAGTATTGAAAATACAATAGAATAGATAAACTTAAATATAAAGATGTTCACCGTGAGAAGAAATCTTTAAAGGTTCTCCGAACGGGGAACCCAGCACGTCGGATCTTCACCGTCTCCAACATCCCTGAGTATCTCAGCTGGTTCAGGACGATGTCTGGGTCAAAAATGTTTGGATTCTGCAAGGATTTTAAAAAAGATTTAAGATTCAAGATTTGTTTATTGTCATTTTGCAAGGTTTTTGCAGAAATACACAGGCTGAAACAAAATGCAGTTTCTCACTAGCCTTTACAGTGCAATACTCAATAAAAACAGTTAAAATATATAAATAACATAACATTTAACATTTAAAGACAAGAAAACATCCTGCTATGGAAGAAGAACAGTCATAGGGATCAGTGAGTAGCACCTTTTCCATGTTTGGCTTGATGCATCGAATAAAGAACGGATTGGAAACACTGAGAGTGGCCATGAGAGCATGAAGGGAGTCCTGAGGAGACAAACGACATAAATCCACGTAACTTAACTCATTTATATTTAACCCACACTCACTAAAGTTCTTAAACTTCATTTCATTTTAAAAGTCTAAAAAATAGAAACTGTGTGAATATCAGAGTTTTCCCTTTTTACAGTGCAGAAGGCCTACATTCATTCATTTTCTCATTTAGTCATTAATAGTATTTCTAAAGGTACTGCAAAGGTATAGTTGTCATAAGGACCAAGTTTCTTTGACATTCTCAGCTTCTCATCTGGACGGTATTTTTGGATTATTGAGGTTTTATTTGCCCAGATCTTCTTCAAATCCCTCCTCGTCTTTCAAATCCATTCATCCTTGTTAGACATCTGCAAAAACCAGCTCTCTCTACTGCACTTATGAGTCTATATCTGCAGATGTAGACACTCTGAATGTAGAAGTCTCACCCTGAACTGGGAGCTGACTGTGGGTTTGCGTCTGGCTGTTCCCATTTTCTCCTCGTTGTTCCGACTGCCGACCTTCTCAAACAAGTCATAGATAAAGTCCAGTCTGTGTAGCAAATGGGAAAAAATTACACATTTAAAATTGTTTCATTGGGAAAAATAGCAGTGTGTGCCGGCTGATGGTGCTTATCATAAGAAATAAAAACACAACTAAAAAGTTAGAAAAGATATAAATACAGTTACAAGCATGTTTTTATTTATAATTTTGCAAAAGAAAATAAAAATTTGACACAAACCAAAGTGGGAAAATAGTAAATTAAATCACAGATTTGCATCATCCAGTATTTAGTGAAACTGAAAGTATTATTTAATAAACTTTAGTTCACCGATCTAACTAAATACCTGCTGTCTTTAAGCATGTTCAGGATGTCGTCTCTGAAAGTGTCTCGGTTCTTCTCCAGGATTCCTCTGGCATCATACAAGACCTGTTCAGAAATGATACATTTCCCAAATTTAAAACAGTCATTAAAGGTAATAAGGAAATAAGAGTGACATCCTGTGGTGAAATGTGGGTACTGTAGTCCATGTATCAAAACAAACGAGTCCGCTCTCAGTGTAGTAGCTAGCGCTAGCCTCAGCCTTGTCTGAATGCACCCAGCAACCTCTGTTAGCTTTGGTTAGCTCAATTAGCTTGTAGCTACATCGGCTCAGAGTTTGATAGGTGTCAATCATCTGCTCCCTGTTACACCACTTATTGATGTTGGTTGTTGTGGAAAAGGACAGGTAACATAAGTCATCAAAAAGGTCGGCTGGTTAACAAAACTTTAAACAAAAGGGCGAAACTACCCAACGACTATCTCTTGGAAAAAGAAAACCAAAAGAACCATTTCAATGTCTGGAGTTCTTATCAAAAGTCAGATAATCGACCACAAGATCACAGAGAGCACAGAGAGAATAGACGCCCATTCTATTCTCCTTCCTCTTCTGCCAGCTGCTCCCTTTTAAACCCTCCAGAGTCATCAGCAGGGTTGAGTTCAGCAGGGTTGAGTTCAGCAGGATTGAGTTCAGCTGGAGCGCGGCTGCAGGAGGGAGAGGGGAAAGAGACGCTGTCCATGGTGCTGACCGCAGAGCTGCTAGGACGGCGCTGTCTGGAGTGTTGAGGCTGATCTCCAGCAGTCATAACACTCCCACCCTTACAGCCCCGCTCTCAGCTCCATTTTTTCTTTTCCAAAGTGACGAGACTGCAGTAGTGGGAACCGCCCACTGGGCCTCAGTTCAGCTCTTCAGAAACCTACGAGTGACAGCTTGGACTATATGTTCTAGATATTCCAATGATCTTAACCCGATATTAGGGTAAAACAAAAAGGATGCCATGACTTCTTTGAAATGACTTCTAGGCCACTCCTACTGGGTTCCATTCTGTCCACAACGCTGCTGCTTCTTGTCGGCCAGTGTCGAATTACAAATGCCGCTTCATCCTTGGCAACCCTATGGGCTCACACATGATTGGCTCTGGAACCATCCAGTATGGAGGCGGGACAGAACGTAAACAATGACTACATCCCTCTTCTGTACCTTTAAAGTTTGTTGACCAGAAAACAAAGTTGCTCCTTTATCCTGGACTCACCTCTCCAGCATAATGCTTGATCCCAAACTGGTGGTCTACAACTCTGGGCTTCACATAGTAAGGGTTTGTCTGCAGAAAACCAACAAAGAAAGGTAAAACAAACCACAAGCACACAATTTTAAAATCTGGGGATTTGCATGAAAAATAAATCCTGAACAACTCACAGAATGTCTGCTGTGCAGCTTTTCTAGCAGAGTGAAATCTGTTCCTTTGGGGAATCGACTCTCTTCGTTCACAAGCGCTAACAGACCTAGTTTCTAAAAGCAGGAAAACAGAAACAGGATGAGATCAGAGGAATGAATCATGAATCCCACAGGCAGTAGATAGTTCCCACCTTCTCTATGAGGTCAAGACACTCTGCGTTGTCCATCCAGTCGATGGCGTCCCACTGGACACCCTCCCTGTGAATAAAAAGTTACAGATCATCATCTTCATCACTGCTGAAGCTCTGTAACAGATTCCTCCATATTTTAACCACCTGTTGTATTCCAGCTGCTCCAGAGAGAAGATGTGTTTGTTAAAATACTCCTGAAGCTTCTCGTTGGCATAGTTGATGTTGAACTGCTCGAATCGATTCACCTGCAGGCAAAGAGACACATCCTGCATCTCCAAACACATTTCATGATTGTTACAAATATACAAAAAACAAGAGTCTGACCTCAAAGTTCTCAAAACCAAATATATCGAGGATGCCTATGGATTTGAAATTTTCTTTTCCTTTGATCTTCTGATTAATCTTGAGGATGATCCAGGAGAAACACTGGGAATATAACGCCATGGCAACAGAGTCCCGGGAATCAACAGCCTGCGACGCAGAGAAGAAAACCAAAGGGAGTGTAAGGGCAGGTGTGTGTGTGTGTGTATAGGGAGGGGGTGTGTGTGTGCATATCTATGCTGACCTGCTCGATAGTGAGAGGAGAACAGATTTCCTCTCCTCTGAGGATTATGGAGCGCTGAGTCAGGACCTCAGATAGTTGGAAGGCATCCAGACCCAACAGCTCGCTGGCATTAGTGACCACTGGAAACACAAGCAGAGAAGTCTTAAACTCTGAAATCCCTCCATCTTGGTTTCATGTTATTACTCGTTTTACACGAGCGTCACTCCGACCTTGCTTGGTGGTGATCTGGGCTCCCCCCGCAGTCATGAACTCGATGTTGCCGAGCTGTAAAACCCCTGACAGCAGCTTAAACATGTCTCTGATCTCCTCATCCGTAAACTCTAAAACCTTCAGCGCCTCCTGCACCAAAACAAGACGGGTAAACAGATAAGGGTCACGGATTTTAATAAGTTATCTTAGTTTCACAATTAAACAGAGGACATGATACCAAACGTACCATAACACTGTTATAGAGCTCTTTGTCATTCAGGCTCTTGTCCTTCAGGCATCCTGATTGGCTGAGGTAGTGGTAGGATTCAGCAGGATCCTCCAGGAAGTAAAGGCCTGTAGGAAGATGTGCATATGAAATTAAACTATGGAGCAAATTCTGTTGGGTGTGTGTTTGTGTGTGTGTGTGTGTGTGTGGGGGGGGGGGGGGGGGGGGGGGGTTATGTGTATCTTAGGACGGGGCATCACAGAAAAAAATGGATAAACACTGGTTTAAAACAAATGATGCCAGACTCTAGTGATTGGTTCTGTGGGGTACCCCAAGGCTCTGTGTTGGGTCCTCTCCTGTTTCACCCAACCCAAGCCCTTAAATCCACAAACCAGATTATTCTATGTTCCAAAGACTAGATATAAAAGTCAAGGTGATCTCCAGTCTGTTTCCAGTTGCACCTCGACTAAGTCCTTTATTATTTTATTCTTACATTGTATTGATTATTTTCTGTGATAGGTGCTATATAAACAAACTTTACTTCTTACTATAATACATGTTATTTTGCTTGTGTGTTCTTTCTGATAAAGCAAATATGCAGATGGTGGCTTCTCACACCATACTAGTTTATTTTTTTTATTTCAGGCTTGTTATTTTTCAGGGTAACTTATTTATTTATTTATTTATTTATTTCTATGTATCTAATTTAGGAAAGCTGTTTTAACATTTAACTTTTTAAATGTATTAACTATTAATTCTGTAAAAGGACATTTTCAGAATATCTGACTTTAATTTATCTCACTGTAAAAAAAAGTGATGAAATTAAAAATATACAAAAAATAGAATCTATTTGGGGTGTTTGGCCAAAAATAAAACCAACAGTTGCTTTAATTTATAATAAAACATCATATTATGTGCTTTATGCAACACAACATTGTTAAACAAATCCAAGCAGTGTTTACTTTTATTCTCTTTACTGGCTCCTGCCAGCAGAGCGTAGAAGATGTGGTAGTTCCTCTCTCCGGGGTTTTGTCGAACCACACGGTTCTGCAAAAAAATCAATCAAATTAAAAATAAAACTGACAAATCACTTAGAATAAATAGAAACATGAATAAACAAACACCAGAAAAATGTACCTTCTCCAGCAGGTCTGAGAGTTAAAGTGTCAAGGGAAACAACCATACCCATCCAGATAGTTACAGTAACAGGTGACTCAGATGTACCGAACATAAATAAGGATACAATCAACGACGCAGCCTCCTTGGATGTTTCCACACTCAGAAAAGTGAAGCTGGATAAATTTCCCAAAGCGACTGGAGTTGTTGTTGTAAACCGTCTTAGCGTTCCCAAACGCTTCCATGATCGGACTGCAAAGAAAACACGGCACTCCAGTTTAGTTTTATGATGTAAAAACACATTTGCAAACAAAATGAAATGTTAGCAGGCTTCATGTGTGACATTTGTTTAAACAGACTGAAGTATGACAGGCTCTGTTTATACCTGCTCTGCACAATGGCCTGCTCCACCCGTGTGCTCCTCTCCGATGGAGGAGTCCCGACCGAGTTCTGGCTCATCACCGACAGAAACTGCAGCAGCAGCTTGGTGCTCTCCGTCTTTCCTGCCCCCGATTCCCCACTGGAGTACACACACACACACACACACACACACAAAACCCAATTGGATTATAAACACAGTGACCTTCGCTGACATTCTGATATCTCAGGCCAGTCTGGTTGAGCTTCAGAGATGTTTCAGTAACAAGGATGAGACGGAGGTTGAGTGGAAGTGAAAACACGATTAAATGCTGGACACAACAGATGAAAAGCAGTTAATCATCAAGATTTGGTGAATTATTATGGTTCTTTCTTCATTCAGTCATTTCTTTTCAGCACGAGTGTCATTTTGTTCAATAAAACCCAGATTTTTCTGTGATTTGCCATTTATCATGTTAGTTAATGTCTGCCTGACCTAAAAGAGCTATCTGATAAGATGTGATAGAGACATGGAGATGCTACGTTTAATGTTTTATTGCATTGCTTTTTTGCAAATGCTGAAGAGTGGAGAATTAAAAATACAAGCAATTTGATGCAAATGTCTGGTTTTCTGACAGATCGAACTTCCAACTACATCCTGACATGGGTTAAGGATAACATTTTTTCAAAAGTGAAGGCATAATATTTTATTTACCGGTGTGGCCATGTTGTATTTCTGGTCTTTGGGTTGATCTCAGTTGTGTTTTGAGCTGTGAACTGACCTGATAAGGACACACTGGCTGTCGTGGCGTTTCCAGATGCAGCGATAACATTCATTGGCTACAGCAAAAATGTGTGGAGGGAGCTCCCCCAGATGGTGCTTAGAGTACAGGTCCACCCTCTCCAGGTCATACAGACCTGAGATCTGCTTGTAGGGGTTGACAGCTGCCAAGATGCTCCCGATGTTGGTCTGAAAAATAAACACAGATACACCAAAGTCATTTAGATTTCAAATAGAGGATAAGGGACCAAAGGAGGATGACGTTACTAGATCTGCTTTTTATTTGTGCATGTAAAGACAACAGGAATCAGGACTGAACACGCTATAGCATGACCCCTCCGTAACACACGTGGGAAATCCTTATGATCAGCTTAAAAGAAATCCGGATCTGGACAACATTTCATCTTCTAGATTAGATCAAGGAGGGTGGCCGTAATCTCCCAGGTTTCCAGGATTTTCCAAATGTCATCTAACAAAAGATTAATGAATTAATAAATGAATCCCTTTATTAACTCTTTTTAGCTGCAGACGGATTCTCATGCATCAGAGGGAAGTGATGAATTAATGCAACGTAACTCATCACTTCCATTTATTAGGAGTCACTTGTGCGCTTCATATATTCTAAGTGCCGTTTCTATGGTGGATTTTATTAGAAAAGTATTTGTATTCATGGCAAAAGGACGTGATGTTTAGAAGAATAAATACATCCTGTTGTTTCTGCGTGGGTAACTGAAGTTAAATTAAAATCCAAGCATGTAGCGATGAAAACATCCTTATAGAGCTCAGATTGTTACCTGAATCCTGCAGAAAGAGAGCTGTGACTATTAAGAAACTAAAATTGTTCATAAAAACATGAATAACGATATATTTTTATGAACATCCTAGAAAAAGAGGAGAACCATGACACACGTAAAGCACAAAAAAGACCCCAACAGGGTCACAGAATCACAAATCATGGCTCAGACAAAACAGGTGATGCTTTCATTTGTAGGGTTACATTTAATTTGAGTTTTATTTTGAAAATCCTACAAAGAGCACAGGAAAAGGAAAAAAGTTCATCAGGATGTAAACAAATGCTATTTATACTAATTATGCATGAGTAATTTTAATAATCCAATCAATTTCATGTTTTTTCCAGAAATGAACTCATTAAAACCATGTGTTTATGTATTTTGTGAGTTTGCAGCACTAATTGTCTCCATGCTGCACAAACAAGAATGTACATTTCACACTTACATAAATGTTGTCCTTCTGGTAGCGCTGGTAAAGGTTGTGCATGATAGCAGCCTCGTGCAGATCCGCCAGCGCCGACATATCCTCCACCCCATCGATACTGGACTGGTGCATGACACACACCTGCTCCCTGGTGACCTCGGCCTGCTGCAGGTACAACACCTGAGCACAACCAGACGTAACAAATGTCACTTTAAGATGTTTCCAGAACGCCATCAAAATCTCCTTGTGTTTGCCTGAGTCTGAAGCAGCTGTTCATAATTATTAATGTGACTTTTTTTAGGGATCCGGGCTAAGGAACAACTTCAAATGATGCCGGTGTCACAAAATTAAAGGATCTTTTCTTTTTTTTGTACTGATGCGAGTCGGTGTGTTCACACCAGATAGAAGGTAACTCAAGTTTTAACAAGCTGACTGTGATGAAAAAACTGAGCTTTACGTCTCCTTTTCTTCCTAAGGCACGTCTCATCTTATATCATCCATCACCCTGGCAACACAGGAGTTATAGGAGGACAAAGAAGGAGAGACAGCAAGAATGAGGGCAAAAACAGAGAAGAGATGTAACGGGTCTGATGTGGCAGAACCTGACAGGTGAAAGCAGCTCGGTGTGTATTCAGGTCAAGCGTGCACAAGTGCATACACACACACACAGAGAGAGAGGGAGACAGAGATTACACACATGCTGCTGCTATGATCTTGATGTACAGACACACAGGCGTGCAGGAAAGAATAGTCATTCTGTCATTCAGTGAACAGAAGCCTGTTATTTATAGTAGTAACTTGTTAATATCTCAAAGTGAATGAGTGTGCGTGTGTGTGCGTGTGTGTGTGTTACTGCAACAGATGTGGTGGAATTCTGCAGAGAAAGACAGAAGGGTGCGCTGCAGGCTCTAAAACTGTTCTAAAATTAATCTATGTGACTCCAGTTCTGTTGCTTTTCACCGTTCCACTGCTCAGAGCTGCTGCAGACGGCAAAGAAACCCAAAACGGTGTCATCTCCAGCCAGCTGTCTGCCAGTGGGGTGTTATTTACGCCCAACGAGTGCAATATGCTGCGTTTTGCTCCCTCTTTTACTTCTCCTAAATGTCAAAGCATCTTGGGTACAATCAGATGATGTAACCCATGAAATCCCTAACCTTGCTCACTCAGCTGTGATGAAGCGACCTAATTATCTCCCCGTCTTCCATCAGAAGGACATAACTCATAGAGGCTTACATCAGCACCTAACAGCTCAGCATCTCTGTGTGAACTCTGACCCGCTACCATCATGGTGGTTTCACTTTTTCTTGCTCTTTCTCTCTGTTCACTGCTTATCTGGATTGTTGAGCATGTTTTGTTTCTTTACACTGAATCTCTCTGATTTCTCTCCCTCCCTCTCTCCCTCTATCTGATTGCACGGATCACTCACAGACATCCCTAATGTCTGATAGATCAGTCTGAGACTCGGCTGATGCTGAGAGCTGCTTCAATCAGATTCAGAGACAGGCTTTAGTCTGAAGAAGGCTGTTATAAGGCTTCTCTCTCTCTCTCTCTCACACACACACACACACACACACACAAAACGTGGATCAGATCAGCAAATTATCAAAAAAATAAAAAATGAAAGAAAAAAGAGTTTTTCTGTCAAATAGGGTCTAAGATGTGTTCTGTAAGCACTTGGGCTGCCAGTTAAAAGGTTAATTTTGCATTAAATCTGTAATTTATCTAATGAAATGACAGATATATCAGAAAACTATTAATTTTGACTTTCAGTCCCCAAAGTGATCAGATTTAATCAGACCCAGGACTTCACATGAAGCTCATTCTGCAGTAATCTGGGCCAGAAACGGTCACTTTCCTTTAGCAGCTTGACAGTCGACATGTCTGACGTTCCTCCCTCTGGTGAGGAGAAGCAATTCATGTGGCAAATTTCTCCTCTGCATTGAGAGCAGCTTTTTCTTGCCATTTATTTTTCATAAGTCTGTCGGCGACTTGCACAAGTAAAAATTAAGCTAGTAACAGTCTAAGGTGGTGTTAAGTCTCTAACCTGAAAAACTGCACACAGATATTTAAAAAAACACTAGTTTTGTGAAAATCCAAAGGAAACTCTTGCCTTGCACTGGGTCTGAACACACAGTAGCTTCATGATTCTCATTAACACAGTTTTGGATCGTTCACTGAGTCAAACACACACACACACACACACACACGTTCAAACTCACACAACGGGGAGTCTAAATTAGAATACTTCATATTTAATAATTCATCATCCAAGAGAGAAACAGAAGAAAGACATTTAACTGGTGAAGGAGAAACCAGAGAGAAACCCAACATGATCACATATGTAAATGTTCCTCAGACGTGCATCACTTATAATTAATCTACCTCTACTATCAATACAAAAACAGTATTGTATTAGTCTCACCACTATATTTATGTGTTTTATTTGATTTATTCGTTTTTAACCAGTCAGATCACACGGTTCCTGGTGTTTCTGTTGCAATAATAAGTCATATTTCTTAAAATAGCTGAAAAACAAACGGTTGTAATGTTAGTGTTGTTGAGAATTGATTTTCTCTCTCAAACACATGCCCACTGCCTCCTCTTCTCTGGCTCTGCTTTGCTTCTGAACTTGATTTATGGACACACACACACGCGCGCACACACACACACTGTTTCTGCAAAGCTCTCTGATGTCTGAAGCTGCTTTGCATGATTCAGGATCAGAGCCAGGGGTAACGAGCCTCCTCATTTGACTTCACATATTAGCTGCAGCGAATGTGAGGAGAGAGAGAGAGAGAGAGAGAGAGAGAGATAGATAGAGAGAGAGAGAGAGAGAGAGAGAGAGAGAGAGAGAGAGAGAGAGAGAGAGAGAGAGAGAGAGAGAGAGAGAGAGAGAGAGAGCACAATGACCTATATTCTGTTCATCAGAACAGGATACAGTATCACACACACACACACACACACACCTACAGCTCTCCTCACTGACCTTGGATCAGATCTTTCGTTTCTCCGTGTGTCTGATTAGAGCTGCAGGATGGACTCTGAGGTTTTTAGAGTAATCTGATCCCTTAGATCAAGTTCTGCAGCTGCAGCGGTGCTGCAATTATCAACGAAAACCTGAAATGGCTTTTCTGGAACATATACATGTTTATTCTAATTAACTGTTATGATAAACAAACTTTCCTCCCCCAAAGAATCTTTTATTTTTGGGTTAATAACTACATTTCTCACGTAACTCAGAAATATGAACGTCTGGAAGATTTTTAAAGAACGTGTTGCAGAAAGGAAACCATGCAGAAGTTTAGGAGAGTAACATTTATCTGGTCGTTTCACCCAAGTGAGTCTCCAGTGGGTTAAAGATGTGATGCAATGAGAAGAAGAATACAGGTCAGGATACCACACGATGCCACGAGAGGCAAGAGTTAGATTTTTCTGCAAAATTAAAAGTAAACAAGGAATTTCGGGTGATTTCAGAGTGAGTTTTGGGTTGGGTGTAGTGGCTCTGTGTGCACATGGGCAGAGTAATGCAACCCTGCAGCATTATGGGTACTCGCGTGAGCTTTCACTTTGGTGTTCACGCCAGCAGCAGGAATCCAGGTCACACAACTCACCAACGTCTGAGTGTCTAGTACACTTGTGTTTGCATGTGATGTGTAGACGGAGATTTTTTTACATGTGTGTAGAAACATGAAAGAAGGAAGCTGACTAACTGTGACCATAGCAACCACATCAGGACTATCAGGAATGTATGATTATTAATAAAAATGATTAAATAAGAAAATCAAAATCATTTTCTCTAGTTTACATGCCTCTAAATCTGTTTCCCTGAAGGCAAATTAAAGATTCTAATCTGATTTAATCCAATTATAATTTCTGACTTTTTGTTGAAAGGTCTAACGACAGATGAAGACTTTAAATCTGCATTAAGGTTGATTCTTAATGCTGGACAGACCACAGTGTATACGAGACTCAGGTTTAGTGTTTATTTTATATTTATAGTCTGCATTGTTGTAGTCTGATTTATCTAAAATTAAAATAGACCTGTAAATTACAGTGCTGTAAATTAGCATATCAAAGTTTATCACAAAATATTATGCTTTTTCACAAAATATGGCATGTGGTATGGCATGATATCCATCCATCCATTTTCTCCCGCTTATCCGGAGTCGGGTCGCGGGGGCAGCAGCCTAAGGAGGGATGCCCAGACCTCCCTCTCCCCAGCCACTTGGGCCAGCTCCTCCGGGGGAATCCCAAGGCGTTCCCAGGCCAGCCGAGAGACATAATCTCTCCAGCGTGTCCTGGGTCTTCCTTTGGGTCTCCTCCCGGTTGGACGTGCCCGGAAAACCTCACCAGGGAGGTGTCCAGGAGGCATCCTAATCAGATGCCCGAGCCACCTCAACTGGCTCCTCTCGATGTGGAGGAGCAGCGGGTCTACTCCGAGCCCCTCCCGGATGACCGAGCTCCTCACCCTATCTCTAAGGGAGAGCCCAGCCACCCTGCGAAGAAAACTAATTTCGGCCGCTTGTATCCGCGATCTCGTTTTTTCGGTCACTACCCAAAGCTCGTGACCATAGGTGAGGGTAGGAACGTAGATCGACCGGTAAATTGAGAGCTTCGCCTTTCGACTCAGCTCTCTCTTCACCACGACAGACCGGTACAACGCCCCCATCACTGCAGATGCAGCACCAATCCGCCTGTCGATCTCACGCTCCACCCTTCCCTCACTCGTGAACAAGACCCCGAGATACTTAAACTCCTCCACTTGGGGCAGGACCTCGTCCCTGACCTGGAGAAGGCATTCTACCCTTTTCCGACTCAAGACCATGGTCTCGGATTTAGAGGAGCTGATTCTCATCCCAGCTGCTTCACACCCGGCTGCGAACTGCTCCAGCGAAAGCCGGAGATCACGTTCTGACGAAGCCAACAGGACCACATCATCTGCAAAAAGCAGAGACCTGATCCTTAGGCCACCAAAACGGATCCCCTCACCACCTTGGCTGCACCTAGAAATTCTGTCCATAAAAGTTATGAACAGAATCGGTGACAAAGGGCAGCCTTGGCGGAGTCCAACTCTCACCGGAAACGAGCCCGACTTACTGCCGGCAATGCGGACCAAGCTCTGACACTGGTCGTACAGGGACCTAACAGCCCGTATCAAGGGGCCTGGTACCCCATACTCCCAGAGTACCCCCCACAGGGCCCCCCGAGGGACACGGTCGAACGCCTTCTCCAAATCCACAAAACACATGTAGATTGGTTGGGCGAACTCCCACGCACCCTCCAGGACCCCCCCAAGGGTCCAGTGTTCCACGGCCAGGACGAAAACCATATTGCTCCTCCTGAATCCGAGGTTCGACTATCCGACGGACCCTCCTCTCCAGAACCCCTGAATAGACCTTACCAGGGAGGCTCAGGAGTGTGATCCCCCTGTAGTTGGAACACACCCTGCGGTCCACCTTTTTAAATAGGGGGACCACCACCCCGGTCTGCCAATCCAGTGGAACTGCCCCCGATGTCCACGTGATATTGCAGAGCCGCGTCAACCAACACAGCCCCACAGCATCCAGAGCCTTAAGGAAATCCGGGCGGATCTCATCCACCCCCGGAGCCTTGCCACCGAGGAGTTTTTTGACCACCTCAGTGACCTCAGCTCCAGAGATTGGAGAGCCCAACCCAAAATCCCCAGACTCTGCTTCCACACTGGAAGACGTGCCGGTGGGATTGAGGAGGTCTTCGAAGTACTTGGCCCACCGATTCACAACGTCCCGAGTCGAGGTCAGCAGCACACCCTCCCCACTGTAAACAGTGTTGGTAGTGCACTGCTTTCCCCTCCTGAGACGCCGGATGGTGGACCAGAATCTCCTCGAAGCCGTACGGAAGTCTTGTTCCATGGTCTCACCGAACTCCTCCCATGCCCGGGTTTTTGCCTCTGCGACCACCCGAGCCGCATTCCGCTTGGACTGCCGGTACCTATCAGCTGCCTCCGGAGTCCCACAGGCCAAAAAGACCTGATAGGACTCTTTCTTCAGCTTGACAGCATCCCTAACCGCCGGTGTCCACCAGCGGGTTCGGGGATTGCCGCCACGACAGGCACCGGCCACCCTGCGGCCACAGCTACGGTCAGCCGCCTCGACAATGGAGTCACGGAACATGGTCCATTCGGACTCAATGTCCCCCGCCTCCCCCGGGACGTGTTCGAAGTTCTGTCGGAGGTGGGAATTGAAGCTCCTTCTGACGGGAGACTCTGCCAGACGTTCCCAGCAGACCCTCACAACACGTTTGGGTCTGCCAGGTCTGACCGGCATCCTCCCCCACCATCGAAGCCAACTCACCACCAGGTAGTGGTCAGTTGACAGCTCCGCCCCTCTCTTTACCCGAGTGTCCAAGACATGCGGCCGCAGATCAGATGAAACGACAACAAAATCGATCATCGACCTGCGGCCTAAGGTGTCCTGGTGCCAAGAGCACATATGGACACCTTTATGCTTGAACATGGTGTTTGTTATGGACAATCCATGACGAGCACAGAAGTCCAATAACAGAACACCACTCGGGTTCAGATCAGGGGGGCCGTTCCTCCCAACCACACCTCTCCAGGTCTCACTGTCGTTGCCCACGTGAGCATTGAAGTCCCCCAGCAGAACGAGGGAGTCACCCGAAGGAGCGCTTTCCAGCACCCCCTCCAGGGACTCCAAAAAGGGTGGGTAGTCTGAGCTGCAGTTTGGTGCATAAGCACAAACCACAGTCAGGACCCGTCCCCCCACCCGAAGACGGAGGGAGGCTACCCTCTCGCTCACCGGGGTAAACCCCAACGTACAGGCACCAAGATGGGGGGCAAGAAGTATGCCCACCCCTGCTCGGCGCCTCTCAGTGGGAGCAACTCCAGAGTGGTAGAGAGTCCAACCCCTCTCGAGGAAACTGGTTCCAGAGCCAGAGCCATGCGTTGAGGTGAGTCCAACTATATCTAGTCGGAACCTCTCAACCTCACACACCAACTCCGGCTCTTTCCCCACCAGAGAGGTGACATTCCACGTACCAAGAGCCAGCTTCTGTAGCCGAGGATCAGACCGCCAAGGTCCCTGCCTTCGGCTACCGCCCTTTGCACATCGCACCCGACCCCTTTGGCCCCTCCCACGGGTGGTGGGCCCATGGGAAGGGGGACCCACGTCTCCTCTTCGGGCTATGCCCGGCCGGGCTCCATGGGTGAAAGCCCGGCCACCAGGCGCTCGCCAGCGTGCCCCAACTCCAGGCCTGGCTCCAGAGGGGGGCCCCGGTGACCCGCGTCCGGGCGAGGGAACACTGNGATCGAATCATCAAAGCTAAACGATTACAGACAAATGGTGACGGCTAAAAAACAGTTTTAGGGTGTTCACACCTCAAATTCTACTACATCTGAATAAATTTAGCTTAAATAGGAGAGATGCACGGTGTTGTAATGGTTATCAGTGTCACCAAACATCAGGATCTCCACACTTAAAATAATAAGTACACAGCACTAGGTAATTATGTGTTGGAACTACTAATGTATACAAAGTAGGGCTGCACAATACATCGCAAATGTATCATCATCCCAGATGTAAAACAGAACGCTACCGCAAATCTTTCATTTCCTCTGCTGTAAGAGTGCATAACTCCTCAGTTTAAGCTGTACTGGTATCATTCTGGTACACACTGATTTACATACTGTTGTCCTAACCCCAAACCCTCAAAACCTGAATTTAGTCCTCTAGGCCAGTGAAGTTGGGTTTGAACCTCGTAGGTCAACAAACACCTACTGTGTGGTCATCACAGGATTTCAAGAAACCCAATAAAAAATAAATAAATCAACCAAAAAACGTATTTTTTCCCCTCATCACAATATGTTCAGATATTTCTGAACCAGTGATAGTTGGAGTCACATTTCTAAAGAAAGTAACAAGTCAAGTTAAGATTTCTTGGTTTTTTTTATTTTGCAAGATTTTTGCAAATCATGAACAATTCTGACTTGTGCATTTTACTTTTAAATAGCCTCAGCTATCAAACATGTAAGACAATGTCACTCCTTGTTCTAGTATTACAAAAGATAACAGTACGAGGACAGGACGGCTGTTAGACAGGAACGACGTGGTTCTGATTTATACAGCAAACATCTGAAGCATTGATATATGTTCAGACTGCACAAATAGATTTGTAAAGGAAGGAGGGTTCTGGAGATGACTCATTTAAATGGCCCCTCCTGTTTCCCTCGAGAAGGTCCTCTCTATACCCTGATAAGCTCCCCCAGTCCTGAGACACATTGGTTTAATCTGACTGACAGCCAGGAGGCAGTAATAACCATCCATAATCTAAATAGGAAGCGGCCAACCTGTCCAGCACAGGGCTGATATGACCTCAAGGTGTTCAGAGAAGATAGAAGAGAGAGAGCAAAGGACAGAAAAGTATCAAAACCATGAGAAACATGTCTGCACCACACACGCACGCACGCACACGCACACACACACACACACACACGAGAATGAGGACACACATTAAACATAATCTTGTTCCAATAAATCCTACATTTGACTCAAACATTAGTTTCCATAAACTTCTTGTTAGATGCAATTTGAATTTAGCTGATTTGTTGAAGGTGTTAAACCAACACCTCAAAAACCAAAATCCAATTGTTTGAACATTAAAATATAATTTATTATGTTGCTGGTTGAAAAGCATTAAAAAGTACATTCAGATCCATACAGACACACCTAGGTAACACCAACACACATATCTAATAAATCATTTTAAAATAATCACCAGTGAATTTTAAAGATCAAATTTTGTTTTCTAAACTTAACTAGAACTTGTTTTTAGATATGGTTATGATTTACACTTTCCAGAAAAATGTATCCATTGGAAAACATCCATCCATCCATCCATCCATTTTCTCCCGCTTATCCGGAGTCGGGTCGCGGGGGCAGCAGCTTAAGGAGGGAAGCCCAGACCTCCCTCTCCCCAGCCACTTGGGCCAGCTCCTCCGGGGGAATCCCAAGGCGTTCCCAGGCCAGCCGAGAGACATAATCTCTCCAGCGTGTCCTGGGTCTTCCTTTGGGTCTCCTCCCGGTTGGACGTGCCCGGAAAACCTCACCAGGGAGGTGTCCAGGAGGCATCCTAATCAGATGCCCGAGCCACCTCAACTGGCTCCTCTCGATGTGGAGGAGCAGCGGGTCTACTCCGAGCCCCTCCCGGATGACCGAGCTCCTCACCCTATCTCTAAGGGAGAGCCCAGCCACCCTGCGAAGAAAACTAATTTCGGCCGCTTGTATCCGCGATCTCGTTCTTTCGGTCACTACCCAAAGCTCGTGACCATAGGTGAGGGTAGGAACGTAGATCGACCGGTAAATTGAGAGCTTCGCCTTTCGGCTTAGCTCTCTCTTCACCACGACAAACCGGCACAACGCCCGCATCACTGCAGACGCAGCACCAATCTGCCTGTCGATCTCACGCTCCACCCTTCCCCCACTCGTGAACAAGACCCCGAGATACTTAAACTCCTCCACTTGGGGCAGGACCTCGTCCCTGACCTGGAGAAGGCATTCTACCCTTTTCCGACTCAAGACCATGGTCTCGGATTTAGAGGAGCTGATTCTCATCCCAGCTGCTTCACACCCGGCTGCGAACTGCTCCAGCGAAAGCCGGAGATCACGTTCTGACGAAGCCAACAGGACCACATCATCTGCAAAAAGCAGAGACCTGATCCTTAGGTGCACCAAAACGGATCCCCTCACCACCTTGGCTGCACCTAGAAATTCTGTCCATAAAAGTTATGAACAGAATCGGTGACAAAGGGCAGCCTTGGCGGAGTCCAACTCTCACCGGAAACGAGCCCGACTTACTGCCGGCAATGCGGACCAAGCTCTGACACTGGTCGTACAGGGACCTAACAGCCCGTATCAAGGGGCCTGGTACCCCATACTCCCAGAGTACCCCCCACAGGGCCCCCCGAGGGACACGGTCGAACGCCTTCTCCAAATCCACAAAACACATGTAGATTGGTTGGGCGAACTCCCACGCACCCTCCAGGACCCCCCCAAGGGTCCAGTGTTCCACGGCCAGGACGAAAACCATATTGCTCCTCCTGAATCCGAGGTTCGACTATCCGACGGACCCTCCTCTCCAGAACCCCTGAATAGACCTTACCAGGGAGGCTCAGGAGTGTGATCCCCCTGTAGTTGGAACACACCCTGCGGTCCACCTTTTTAAATAGGGGGACCACCACCCCGGTCTGCCAATCCAGTGGAACTGCCCCCGATGTCCACGTGATATTGCAGAGCCGCGTCAACCAACACAGCCCCACAGCATCCAGAGCCTTAAGGAAATCCGGGCGGATCTCATCCACCCCCGGAGCCTTGCCACCGAGGAGTTTTTTGACCACCTCAGTGACCTCAGCTCCAGAGATTGGAGAGCCCAACCCAAAATCCCCAGACTCTGCTTCCACACTGGAAGACGTGCCGGTGGGATTGAGGAGGTCTTCGAAGTACTTGGCCCACCGATTCACAACGTCCCGAGTCGAGGTCAGCAGCACACCCTCCCCACTGTAAACAGTGTTGGTAGTGCACTGCTTTCCCCTCCTGAGACGCCGGATGGTGGACCAGAATCTCCTCGAAGCCGTACGGAAGTCTTGTTCCATGGTCTCACCGAACTCCTCCCATGCCCGGGTTTTTGCCTCTGCGACCACCCGAGCCGCATTCCGCTTGGACTGCCGGTACCTATCAGCTGCCTCCGGAGTCCCACAGGCCAAAAAGACCTGATAGGACTCTTTCTTCAGCTTGACAGCATCCCTAACCGCCGGTGTCCACCAGCGGGTTCGGGGATTGCCGCCACGACAGGCACCGGCCACCCTGCGGCCACAGCTACGGTCAGCCGCCTCGACAATGGAGTCACGGAACATGGTCCATTCGGACTCAATGTCCCCCGCCTCCCCCGGGACGTGTTCGAAGTTCTGTCGGAGGTGGGAATTGAAGCTCCTTCTGACGGGAGACTCTGCCAGACGTTCCCAGCAGACCCTCACAACACGTTTGGGTCTGCCAGGTCTGACCGGCATCTTCCCCCACCATCGAAGCCAACTCACCACCAGGTAGTGGTCAGTTGACAGCTCCGCCCCTCTCTTTACCCGAGTGTCCAAGACATGCGGCCGCAGATCAGATGAAACGACAACAAAATCGATCATCGACCTGCGGCCTAAGGTGTCCTGGTGCCAAGAGCACATATGGACACCTTTATGCTTGAACATGGTGTTTGTTATGGACAATCCATGACGAGCACAGAAGTCCAATAACAGAACACCACTCGGGTTCAGATCAGGGGGGCCGTTCCTCCCAACCACACCTCTCCAGGTCTCACTGTCGTTGCCCACGTGAGCATTGAAGTCCCCCAGCAGAACGAGGGAGTCACCCGAAGGAGCGCTTTCCTGCACCCCCTCCAGGGACTCCAAAAAGGGTGGGTAGTCTGAGCTGCAGTTTGGTGCATAAGCACAAACCACAGTCAGGACCCGTCCCCCCACCCGAAGACGGAGGGAGGCTACCCTCTCGCTCACCGGGGTAAACCCCAACGTACAGGCACCAAGATCGGGGGCAAGAAGTATGCCCACCCCTGCTCTGCGCCTCTCAGTGGGAGCAACTCCAGAGTGGTAGAGAGTCCAACCCCTCTCGAGGAAACTGGTTCCAGAGCCAGAGCCATGCGTTGAGGTGAGTCCAACTATATCTAGTCGGAACCTCTCAACCTCACACACCAACTCCGGCTCTTTCCCCACCAGAGAGGTGACATTCCACGTACCAAGAGCCAGCTTCTGTAGCCGAGGATCAGACCGCCAAGGTCCCTGCCTTCGGCTACCGCCCTTTGCACATCGCACCCGACCCCTTTGGCCCCTCCCACGGGTGGTGGGCCCATGGGAAGGGGGACCCATGTCTCCTCTTCGGGCTATGCCCGGCCGGGCTCCATGGGTGAAAGTTAAATATAAATATAATTATAAGAAAATAAAAATTGAAATAAAAAAACCCATTAGGTAGGCTAGAAAAGTCCCAGTAAAGTTATAGATTAAAAATGAGATTAACTCAATTAAAAAAATAGTGCACTAAATGTGGCTGTAATTAATTAATCTCAATTAATCTCATAATTTGACACCCCTATTTTTAATGTTTCATAGTGAACATATCACCTGACAGATCCTGCTTGTTGTCCATCACCTGCTACTTTAGACTCTATCCAGTAAAGGAGAGGTCGTTTTTTCTGACTCTGCTTCTAGGAAAGTTATTTTCTGCTTCAAAACCAAAGAAAAAATCTAGCAATTGTATTTTTACAATCCTTTTGTAACGTGGAGACCCGTCTCAGTGCCATGCCACAGAACCACAGAGAATCAAGATAAAACAATAAAATTAAGACCCAAAGGACCCTCAGATTCCAAAAGCTGAGGTATTTTTAATCTGCTTTCCTCTTGATCTCCAGGAAGGAGTCAAACATGTTTTTCTGGACATGCATGAGACTGTGGAGCTGAGCAGCGGGGAGGGGTGTGAAATCCTGACATTAAAGTGTACAAACACTCCCATCCTGCTGCTGGTTCTCCATCAAATATTCACCATCCCCGGCCTGCAGAACAGTGAAACACCAGCTAGCAGAGAGAGAGGATGTAGGCACAGCTGGAGGGGGGATTGGGTAGACTGGTCGTAATCCACAGCAACAAGGCTGCTTGCTACTAGAACCTCTATTTTTGGAAATGCCTGTCTGACCCTGTTGTGTCATCGTAGAGGTTAAAGCAGAGGCTTTTGGAGCAGAATTTGGACGGCTCTTTGCTGAAAAGCCACAAAAACAAGATTTAACTGCACGTCGGTGAAAGAGAGATGTGCTGTAGGGGAATAAAGGAAGGATTTAGACTCTTTAAATCCACATTTATAAAAGCTAAGTCTGTTATTGGCTTGGTTGCTTAAATACTGCCAACTAGCATGTGTGTATCAGTGATATAAACACATTTAATCCAGATGGTAATATAAACATCATCAGATTAGAAAGACACGGGCATGTTATTAATAATTACATTATTTGGGTTGATGTGGAGTTAAATGATGGTTTTTATCTACTCCAGCTCTCCTCTGAAGGCTGGATGAGAGTCAGAGATGAGTTTTGAATATGCATGAGGATGAAGCAGGAGGAGGAAGGAAACTGGGGCAGGAATGTGGAGCATCATGACCAGGAGCTTGTATTGATCAGTCCAGGAAAGGATGAACCTCCTCAGCAGGATTTTACCTTTATGTGATGAGGAGCACACGGTGCTAGAGACAGAACCTGAACTCACTCTGCACCTCGCCTGTGTGTGTGTGTGTGTGTGTGTGTGTGTGTGTGTGTGTGTGTGTGTGTGTGTGTGTGTGTGTGTGTGTGTGTGTGTGTGTGTGTGTGTGTGTGTGTGTGTGTGTGTTAATTACCTCTCCATAGTCCGTTGTGACCACCAGCGTTCCATCTCCACAGGAGTTGACAGTAGCAGGAAGCAGCTGCTCCTTCTCTCTGACCCAAACACGGGCCCCCTGGATTGCAAGTGTGCACACACACACACACACACACACAGAGAGAGAGGGTCAGCTATGCAACTAGAACAAAACAAATCTATTTATGTTACAAAGAATTCTTGCTGATTTCAAACAATGATGAAGAAAAACTCAAGCGTTCTTTGAACTAATAGCGATCATTCAGCACTCAGAGTAGGTGTTATGAATGACTCTGAGCTCCAACAGCAGCTCAATATCTATAAATCCGACTGAGTTATTGGATGTTTCAAAATTCAGGGGTTGCATTCCTCCAAAGATGCATTTTAAGGCCAATTACGATACAGCAAAGTGACAAGGCTGCCAGATTTGAAGGGTCCCCCAGGTGCGGCCCACAAACATGTTCTTAGTTTCGTGGATGGGTCTGGAGTATCCTTTGTGGCACACCCCATCCCAAGATTCATTGCAGGCCGAAGCGAGATTTTTTTCTTGTAATAATGTTGGATGAAGCAGGAGATGAGTACTGTTTTCACTGTATTAACATCTGGTGGTAAAATAATCAAAAGCTTAATGCAGTTGTGGTGTTGTTTTTCCATTTGCTTCAATGGTTTTTATATGTTTTTTGTCAAAAATCGTAAGATAAATCCTTGTAAACAAGCTTGTTTGGCGGGTCCCTTATAGCTGCTGAATTTTACTTTTAACTTCTGTTTAGCGCCATCACAGTTGCTAGGCGACGGGAGGTAAGGTCGAGAATACTGAGGTTAGACAGACCCTCACCTCCGGTCCTCAAAGGGCCCAGTCTAAGTGACGCATGTAGGTTGGGTCCTTACAAGGACACTCCCCCTTGAATCTGGATGCGGCCTGAATCCTGCCTGTGTTCGCGACGGCTGCGGCGGCCATCTTGGATGTGTTTTGATTACTTTTAACACAGAGAAAACTGGTGAACCCAGATGAGAATGTTTATTGGTAGAATTGTCAAGGGGGCGGGGCTACCACAGGTACTAGAGGAAGATGGTTCTGAGCCTGAGCAAAGCAACAACAGGAAGAATTATCAGTGATTTCCTTCTCTTATTTCCTCCATATGAGCCCTTGGCTCATTTGTGGCTAGCTACTGAGGTCTGTATGCTCTACCACATCCCAGAATGGCAACAGAAAGATATTTTGTTTAAAATTTGTTTAAATTTTCTGTGCATCTGGCAGCAGAAGATTCAATATGGCTACATCTGCTAAAACAGCATTCAAAGAGTCTGATCTAAGTGTTCATCATTCGGGTCAGAGGAAGTGTGCTCCTCTATGACTCTTCAGAGGTCAAGAGATCACAGACAAGGGATTCCTTTGAGAAAGTCGCTGACCTCTGACCTTAGACTCCTGAGAGGAGAATCAGCGTAACAGAGGATGTAGGGGGCTGAGGAGGAGGAAGCAGCAGAAGTGGCTCAGAGCAGCATGAATCTGTGTCACACGTCACTTCAGAAACACTTTAGAAATAATCTATAATTCTATAACATCTGGAAATTACTTTATATACAAAGCATATACAAAAAATATATAATAATGCTGTGACCCAATGGGAGTAATTACAAGCGGATTGTCATCGATTCCTGAGTGTTTATTTTTAGCCACACAGTTCCTAAACGCCTTTCCATGTTATTTTAGCGGTGCTGTACTAATATCTTGAATAATGCATAAATATTTCTGTGAACCTTAACAAGAAAAACGTCTTAAAAGCCTCCACAGGACAACAGATGTGTGCTTATAGAGAAAGTGAAGGAGGAGTAGGAATGAAATGTTTTGGAGCAGATGGTCCCACACCCCGAGCATCGCCCTGGCAAACATTAACTTTTAGATTTTCTGTTCCAATTTTCAAGGCTCTTTTTTCCCCTTCACTTAGCCGTTTGACTGACAAAAGAAAACCAGTCCTGCCTCCGGCCGTGAAGCAGAGAGCATCCTCTGAGTGAATACTGAATATGCACAGAGATGATTAACTTCAGAGAGGAATTGGATGTTTGGATGCAGGCATTTTGCAAAAGCTCATTTCATATAAAAATCTTCTCCAGGTTAGTTTTTCTTTCAACTGTCTCAAAAGCTTTGTCGTCTCTCTTCTACATCCTTTCTGTCTCTCTTTCTCTGCAGCTGACCCACCTGGTGTTTAATTCTGGCTCATCTGTCAGATCCACCAGTTTAGGCACCATACCATGCTGATTTAATTCAGCAGTAGATCACTAACTTCCTGTTTAACTGACCTCTGACCCTATATGAACCTCTAATATTGCTCAGCTAGCATCAATGAGCCTCTTGATATAAACACTAATATTTAAAGATCAAGTTCTATGAGAAAATATTTTTTACTTTTTTATAGGATCAGTAACTCTGAGTTTAACATGCAGGCTAAACATGAAAAACAGTCTTCTACCCCTATTTCCTGCATTAGCCGCCTGTAGAAAATAGACGGGGAAACGCTCAAATTAGAAAAGTCACTTAGCTCCATGTCCTGTAAATTAACATCCATGGACTCACCCATCTTGACTCACGACGGGGAAGGCTGTTGTTGGTTTAGCGTCCAGAACAGAGAGAGAAGCTAACCGTTAGCATTAGCAACTCCACCACACAGCAGAACTCCTTCAGGCTTGTGTTATTTATGGAGATAAAACATCAACGTTGCAGAGCAAACAGAGTCAGTGGTAGAGTCACGTTGCTGTTAGCCAATCAGAGGTGAGATGTCCAAATATCCTCCAAAACCTGCTGTTATCTGTGCCCCACTCCTCTGCTTGCTGAAACAGGAGCACCAGAGCTTTTTTTCCCAGAGATCGACTCACAAAGCATTCATTTATACTAGAGACTAGAAAAAATGAGTAAACTTGGTCTTTAAAATACCTTATATTGAAGAAAAACTGGAGTTCATTTCTGTTTCTGTTAACTTTTTGGGGAAACTGGTCACAGACCAGCGTGTCACCTCTGGTTAAATCACAGCAGAGTAATAAATGACCCACCAGCATTACGACCATGCCCTTATCTCCTCCTCTCTTTGATTACACTCTCAGACAGACAGAGATGGCCGTGAATATCAACAAACTCTCATCCTTTCCTCAGCACTCAAACCTCCAGTTATTCTCTCTTCACCTCCTCTATGAAATACGAGGAGACGAAGAGCCTCCAGCTTCATCCATCACCTTCTTTTCAGGCTCCATTAAACATCAACCAACCTTTACTGCCTCTAACACGACCTCTGACCTCCACCCAAAAGAGCCTCAGGCGATGCTATCCAATGAATTTCTTTGTGGAAACTGGAAGGGTTAACTGGAGCAATAAACAACATATATTCATTATAGACTGATTTTAACAGCCGTGGTGTTTTTTAGTGCAATCTGGATGTCTGGAAACATCTGAGACATAAAACAGGCCGTGTACAGCAACCAGGCCATAAATCAGGCTGAAGCTATTTGGAAAATTTGTTGAATAAATGAAAATATAATCTTGTTTGTGAAAAGCACGCTGGTTTGCAGCCTGACTTAGGACCACGTTAGGTTTAAACTGAGTTTTATTTGTCACACATGAGAGGATAAACTTCTCCACTAAGCACAGACAGCAACATTCTTATATAATAATGTAATATAGACTTAGTAAAATCCCTAAAGCATCAATGAAATACCTCATTGGACCTCATAGTAAACAATCTTCACACATATTTGTATGCATTCAGACCATTTCCTCCATTAATCAAAGCCTCTTCACAGAACAGAAAACCCAAAGGGTCGGTCAGGTCGTGAGTAAAAATAAAGGCGTACTAATAAAACCCCCTGTCCACTTAATAAACTCTCATTACCCAGAACACAAAAGAGAGCGTTGATCCCAGAAGCTTGAACAGCTGTGTGAGCGATAAAGGCCTTGTTTCTGCTCGAGTAATTACATGGATGCCTGTGCCATTTGATGGAGGCACTGCCCCGGAGACGGGTTCTGGTGAAGGACCGTGTTTTTTAGTCACAGCCCAACAAACGCTGGAGAACAGGAAACATACAGAGAGTGTTTTCAGGCTTCTGGTTAACTTTGTGAGATTTACTAAAGTACATGTAAGAGTAGAGGAGGTGGAAAAAGATAAAGAATGAATGAAGATGAAAGCTCATCAGCTAATGGAACACATTTAATTAGACTTGGAGGTGGAAGATCTCCAGAGACTAAAGGTCGAAGGAGATATGTCTTTGATCGTCTCACATCGTCTTAATTTATTTAGTTTCTTACATTAATATAGGAAGATGTCCTCGTTTGTCAAACTGAAGGACAGCAGCCCTTTTATTTCTAAGTGCAGAGTTGGAGCTGCTGTATTGTGCTTTACAAATACTGGTACCAAGACCTTTAGACATCTAACACTTATATATGTAGCAGAAGAGTGGCTGAGAACTGAAACACTTTGCAACATCAAGAAATCATTTCTTGAATATAAACAGGATAACAAAATGGTAACGACCTGCATTCGTATAGCGCCTTTCAGAGTCAGAGGACTCCAAAGCTCTGGCGCTCCTATTTCAGGAAGTAGAAGTTAGTCTGAGTGAGATTGAAAATGGCTGGATTTGAAGTCTTACTCATTAATAAATGAATGATAAATGACCTGCACTTCTTGTTACGGCCCCCGTAAGTTTCCCCTGAATCAGCACCTTGGACAGCGCCTGCAGGAGCCACTCTCCTCTCCAGCGCTGTTCCAGCCTCCACATATCAGCACCATGGAGAGAGGCACTATTTTTACATTCAACCTGCACGTGAAACTCCCGAAAATATTATACGTCTCTCAGTGAACCTCCTCTTTAAGGGAACTAGTTCCATTGCTGGAGAAAAGACAGAGCTGATGAAGGACTGCAGATGTTTACCTGGAATAAAGAAGGTAGGGTCTTCAGTGTTTCCTTTAAATGATTGTATTGCCACACATCAAATAAGCCCAAATATTGATCAACAAGCAGCTCAAGGTAATAAAACAGGTATGAATAAAGTGAACATGTATTGTAAACAAATTAGGACTAATTTCATGCAAACATAGATGCCTACTTGCAGTTTTGTTTTGTGCAAAAGTGTTTTAGGTACTAATTCAGTGCAACCCAAATTCTGACAATTGAAAATTTGCCATTTTTCGTCTCCATTATACAATCAACAGCCACCTCTTATCCATCAGATGTGATTTCCTTTAAAGGCCGTATTGTATGTGAGGTAAAAGCTGTATAAATATTGTGCTTTTTCCAGAATTAACCACAATAAATCTCCCTGATCCTTCCTGCCCGTTCTTCGTCAGAGACCTAAACTGTGTCAGCAATCTTCCATTAAAGGTGATAATACAATCAGGACAGGGAGGCTTTAAGCAGATTACGGCAGCTGGAAGGGCAGCAACATCTGTTTATGTGTGTGAGCGTGGGTGGGTGGAGGTCACCTGGCTGTATATAAGTCACATCTGTCACAAAAAGAGATTATAGTCCAGTTTAACACTGTAGGTTTAAAACAAACATCTGGGGGCAAAAAAAAACACTTAAAGTCACACATGAATGCTGCATAAATATGTTTTAGCTTAAAGAATTTAATAATCTTTGACAACAGACCACTTATACTATTATTAACGTGTTCCATTACCATTAATAAACATTTATGCAAGGAAAAAATACACTTTTATGACATTAGTATGAAAAATGTAATTCATGCTAAGATTTTGAAAACAGCCACAAGTTTTGAATAAGTCATGGTTGATGTTGCATGATGTCAAAACTACAGTGAAGCTTGCCTCCTCTGCTTTTAGCTCTTTTATTGATCTGCTCTGACGAAACACAATGTATTTACATTTGCAGCACTTAGAAGTGCAGAGAAACAGCAATAATCAACGCTGATGCACCTGCATGGCTGCCAAAGTGTTTTACACCGAATGCTGCAAGATCATCAAGCGGTGCTGCATTTGATGAGCCTGAGCACCTTCTGCTGCAGCGAAGTCACTGCTCTCATAGAAATATATTAAAGAGCACGGCGTCATTACGTTGTCTATAAAGTGAGGTAGTCACTTGTCAGCACTACAGAAAAGTCAATATAATAGATTTTTTTCTGGTGAAGACACAGTCTTTGATTCAGGTGAAGAATGCAAGAGAGAGTTGGTGATTGGTGCAAAAATAGCAGAAACTAGAGAACAGAGTTTTGGTTTTGTGTGTGATCATTTAAAGATGTGAATCTGAATCCCAAAAAGACTTTTTTGGCCACTAAGACGCCACAAACGTAAACTCCTAAAACATTTGACTGAGACAATCCCACTTTCCTAAGGAACACATACGTCGCCTTCACGCTAGTTTAAAAATCACCTTAAATTATGAAGGTTGTAGTCAAAATAACAGTAAGTGTGATCCAGAACCATAATAAAAGCTATTTTGCCATTTTTGTCTGCTTATGCTGATTGGCTGTGGCGGTTTATCTGGTTTACAAACTCACAGAGAGAAAATCAGTAAAAGATCCGGACACAACTGCATCACTTTTGCATCGATAAACTCACCCGTGTATTTGTTTCTATGTTCCTATAGCTCAAATCTTCTTGCTAATTTCCATTCTCTCTCCCATCTTTGTCAACATACAGTCACACACCCCCTCAACATCACCATGGCAACAAGATTCCACAGCAACACTGTGGAAACAGGACACCATGGAAACAGCCGTTCTCCTGCAGGCACTGATGGATGCTGGGAGTTGGAGTTCAATAATGATTTGTTAATGTTTTGCTTTGTTCTTGGTATTTTTATTTTTATTCATATGTCTGTAACTATAAATGATTAGAATAAAAAATTAGATAATTAGTTTGTCAAAAAGGATGCAGACCTGTTCTTTGTTGATTCTCACACATCCTTTAAAATAGATTAAAGGTTTTGTTTTTATCTTTGTTAAAGGCACATTTTGCAGTTTTGCTTGCTTTTAGACCCTGTAAAGGTTCATTTTACCACATATTCTGCTCATTTAATCTGAAATTATAAAGTAGAGACAACAAAGATGCAGCAGTCTTGTCTATATTCTATTCTCTACCGTGACTTCTGATCTCTGTTTTTGAATCACAGGCCAATAAAAAGGATTAAATTAAAAAATACTGCACAATCTGAGGATTATACAGAAGTGACCTCATGGTTGGCTGGGCATTGAGACGACCTATGTGTCTAACCCAGTAACCTACTGCATCAGATGCAAGTTAAACCAGCTCGTAAACTTAGATTAGCACAGCATAATCATATCATTTATCATTTATAATCAGTTTTTCTGTGCTGAAGTCATGTGATTAAAACTTTACAACAAACGAATAAATTAAAAGTGATGCAGAATGTTAAAAATGCACTTTTTTGGATTATTCAACCGGTCAATTAAACATTAATATTCCTGCCAAATTCCACGAATGCCTTCATAAGAGAAGAAGATTATGAGAGATGCACTACGTGTGACAAACCGCTGCACAGACTAAATATTACAAACAAGAAGGTAAAAAATTGGATGATATAAAGAAAAAGAACGAGGAACAGAGAGCTGCCAGAAGGGGGAAGGGAGACCAACAGAGCAGCGATGAACGTGGTTGGTTGGATGTTTGATTGTGGGAGACGGAGAACGTGGCCGCGAGGAGAGACGGAGCATCAGAGGAGAGGAAGAGGAGGAGGAGGAGAGGGAGAGCTGATGCAGATCCTGAGCAGAACAAATGTGTTTGGAGCTTCCAAATATAGGTCACACATCTCCAGTGACTGCTCGCTTCCCTCCAATGAACCAGATTTCTGCAGAATGCTCTGCATGTAACACACTACATGACATCTAGCATGCATGAACACAAGCTCTGCTACATTAGCTCTCATCTGCTGCAACTAAAGAAACCTAAAGCTCTATAACTTAGGTGGGAAAAGTACCTACTGTGATGTAAGTGTATTTGCAAGAATGTTTCACTGCTTTTATGTAAACAAGAGCATAATAACCAATAGAAATGTGAAATTTCCTCCTGAGACTAAATATTGTCCATGCTGTTCAGGTGCACACGAACCCTAATGTAAACACAGTCTGTCTAGAGAGAATTATCCTATAAAGCTGCCATCTGCACATAAACTCAGGGAGGTTTTTAGAATTAAAGCAGCTTCTTCTTAAAAAATGTGTTTACTAAATGTATGTCCTGAAAGACAAAGATTGCTGCTAATAGCTGATTTAACATTTACCTCTTTGATGATTGACAGACTGTTTGTCTGCATAATTAAATATATATTTATTCATTTTTTATAAAGAACTTTCCAGTGTAGATTTCAGCTCAAGCCACATCTAACTGCAAATGATCCTAAATGTGTTTATATTTGAAGCTTCCTTTAACTTGAACACAGAATTCACAGTGGAAAAATATCATATAATGTTATCGCAGTTATTTACGTGAATTTAAAACGTCGTTTTTACACGTTACTGAACAACACAACCACGCTATTTAGCTGATTTATGCTAACAGGCACTAATCATGCTAACGTGACTAGCTGTTAGCAGGTTTTAATCACAAAACCAAAATAAAGTGATCTGAACAGGACACTGACAAAGCCAATCAGCAGACATATTTAGCACTGACTTTTGAACATAAACTCTAATCAGACAGATCAGGCTTAGTGTGTGTCACGTCTAAAATGGTCCGGGCAGAAACAATCCTTAAACACGTCTTTATGTTAAAACATGCTCTAAAGATGAAACTCTGTCAGTATTGTCAAAACTTTCCACTCTTCTTGTTTGAAGGGACACTTTGCAACTTTTTAATCATTTTAAATCATTTTCTTGAGCCAGTATGTGCTAAAATGACCCTTTACAGGGTACTAATGCCACCTGACATTTATCGCTCAGCTGACCAATCAGACATCACATTTTGTGCCTGGGTGGAGAAAACGACACAGTAAGAGTCAGCTGTTTGCTCTTGCAGGTTTAAGAGAATAGAGCGACATACTGAGGAATGCAGCGGTGTTAGACTGAGAGATGCTACACTGGATGGTCATGAGTAAAGCTGTGTGTGCCGTCCATGCATGGCTGCACGCCTAAACACCGTAACTCAATAACTCACTGCATTTTCAGATCTAACAAAAGCTTTCATTGTGTGCTGTTTGGGGCAGCATGGTGGTCTGCAAATCAATGCAGAGATCAATGAAATTACAGACAGCCTGATGGGAAATGAAGCAGGAGAGTTCGCTGTTGCATTTAGCAGCTCAAAAGGCTTCTGATGCTCCGTCATGTTATATCTCCTAGAACGAGCAAAGACAGATCTGAAAGAGAGCGGTGACCTCTGTGGACCTATAGCTGCACAACCACTCACGCTCTGATAAATGGAATGACATCACTGCCAATATAAGAGGCATTTAAACCCATATCAGATTAACTTAAGATGGGAGGGGGGGTGGGACAGATACTGGTACCAAGGGTTTCTGTGTGCGTTAGAATCAGGTATAGAAAGAATGACAGTGGAGGCATCCCTGGAGGGGGTTGACCACATATGATGAAGGTTCTTGATATCAAACATTGGTTTCTTATCATGCTAATGCATGAAATGAGTTTTTCCCTGCATCTGAATTAAGAACTGACCTATTATTCCATTTATCCCAGGTGCTATTTTAGCTCCCTCCTGTTTCTGATAATCCTTCCACACCCTCCTCCTCCTCCTCCTCCTCTCCTGGAATAGGCCCATGGATCCAAACCCATTTCCATTCAAATACAAATGACAGAAAGGGCTCCATGCACAGCGTTGCATTTTGCAGGATTGCTGCAGGCCAACGCTGCATACCCTCCCTCCACAGATTGGCTTTAATCCGAAAGCCTTCTGGAGGCAGAAGCCCGTATCAGCCCTCCTTTGACCGGTTTTTCTGCAGCGGTGCTCTGCAGTGACAGTTAAATAACACACAGGCTGTTATTCTAATTGATTCACGGACTAGCCTATTTCCTGCGGTTTCGTCACTAACGAGACTGGCGCTTCCAGTCGTCTGTGATAAATCAACACCTGCCAAAACCACCCTGACATGAATCAGGAGGTAAAAATCCAAAACGCATCCAGCGCGGAGGAATATGCGCTAAATCCAGAGTTTACGCGCCTACGCCTGATTATTTATGTTTAGCTCGATTTCAGCGACACCCATTCTCCTTGGCTTACCTCTGTGAAAAACGAATCCATCCCGACTACTCCTCCTCCTCCCAGACGATGCGCGCCCGGCCCGGCTGAGCGCAGACACCGGCTCCGGTCTCCGGTGCGCAAATCTCAGCAGGAAAAAGACGCACGTGCTGGTCCGGATGGGAGGCGAGCCGCTGACGTGTTTCTGTTTCCCATTCAACGAGATTATTTGGCATTCACAGGATAACGGATCACACTAGAGCGCAAAGCCATTTACACGAGAGAAAAATCCAAGTGATGAGATATTAAAAGTGTCCACGCTGGGGATCCGTCGGGGGAGCGCTTCTAGAACTGGACCGGTTTTCTGGGTCTACCTAATTCGATAGAGCTACTCTATGTGAGTGTGTGTGTGAAATGTGTTGTGTGTGTACTTAGGTGTGTGTGAGGATGTGAGGAGTTGGGATGAGAGAGGACCGGTCCGTGGACTGGGTGCGCTTGATGCTGCACACCGCACACACCGACGGGGCGGTGCAGCCACAGGCTCGGTCAGTACAAAAGCTGACGCACAGCTATGCTTTTTATTTATCACTGGATCATCAGAAAACCCAGCCAGAGCAATTTTAAATGCAAATTTAAACATAAACAAATCAAACAGCGGGGTGAAGAAACAAGGAAAGTCTAATTCTTTCAACAAATTTCATTGCTTTGTTGCTTTTTGCTGTATATTGTCAATTGAATTGAGTTTGTTTTACTGGTAGTGGCTTTGGATGTCTTCCAAGTCTGACCCTGTAAATTGATTCCTTGACATTTATTCTTTCAGGAATAAAGAGCATCTGGTCCAACAAAGAATCATGAATTCGGGCCTTTTTTTAATACAAGTTGCAAAACACAAGGGATAATCTTCAAAAGCAGGTTGCTCTCTCATGAAAGTGTAAGTCACAAGTCCTGACACCTTTGTTTACTAACAGGAAAGTCAGATGTGACATGTTTTCATTATAACATCTCACACTGTGTTTTTTCCAATGCACAATTCTTTGGATTTTTAATTTGTTTACAGCATTGTGCAAAATCAAAGTTATTTACAGCAGAGAAACACATTTTGTGTAAAGCTGGAACAGCAACAATATGAAACAACTTTGTACTGTAAATCATTCTTGCACATCCAGACATTTGTCTGTGTCAAATATTGTCAGTAATTCAACTAACATACGAGAGGCTCGTTACATGCAAAACCAGATATTTCAGCCTTTATTTCTAAAATTGTGATGATTATGGCTTAAAGCTGATGAAAACCCCACATTCAACATCTCAGACAATTAGAATATTGTGAAAAGGTTCAATATTCTAGACTCAAGTGTCACAGTCTATCTAATCAGCTAATGAATCCAGAACACCTGCAAAGGGTTCCTGAGTCTTTAGATGGTCTCTCAGTCTAAGTCCGATTACTGACATAAATGGACTTTTGCACCATGTTCTAAATTATAGAGCTTCACCTGCATACAGCAGAGATGTATGGAAGCAACTGATGCATGGCCAAATGCATTTGTAATTTGTTGTGAGGAACTGCTGCTGTGATGTGCACAAATGACTAAATGCTGTACAGGTTGAACCAACAGTTTTGAGAATTTTAATTCTGCTGTGAGAAATGCATCACAGCAGTTAATAAAAACTAAACATGTACCTTTCTGAATCACAATCTACTAAATCCTGAGGACTAAATCCTGAAAGAGGAGTTTGTAGAAAAGCATCAGTCAGTTGGGACGGACGGGTTAGCAGGTCTTGGTCCTGCAGGAGTGAGCTTTAGTTGTAACGGACTCCTGAATTTTATTTTGTGTTTTGTTTGAATTTTAGAGAAATCCAAAGAACAGCAGTGTAGTTTATGTATTGCCTGCCGGATGGATTAGCTATGCACTATGGATCACCACATGGCAGAAAGCCAACAGACCTCCTCTATCATGTAAACGTGCTGAAGTGTCTGGACTTTTAAATTCTCATTCATTAGTCATCAGAAGACGTTTGCTTGCTCATCGGTCCTCAGCTTCCTGTCTCTCCTTGATGTGTCCTTCATTGCTTGTTGTTACACTGAGTGTGTGTGTGTGTGTGTGTGTGTGTGTGTGTGTGTGTGTGTGTGTGTGTGTGTGTGTGTGTGTGTGTGTGTGTGTGTGTGTGTGTGTGTGTGTGTGTGTGCGTGTGCGCGTGTGTGTGTGTGAGTTTAAATCTGAGTAGATGTTTATGGAAACAAGTAATGGGGAATATTTGCCACATGTAGCTAAAAGATGTGTTGCATGTGCTTAAAGGCATCACTCACACCACCGTGGGTGATCAGTTTTATGACCACTCTACCCATAAATCTCTCTGTTTATGACCGTCTTTCTCCTCCAGTGGCTCCTCCTGTGACGCTCCACCTCTCTCTCTTTAGACACACCAGTTAACAGTTTTTAAGACGACACCGTTAATCAAAAAGATGCAGAGACTCCATGATTAAACAACACTCTTAGGATTAATCTGGTCTTTTCATTTAGTTGCATGCATAATATATACTGAATGTGTGAAGAAATCCATTATTTTCTCACATCCGGGGAATAAAAGCCATACTATGCAACTTTTTCATATTTTTAAATCATGTTCTTATGTGCTAAAAATCTTTACAGGGTTATTGAAATGTCACTCAGACCCCCACCACCTTCTGTGGCCAGAATACCACACTTGCAACTTCTGGGCCGGTCCCTGCTGGACTTAGTAAAGTGAAGCTGACATGCCTGGTGCTGCACTCTGCTTCCAGCATGTTTCCTGCATGTTTTATATCATGAACACAGCTGATTTGTTTGATTTAGTGATGAACCGCTCCTGTAGACACTAATGAAGGCTGAGGAGACATTTCAGCAGTTAGATTAAGGTGTTAAAAAGATGAACGCACAGCGAGGAGATAAGTTTCACTTTTAGTTCTACTAAAGGAACACTAGGTGGTGCTAAAAGCAAGCAAAACTGCCAAGAGTCCCTAAATTAAATCAGCAATGTTGCTTTTTTTGTTGTTATATTTTATTATCTAAGATGCATCTAATTAAAATAAATAACCTAAATAATGTAATTTAGTCTTTAACATTTTCACATATTTTAGTTCGTGTTTGCTCATCAATTCTTTGTTTTGTTTTGATTTTGTGGTTTAAAAAAATAATCTGTCTGATGTTCTACAAATCTCATGCTCACTGATAAAAATAAGCTTTTTCTTATATCAGCCACCTTTAATTTAATTTAATGTCTTTTTTAAAAGAAACGTATTACTTCTAAAATCATTGATAATCTGAAACTCTGTTAAACTATATTTATAACAAAGTGGTTAGACTAATAAATAAATCAATATAAATGTGGGTGCATGAAGGTAAATAGGGAGAATAAATACTAAACTCACTTCTTTGGGATCTCAGTGATATGCTGATTTTAGTTTTTAATGCTGACTTTGTCATAAATAAATAATACATGGTCTCCGGTTGTGACAGCAGGATGTCATCTGATCTGTGTGACTCACCAGACACTCAGTATGTTGCCTTAAAATCCCACTAAACATTACAAAATCAAGTTACTTTAGTACAAAACTGGGATTTAATTTCTTAATTCCAGCTATGATCTAGAATTTCTAGAAGTCGCTCATTTCATCTTTGATGCTGGTGAAGCAGCAAAAGAAAAACTTTCAAAACAGAAGCATTAATAAGAACATATGCAATCAAATCTTTAAAATTAAAACATTAAATCTGCCAACAGCTGAGCGAGACTAAAGAGTATATATACTGGGAGAGGTGATGCTGGATGAGTAGCAGGTGACCGTAGGAGCAGATTGGTTACCTGTGTGACAAGCTGAGGATAAAAAGTCACAACAATCAGGGAGAAACTAATGAATGCAAGAAAGAGCTTCAAGAAAACTATGACGGTTGTTTAACTGTGTCGCTTTTAGATGGGATGTAGGTCAGAAAATATAAATATCAAAACATTATTGAACACCAAAAGTATAAATGATAATCTAACAAATATTTTGATGTCAATGTAAAATAAACCCTTAAATCTCAATTAAACAGGGATAATCAGTGCTGACTCAGGGGTGCCAGCAGGTAGAGGAAGACATACGCTGAATAAATTTCATGAATATCTGTGGGTGCGTGTGTGTGTGTGTGGGGGGGGGTGTTAGATCTTAAACCTGCTGGGTTTGGTTTTCCTGGGCGCATGTACAGGAAGGGGCTCAATCTAATTAATCCGCTCTAGAGAGATGACCTCATCCTGATTCTCTTACTCGAACCCCACCCATTAAGGCCCACTGTCTCTGTCACACCCTGCCCCCACCTATCGCTGCACCACCCATGGGATAGTCGTTGAAAAAAATTAGCTCTCAATTCAACCCCCCATAATTCCCGACAGACTGTGGAGTAATTTAATCAGCCCACTATAGACCACACACACACACACAAACACACACACACACACACACACACACACGCACACACACACACAGAAAACATCACATTTACACATTTCTATCATTCTAGATACTGACTAAGACAAGATCAGTCAGATGTTCGTCTGTGTCTCAGTCACAACTATTAAACACACTAGTAGTTGTGGATCTGTAGTGTTTTCCAAATGGTGAGCATATTTTCCTACTAGATTTAGCTGACACAATCCTAATCCTAATCAGAATGGATTAGATTACCGCGATCACTATAATAACTGGATTACACAGACTACCTCCTGACTCAAGACACCCTAGCCTCTTTTTAATCTCTCTGAAGGATATCAAGTTATAAATGTAAGAACAAGAACAGAAGCTAAAAAGTGCCTCCCTCATCCATCAGATCCGGTGTGAGGAGATTTATGGATAAAATCATCGAGCTGGCTCTCTCGAGGTCACATATGAATATTTATCAAGGCCGAAAGTGACAGAAGGGTAGCCTGGCTTTGTGAAACATTATCTTTGTACTCTGAATGCAGCTACTGCATTACATTCAGAGAATATTTGCAAAAATAGATAACACCATTTTTAAAAATCAAAATCACTTTTATGACTGATATAAACCAAAGTATATAACAAAATATGCATTTTCTTTAAAAATATTTTAAAATATCTGTTTTTGTACATAAACTCTTCTTTTATCAGAATGATTTTTAACAAAATGCAAATTATATATATATATATATATATATATATATACATTTAGAATAAAAACTTACTGTTTCTCAACTATACAGTATGTCCTGATGTGTCTTCTTCTTTTTTTTTTTTGTTGTTTTGTTTTTGTTTTTACATGAAGAAAACAAACAAATAAATCTCGAATAATTAACATGATCGTCAATATGCATGTGACTTTTGGTGGTCACAGTAAAGTTTTATATATTTTAATGAGAATTTATTTTTTTAAATGCTAACAGTTTATTAAATGAACACAAAACGTACCCTGTTCAACGGGGTATGTTGACAATGTGAGTTGTACTGTAAATCCAAAAAAGATGTAGTACTAAAGAAAAACCACACGGTGGCAGTAAATCATTACTTTAGCGATGACTTGAGCGGAGGGGAGGGATCAATAACAAAACAAACCTTTTGATCCCGCCCTTATTTAATCTTTATTGGTCATTTTCTTCTGCGTCAGACAAGTCTTTCTCTGATTGGATGATACCTCTGCCAATCACCGATGACAGGCTCCACACAGCTAGGCGTTTCGAAAATGAAACTGGCTCGTGCCTGACTTCAAGAAGGAGCACAGAGAAACGAAAATGATATAGTTATTGTCTTAAGTTTCCGGAGATTACTGTTTCAAATCCAATCAGTAAAGGCAGAAGAGCCAAGTGGCCTCGACTTCATGCGGCGGGAACCGAGAGGAGACATATTTTTGGTAGGAGAGGCAGGCCTGTGGTGTCAAACCACGAAAACGTCTCTTGTTGTTTTACGGTTAATTAGCTATGGCTAATAAACAGCATGAACACAACATAAAATTACATTTTGACTAAGTTTAGCTTTGAGTGTGTGTGTTTGTTGTCTCCGAAGACAATAGTTGTCTCTTCTTCTAGCTGTCAAAATCGTAAGGCGGTGACTTTAGGGAAAGAGACTCTATTTTTGAATTTTTTTTTTATTTTAAAAGTAAAATATATGTATATTATTACAGCTGAACATGTTCACGAGCCACCGAATTAGAATGGGACGGACTATACTCAAAATAATGTAAGTCTGCATTATTATTATTATTATTATTATTATTAATATTATTAATATTAACATTATTATATGTTATTTTCAAAATTCGAATCCCAAGAGTCTCTTTGGGATCTTCTCAGCGCTTATAGCAACACTTTAAATATGTAAGCAGGTTTTTCAGACTAAGCTTTTTCAGTTTTACTTCATTTAAAACCAGACTGAGAGCCTTGAGACAGATTCCCTGTGTTGTAATTGCCTTCTGTAATTCTGTACATAACATGTCTGTGTAACTGGAAAAAAAAAATATATGATGTAACTAACTTTTGCTGCCTCTTGGCCAGGACTCCCTTGAAAATGAGGTTTTTAATCTCAATGGGACCTTCCTGGTTAAATAAAGAATAAATAAATAAAATAAAAATTAATAATAATTTCTAATTGATGATTCCAAAGGCAGTTGCAGTATGAAGTTACACCACAATGCTTTATATCACTATTTATTCTCATTTGATATCATAGCAGATTGTTATTCCTCCACAGATCATTTTTTTTAGAAGGCATTCTTCCTTATTTTTATCCTGTTTGGTGATGACATTTCAAACATGAATAAGCATATGATGTAACACTGAAGATTCACTTTGTTCAAGGTTTGGTTTTAAATTCTTGCTATCAGCAAAAATCTGGTGTCAGCTCCAGAATCACTGCTCTGTCTTTGAAACTGACTTCCGGCCTGTATTATCTACAGCATGTACAGGATATAAAAACTGTAACGATCAGTATGTAGATGTTATTCTCATCTCTGATCCCTTCTCCAGTCTGTAGCAGTGACTGCTCTGTCAGACTCAAGCCGCTGTCAGCATGGCACACTTGGACACAGAGTACCAGCGCCTGGAAGCATCCTACAGCGACTCTCCCCCCGGAGAGGAGAACCTGCTGATGCACGTGCCCGAAGGAAGCAAATGTATGACATGCACACATAAATGACATCACATGTTGCCCAACAACACCTTTATTTATCAGTGCTTCGTCTTTTTCAGCCCAGTGGCACCACATCGAAAACCTGGACCTGTTTTTTCAAAGAATATCCTTTTTTACATGATCGTTACAACTACGTTAAACCAATAATCTCACCATTTTCCTTAATTTTCACCACGTCTATAATCTTCACCAGAAGAATGGATTCACCTGCATGCTGCTGGGGGAGATCTTTGAGCTGGTGTATGTATCATAAACATGATTAATGTAAAGTTTCCTTGACAAAACCGTAGTCATGTTATAGTGTGACATGTTTCATCTATTCCTTCCTGTTTGTTTTTCCACTACCTGCCACTTCCTTCTTGCCCCCCCGTGCAGTCAGCTGCTGTTTGTGGTCGGCTTCACCGTGTTCCTCGCTAACTGTGTGGATTATGACGTACTTTTTGCCAACAAGTTTGTAAACCACACTGATTCTTCTAAAGTCACTTTGCCTGATGCAATCCTCCCAGTGGATGTCTGCAGTGCCCAGTGAGTCTGATGTTTTATGCACAATAAATATAATCCTAACACACTAAGATTTGCCTCATGATGATAAAATAATTGTTTTTCTTGCAGCATTCGAGACAACACGTTTGTGATCTTCGTTCTGATCATCTCCGGGGTGTTTTGGCTACATCGCTTTGTCAAATTTATCTACAACGTTTGTTGTTACTGGGAGATCAGATCTTTCTACATCAACGCCCTCAAGATGTCCATGGTGAGACAGTTCCCTCACTCTTTTGCTGTTTTTAAAGTAACAGTGGTCAGCTGACATCCAGTTATGTTTACAAACATCAGAGGCTAACCTTTAACATTTTCTTGTGCTTCGTGTTGCAGTCAGAGCTCCCCTACGCAACATGGCAGGAGGTTCAGGCCAGGATCATCGAGATCCAGAAGGAGCACCAGATTTGCATTCATAAAAAAGAACTGACAGAGCTGGATATCTACCACCGCATCCTCCGCTTTAAAAACTACATGGTGTGTAAATGGATGCTGGGATGGTGACTGTAGAGTTCCAATGACATGGCTACATAACAGAAGTTCTTCCTGTTCTTCTCTAGGTTGCTATGGTGAACAAATCCCTCCTCCCTGTGCGATTTCGGCTTCCTGTGCTCGGAGAGTGTGCGTTTTACACCCGGGGTCTTAAATACAACTTTGAGCTCATCTTTTTTTGGGGACCAGGTGTGTTTTTGGCTCTGTTCCTTTTGTTTTTCTTACATTTGATTCATGACTTGTAGGTAAACTGATGTGTTAAACACTTTCCTGTTAACTTCCCGTGTTTATGACAAGTTTCAGAGCTTTTTATTTGTCTTTTGTAGGTTCTCTGTTTGAGAACGAGTGGAGTTTAAAACCTGAGTATAAGAGAGGAGGCAACAGGCTTGAGCTCGCAGACCGGCTGGCATCTCGGATCCTTTGGATTGGGATTGCTAATCTGCTGCTGTGTCCAGTCATCCTGGTGTGGCAGATTCTTTATGCTTTTTTCAGTTACACCGAGGTAAACGGTTCACATCCACACAGAAGTACTCTAAAGTTTCTTTCTGCTTTTTTAAAGTGACAGCAGCGGTTTGTGTTTGTGCACCCAGGTGATCAAACGAGAGCCCGGTTCCCTGGGGGCGAGATGTTGGTCTCTCTATGGTCGATGTTACTTACGTCATTTTAATGAGCTGGACCACGAGCTCATGTCCCGCCTCAGCAAAGGCTACAAGGTCAGCTCACCACCTAAACCTCCTCCAGGAGCATCAGGCAATCGGATTTTTCATTTATAATTTACACCTAGAGCCAGAAAATAACCATTTTTTCTCGTCCTTTTTTTATTTCTCCACTTAATTCAGGCTGCATCCAAGTACATGAACTGTTTCCTGTCACCCCTGCTGACGGTAGTCGCCAAGAATGTTGCCTTTTTTGCCGGGTCCCTTCTGGCAGTTCTTATTGCCCTGACAATCTATGATGAGGACGTTCTTGCAGTGGAGCATGTTCTCTCATCAATCACACTGCTTGGAGTTTGTGTCACGGTCTGCAGGTATGGATCAGTGCAACATGTCGGCTGTTAATGCTAAAATCCACCAGGTCACAATAAAAAAAACACCCTAAAAAGAGCCTAAATGCTTCAATTTTAACGTAATTATTACTTTAGATCATTGATTTGATGTAAAATACAAACATAAAGTATCAATATAAGATCTAACTTTCAATTTCTATGTAATTACTAATACTTTCACCTGTCAAACCTCCTTATTTTCCCCAGTATGCCACGTGTTGAAAACTGCTCCAGGTGCTAACTCATAAACCTTTTTTTCTCCACCTGTGTCTTCCCAGGTCGTTTATTCCTGATAAGCTCATGGTTTTCTGCCCTGAACAGCTGTTGCGAGTCATCCTGGCTCACATCCACTACATGCCCGACCACTGGCAGGGCAACGCCCACAGATACGAGACCCGAGACCAGTTCTCACAGCTCTTCCAGTACAAAGCAGTGAGTGACACGTGACATAAGTTATTCTGGCTCAGTGACTTACTGAGGCGGTCGAATGTAGTTTATACATCTAGATGTGAAGCAAGATTTACTCAGATTTGTTCTATAACTTCCTGTTTGTTCGCTTCCAGGTGTTTATTCTGGAGGAGCTGCTCAGTCCGGTGGTGACTCCCATCATCCTCATCTTTTGTCTGAGGAGAAAGTCTCTCGAGATCATAGATTTCTTCAGGAACTTCACTGTGGAGGTGGTTGGAGTCGGCGACACCTGCTCCTTTGCTCAGATGGACATCAGACAGCATGGACACCCCGCGGTAAGGAAGAAGACACATTTGTGGACAAATGCTTGCTGGTGTAAACACATGCAGTGGAGTAATTGATGATCTTCACTCTGCAGTGGATGTCAGCAGGGGAGACTGAGGCATCCATCTACCAACAAGCAGAAGACGGGAAGACAGAGTTGTCCCTGATGCACTTTGCCATCACCAACCCTCAGTGGCAACCTCCTCAGGAGACAACCCACTTCATCCACCAGCTGAAGGAAAGAGTCCACAGAGAGGCCACGGCAGGGCCTGACACTCATCCTCTCTCCTTCTCAGAGTCTGAAGTAGGAGGACAAACTAAGATTTCGGCACAGCTCATGTTTTACCTCTTCAGGAGTTGAGATGAACTTGTTCTCTGACTCTTGTTTTATAGCCGAGGAGTCTTGTTGCAGACCTGTTGGTGGGCCCCTCCACGCTGGCACCTGTTCATTTTGGCTGTGACAGCTCTTTGATGAATAATGCAGCAGCTGGAATCAACAATGCAGCGACCGGCCTGCGCTCTCTGTCACCAGTCAGCAGCAGTCTGTACCTGAGAGGCAGTGTGAGTGCTGCTCATAGAGTTAGTGGTTTCACTGGCAGAACGATGGCTGGTTCTGGGTAAGTGAAAACCTCCTTTTCAGACTTCTTCTCAACTTCTCCTGCTAAAACGTTGACTCTGAATTTTAAATTCAGACTTTCTATGTGATATGTTCTCGTTTTTGTTTAACTATCCCCGTTCCCCTACGTTCATGCCTTGGTTTTTGCTCTTTTCTCTGAAGAACTGACGCTCGAACTGTGAGCTCTGGCAGCAGCGCGTGGGAGGGGCAGCTCACCAGTCTGGTCCTGTCAGAGTATGCCTCCACTGAAATGAGCATCCACGCTCTCTACATGCATGAGGTGAAGCTGCGTGTGTGCACATGTGAGATATATTATGAACATTTGAAAATGATCTAATTCATCTCTATCCTATTTTCTTTTCCTGAAGCTTCACAAACAGCAGTCCCGCGGCGAGCCGTCGCGTCACACGTGGCACAGACAGGAGAGCGACGAAAGCAGCGACAGCATCCCAGATGAAGTAAGAAGCGAACCCAGCGCTCGCTCTCGGAATTTCCCGCGCTCGCACACTTTCCCCACCGCAGTCTCGAGTCCGAGTGCCACTTCAGCCTCCGCCACCAGCGGTGCCACGGCGGGCCAGGAGGGGGCGAGGTCACAGAGCAGCAGCCAGCGGCGCCACAGCGGACCTGCTGCAGGTCTGTTTAGTCATCACCTTCCTTACTGTGGAATTTTTCTTACTCTTATGAGATTAGATTCACAAAGACAAGCGTGTACATTTTAGTCAGAAGGTTTCACTCTGGTTCAGTAAAAAGACATTCATCCTCTGAAGTATATTTGTTACAGGTGTTGTCCAGATCTGTGCTACCTGCTGGTATGGATCAACTATTTTGTCTTTGCCTCTGATTTCCAGACCAGTTTGGTGCAGGGGGCAAGGTGGTGAGAACGTCCCGTATGCCCATGGGTGGATGGGCTGAGGACGGGACAGCAGCATCCCGACACCATGAGCCTCTACCTGAGGAGACTTCAGAGGACGAGTTGCCTCCTCACATACACAAGGTAAACACTCCTCAAAACAGCTTTACTTTGCTTCTGTGGAAAAAAAACAACAATTTTGTGATTCTCTCTTCAGATTACATAACCAAGCCTTGTGAATAAGCATCTCCGCCCTTCTGACACCTAAACACATCACCATCCTCATCCAAACCTTTCCCAGGACTGACTCTGTTCTTTTTGCAGATGTGAAGGCCGGATCGTGCAGGAAGTTTTCAACCATGTGGACAAAGTGGCCATTAAACCTGTTAGCCTGTGACATTTACGGACTTCCACCTGCCTAAACAAACAAACAGGGTGACATTCTGCTGTCAGAAGAGGACCTGAAGGATCAAGTTATTTCCTACAGTCACCGTCAAACACCAAACCACACTAAGCATTTTAAAATGTCAAAAGAATACAAAATGAAAGTGCATGTGCTGTTGCTACAGAGAGAAAAACGGGAACCCTTTGCTGTTATGTTGCCAACAATTTGCACATTTTATTGGGTAAAAATTATTTTATTTTTAGTTCACATTTTAACTCAAAAAGGAAAGTCTTTAATGTATAATTTCTCTCAACCAAGGAAAAAATCTTCAACTGTCTTTCGGTTGATGCTTGTGACACAGACGTAAACAGAAATACCACTGGTTTAAAATCAGTCTCATCCTTTTAAATGACATTTTTTTATTGTGTGTGTTTGGTTTTACGATTTCATTTTCTAAACTGTAAATCTGGCTCCAGCTGCCCAGATAAATGTTTGTTTAAATGATAAAGTGTACAGAGCAGCATCAGTTCCAGTGCATCCACGGGTTATGTCACAAAAACAAAAGAAGTCTAATGAAACCAGGACTGTAAGATGTGTGATGATTTATGTAAACAGATGTTAAGTTGATGTCACCCAAAGTTTTGCTTCACTACTCATACTTTCACAGCATATTTCATAACAGGAACTGTTTTTTAGCCTATAAAATGCTATTTTGTCTCATAAAGAGGGCCAGAATGCACATTTGTGACCAGGGTTAGAAATGTAAAACATCCTAGCTGTTCTGTCTTTATCAGTTAAACGATTCTGTAAATTCAAAATATGCACTTTATTAACTCGTCTCAACACACACAGGATGTCACTTGACTTGGGTTGTTTGCATTTGTATGTTTTTGTACATATCTTTTTAATTTATTTCATGTATCAGAAAGATGTGCCATGATGATTGACGGTTATGAATCAAGTATATTATGAATGTTTTGCACTGGGACTTGGGATAAGAAACATTGCTGTTGTGTGGGTGAGCTAGAGCGAGATCAGGAGAGTGATTCAGGTGTGAAGTTTAAGTCATAACTGTCAATAGTTTTATTTTATAGATGCTGTAAAATATAAGTTGTACAGTGATGAATTCATCAATTAAATACAGCAACTATTTGTCTGCATATTCATGAAGCAACACGATTTTAAGTTAAATGCTGAGCTAATGTAATAGTTACAGGAGGTTTCTTTCCAAGTGTTTACATATATGATTAATCAAGATTTCACATTTATTTAGTCTTAATGAATTACTCATATTTTAGTGGAAAGAGCCCGGATAGCTCAGTCGGTAGAGCATCAGACTTTTAATCTGAGGGTCCAGGGTTCAAGTCCCTGTTCGGGCGCCAGCTTTTCTTTGATTTACATTGAAATTCTTGAAAAAATTGCTGAATCTCCCAGATTTGTTACTTAGCTTTACAAACCTCTACTAAAGTTCTACGGTGGGCTGTGTAAAGAAGACATTTCCATGTTCCTGGTTCGTCATCCCGAGGAGAGAATTGCGTTACCTGTCGCGAGACCTCGCATGGTCAGGCATAATTCATGGTAGGGAAGAATAATTTGTTTATATTAATAAAGTCATTTTCAGCTGCATCATCCCCTGAGAGGTCAATGTTGAAGTCTCCAAGGAGGATACAGGTTTTCTTATAATTTATAGTGAATAAAACTTCACCCAGTTTGATCCTAGAAATGCGTTCTTGTTTTTCTAGCGTTATCTCCACTTCAGTACTCCCACATTCAAAACACAAGAGGAGGTAACATTTCGCGCCAGCTTCGAATGGATAACAGAGATGTCGATCTTTAAACTTTTCACCTGATTGGTTAGCCAGATTCCAATTTTGAGTAGAATGCCACAAATAGGCGGGTTCTTATCTAAGACACAATTTTATTGGTTAGAAACGTAGCACGTCAACGTTTGATTGGGCCGTTTTATCAGTGAAATTCGATAAGGGCGGAGCTCAACCTACTTGGCGGCCATATTGAAAATTGTCTGTTGACAGTTGTATCTGAAGAGATTCAGATATTTCTTTTAGCTAAGTGATTTTAGGAAGAAAGTCCCGTAGTGTTTTAATTTTCATGTTTAGTTAGGACTCATGTCTTAAACTGTGTACTGCTGAATTTAAACCCAGTCATGGATGAAGATGAAAGACAAAGGAAATTAGAAGCTGGAAGAGCCAAGGTTTGTTGCTAACTTCTAATGCTAGCAATTAGCAAACTCCTTTGTCGTAGTTTTGCGCCTGTGTCACACTGTTAACTGCGCCCACCCTATAAATTAATGATTTATTCTCGTATCTTTTGTATTTACTTTGTGAATTTCATGCGTTTACTGTTCACGTTTGCAGCGGTTTGGTAGGTAAGATTGTAAACGTAAAGTATGTATGTTGACGTGCTAACGAGTCATGCCATTCATTTTTTATCTTGTCATAGTGAGTGACAGAAGATGACAAAATCCACCTCAACATTTTTACATTTGGGGGGAAAGTTTGTCTTTGAGCCAAACCAAGAATAACGCAGGTGTAGCAGTGGGAAAGTAAATTATTAAGTAGCATGCGTTTACTTGTTTTGTTGTGTTTTGGGTTGGCGTGTTCTTGCTGTTAAGTACAGCTGCAGAATAGACACACACTAACAAATCATGTCTATAGCTAAAAGCCCCAGAAATAATGTTTACCAGCCTCAGAACATTTAAATCAAGTTGATTCTCGTTCTTGATCTTACTTGTTGGATTTTTTTTATTAAATCAGTGCTATTCCCAAAAGCAGACATCTAAATAGTTACTCCTAGGATTAAATTAATGTTATGACATAATTCATAATTCGATTTAGTGCAAGGAACGGCTTTTACTTTGGTCTAGATCGGCCTATTACATATTAGTAATGAGCTAGTGATCATGAATTACCCTCCCTTAATAGATTACAAGACAAACTGGCCAATAAATTGCATACAAAACATATTTTATTCATATGTCATTGTTTACATCTGGTATATGTTTGCAGTGAATTCAGTGAATGACATGTAAACTAGGTATTAGATTGATATGATGCACAATACTTTACAAATAACTTGGTGATGGTAATATTGATGTCTCTTGTGGCAGAAATTCTCCAACATTCCTCGGAGTCAGTCGGTAAGTTTTTAAAGATCACTGGCAGAGGCGTTGGATTGTTAGCGGATCGTTGATTGCTGGTACTTTGCTTTTACTCGTTTCTTTTTTCTTTGATCTTGAATGAAGGCCTGTCACAATAATTCCACCAACATATGGTTTTGAGATTCATGTTGTGGAAAGTTCTGGGTGCACTGTTTTTTTTCCACTCTTGTGAAATTACAGCAGGCCTTAAAATTTTTAATTTAGCTGTTATTTACAGGGAAATACGTTAACCAAATAAAATGAATATTGTGACAGGCCTACACCAGTTTGCAGTTATGACTCATGCTTTTCAGAAATTTGCTGTGATTACTGTCAACTTTGGAGATGTTTAACCCTTTGCACATGAAAGAATCACACCTTTTTGGATCATGTGCTTTATTACAACGGTTCTCGTACATTGAACTGGAATGTGGACCTTGCAGTTCTGATTACAGGCCATCAGATGGTGCAGTGGATCAATGAGATTAAATAAGAATTTTTTGTAAGTCTTGCATAGACTATGTTGCTATGGTGATACAGTGCTGTCAGTCGTCTGTACTGTTCGCTGCACAAAAAAAACCTGATTTCTCATGTTGCAGCATTGCATGCATGTCCTGGGTACAACGCCACAGATAAACACAAATATGCATCTCTGTTCAAGTCTGCTGATGGTTGAAAACATGTTTGCAGTATTCAGCAGCCCAATTAGGGCTGATTTTGTTATTGTGAGAGCTTCAGCTAGCTGCCTAGTCAGACTCTCAGTGGTGCAGAAGTGGCCTTGGGCTAAACACAGCTCATCTGGATGATGTCTTTCTGAGATGTGATGCTGTGTGGCAGGCGGAGGCAGTGAATATAGTAAAGCCAGGAGAACGGGTGGGGTTTGGAGTTATTAACATGTGAGCCTGAAACCAGGATTTATAGGAAAACAATTTTTTATTTAAATCAATCTTGTTTTAGAATGATAAAAAGTATCGTGGTGCTAAAGGGAGTACAAAACCCACATTCTGATGTTGTGACCAGACACGTAATGTAATCAGAAGAAACACTGATACAAATGCACACACACAGACAATTTCATGCATCGTGTGTGTGACTCATCTCATAAAGCAACAAGTAGGTCTCCTGGGAGTAATCTCAAATCGTATTGAGCATGCACACTCTGATTCTTGCCACACACAGAGAGGGCTCTGTCTCCTCCTCTCCGTGTGAATGCATGTTCCGGTCTCCACCCTCTGTCTTTGGTCTAGACATATGCCATCATCTATACAGAGTTTACGGATCCCTCTGCTCTGTGCGCTTGCTTCAGCAGCCAGTTTTAGCATGGGAGGCTCAGCAGACTTCCAATCCAACTGATTTGGAAAAATCGACAACTCTGTGACGCTTCTGGAAAGGAAAGAAGTCAATCATTGACTGCCAGATATTGATGGAAACCTCTGACAGGGTCTCTGTCTCTATGACAAGTGCTGTAATCTGATTTAAGCAGCTTAAAGGAGAGCCGAACCAGGAGAGGGAGGCAGCGGTAAAAGAAGGAGGGATGTGTTGCAGAGAGAAGCCGCCTGAGGTGAATTTGTTCCTCTGGAGTTACCGTAGCTTTGGAATCATGTTTTTCACTTTGGAGTAACTTCTCAGGGACTTTCAGAGAAGACTTGAAAAGTTCTGGCACAACATTAGTTTGACGTTTCTTCAAGATGAAAACTGCTGATGTTTTTATCTTTTTCTCCGTGTTTCTGGTCTGCTGAGGTTCATTCAGAGTGACTCATTAAAATCTGCTCTTCCCATGGACATGCTGCAGCTCTCTGGGGATCGGTGAATTTTTAGCTTCCTCATCTCATTTTGAACTTTGCGGTCCTAACAGGTTATGGTGTAGCCTATTTTGGGATTTCTTCTTGCTTCACTGGCTTTTCTCTCCTCATAGCTGACTCGTGGAAATAAACCTGATGCTTATTCATTCCTACAGTCAAAAACTTTTACACGTCTCGTCTACACTTCAGAGTCACCTTACAGGAAGTCATGTTTCTGGACTCTAGTTTTTAAGCTCTGACCCTTGAGCTTCACCATGCTAGTAGTTTGGTGGTGCTCGGTGGTCCTGACCTATGTATCCATCTACCTCTCACTGTCCTTCCTGCGCAGCTTGCTAGCTTCAGACAGAAGCGGGCGAAAAGCGACGGTGCGGGGACGGCGAAAAAGACGCAGAAGAGGAAGGGCCAGACTGTCTCGAAGAATGACAACACGACGCAAGACCGTAACGTAGAACCAGCTCCTTCATCGGCCAGAGCTACAGGACCAGACACGACCAGCCATGAGGTAAACCTCCCAGCGTGCTGTCACACTTTTATTTTGATAAGCGGTTTGGTTTATAACCTGTTTGTTTTGCTTTTATCACACGACTGTTGATGTGTACCTCTGTAGTTTTTAATGTGTTGTTCATGTCCTCTTTCTGATAAACATACATTAGAGAACTGGGTCACTACCCATCACATTGCCTCGAGGGCCTGTTGTCATAGCAACCTGGTCAGGATTAACTGAAGCACAATTCACTGCTTTTCTTTTTTTATGTTGTGTTGTTTGAGGGGTCACAGGTTACTCGTTATGTGCATAAGTGATGCTGGGGGTGTGCTGACGTTTCTGTTGCGGTAAAAGCTTGGGTTGGTTTTTCTAGGAGGCCCCAAAGCCGGAGCAATCAGAGGTTCAGCAGGAGGAGCAGCAGGAGGATCTGCCCACCTCCCTGCAGCAAAGCTCTTCTCCTTTGGAGGACTTGAGCGCAGAGGAGCTTGCTGCTCTTACGGGCAAAAAGCAGCTCAAGGTACGCGGGATCATCGTATATCTTAAATAAAAAAATTTGCTGTAATTTGTTCTTTGTTACGACTCCACGACATTTAAAAAGGTTTTAATATTTTAACAAACTTGTCGCAGTAGTTTTATTTAAATGTTTAGATTATAATTAGATTCTTCTTCATGCTCCAGTTACCAGCAAACACACAGGAAGTCTTTATTACAATCTGCCCGACTAAAATGCTGATTTTCTGTCATCATCGACCCACGAGGAAATGAACTTCTGCATGGCTGCTTCAGTGTGAAAGCTCAGCGTATTTTATTTATAACGAGGTTTTTCTGCTAGATTACAGTTTAAGTAGTTATAGCTCTGGCGGTTTTATTTGTTTTTCCGTTCTCTTCGTACCTTAAAGGTCTTTATTATGGCTTTAATTATTCTTTGATGTTATTATTATTGTCTTGAATCTTGCACGTTTCCTGAGCTCTGGCTGTTTACATCTTCAGACATTTTTATTATACATTTAATTAAAGCAACGTGCTTGATTTTTAGGCCTTTCAAATGAGAGAAATTATTGATTTTTTTTTTTATTTGAGTGTTTATAAAGCTGCAGGGGTTTGTAGAAATATCAGGTAGAAAATGGTGCGTAAACGATCAGAGTAAAACTGAGTCATTCCTCTGCATCCACAGCAACTACAGGAGGCTGTTGAGAAGCGAAATGAAATAATTGCCAAACTTAGCTACAACCTTCAGGAAGCCCTGGCGAGCAGAGACCAGGTCCAGCTGGAGGCCCAGTCTCTGGCTGGACAGATTCAGGCTCTACAGAAACAGATCCAGCAGGTGAAGCTTCCTTAACCTGGCAGCATTTCAGAATTCCTTTTCTGTTTATTCACAACTTTTAAATTCTTTTCCTGTTTCCTCTTTCGTTCAGGCCAGCGTGGATTTTCTACGGATCAAAGGTCAGTCAGGGCCTGAAGTTTGCAGCGATGCAGAACATCAGCGTGGTTTTTCTTCCCAGCTCCCAAACATCATCAATCACAAAGAGGGAACGTCGAAGGGATCTGGGAGTCCTGAAGGCCTCAGCGCTGACGGGGACACCGTTGTGCAGTCGCTGATGACCGAGCTAGAAGAAGAACGAAAGAACAGCCGACACAAAAGTGACGAGCTAGCAAAGGAGATGGAGAAACACCAACATGTGCTTTTGTTACTGGGGGAGGAGAGGCGAGGGAGGGAGGCGGAGCGGAAAGAACGAGACGCACATCTGCAAACCCTTCAGATCCAGTTAAGCCAAGTTCAAACCGAGTGCCTTGAGATGCAGCAGCACAAGGAGGAGAAGGAGAAGCTGAACAGAGAAGTGCTGGAGCTGAGGAAGAAGCTTCAGGGGGAGGAAGACGCAGAGAGGAGGGGTAGTGAGGATGTTGCCAACGCCGCTCTTCGTCTTCAAGCTCTGGAGGAAGAAAAATGGAGACAGGAGGATGAGATGAAGAAGCTCAAAGAGGAGGTTGAGCGTTTCAGGCAGCTTCTGGATGACAGTGGGAGAGAACTTAAGAAAAGAGAGGAAGAGGTTGAAGGACTTAAAGCTTTAAAGAACCATGAGAACGGAGCTAAAGCAGGTTTTAGTGCTGAGAGGATTAGTGCAGATGAGACCAGTATGAACGCATCCCTACCTGGTGACGTTCTGATGGAGCGGTACTTGTCTTCAGCTCCTCCTGCACCTTCACAGTCATCAGTGCTAAATGAAAGCTTTGGACGCTGTAGTGAACTAGACGTGTCTGCAGACTGCAGGTGAGAGAACTTATTCACTCACTCGTATAACTAGATCACATTTGTTTAGCTAGCTAGCAAAACGAAATAAACTTTATGTCTTTCTTCAGTTTTGAGCTCAACAGTGATGTTTTTGGAGATCAGCCTCTGCTGTCGATTTCTAACCGCGTCTACGAGGACAACCAGAGCGTCGCCAGCTCACAGGACCGTGTTGATTCCAGTCTTCAGTCTCAGTGGCCTCACAACTCCACCTCTGGTGAGATGGAGCTCAGCCAGATGTCAGAGCAGCAGTTTGGAGAGACGGACTTGGAAAAAGAGCTGCTGAATCAGCAGTGTGTGGAGCTCCGTGAGGAGCTGGCTCTGAAGGAGCGGGACTTGGGTGTGTTGAGGGAGGAGGTCATGAAGACTGCAGAGGAGCTGGAGGAAGCGAGGAGCAGGTAGTGGATTCATGACGATGAGGTCTGGTCCAACTCTGACACCCAAGCTGTTAAAAGTAATTCTCTTGATTTTTTTTTAGGTGGGCTCAAGTAACAGAGGAGCTCAGACAAGCCCTCTGGGAAGTCGAGGAGGAGAAGGAGAAGAGGAGACGCATCGAGGAAGAGATGGACCTGAAGTCCCACGAGTCAGAAGACCTCATAAGCAAAGTTGGTGCCTTATTTGATGAAATGGAACACGAAGATGGGGTCATGTCGCCGGGACAAAACGCTGAAACCTCCGTGTTAGTTTTATCTCCCTCTCAATCAGAGGAGGGAGGTAAACCAGCGGGGGAGGTAAATGAGGGGAGAGAGAAAGATGTCACCCTCTCCTCTCATCTGAATCAGCAGGAGGTTGAGACGAGTTTAGACTTTGCCAAAGACGCCACAAAGACAGGAGGTGATATCCAAATAGAAACATTACAGGTGCAGTTATTACTAAATATGCTTGAAAATTTAAATTAAAGCTCTAAATGAAAAAGATAAATGCTGATTTTGTCCTCTTCCCTCTAGGCCCACTGCCAACATCTCATATCAAAGTTAGAGGAGACAGAAATGGAACAGAAAACCACGTCAGCCTTGTTAAATCAGAAGATGGTGGAGCTCAGCGCGCTCTCACAGGAGCTGGAGACGGCACGCGAGCACGTTTCAACGATCCAGGCAGAGGTGGAGGGACTGCAGCAGGAGCTGCTCAAGAGCCGTGGCGCTCTGGCCGGTGCTGAGAAAGAAAAGAACCAGCTGGAATCTGAAATCTCCAGCCTGAGACAGAGCCTTGTCCACGTGGAGGATGCCCAGGCTCAGTCTGTGAAGCAGAGGGAGGAGGACAAGAGGAAAGAGCAGCAGATGGACGAACAGATCAAGAAGATGGAGCAGGTCCTGGAGGAGGAGCTTGAGCAGTTTGAGAACATCCTGAAAGCCAAGGATGTGGAGGTGAGAGATGGACTACAGCGACGTTTATTTCTCAGCGTGGATCTAGTTAATAATGTAGCGTATGTTGTTATGATTCAACAGTTGGCTGAAGAAAAGGAGAAATGGGAGGAGGAGAAGCAGGAGAAGGAAAAACTCCTGGGTGTAACGCATTTGTTGGAGGAACAGATTAAGGAGGTGAAGAGTCTCTCTGAAAAGCAGCTCCTGGCTGTGGAGGAGGCCACCGCGGAGCTAAAGGCGTCTCACCAGCAGGAGATGAAAGACCTAATGGAGAAACACCAAGGAGAGGTGGGAGGTATTATCTTTTATTGTTAAACACGCTGTCCTGTAGTCGTTCTGAAAGGCTCCTTCTGCATCCGTCTCTAGATTTCTGAGTTAAAAACCCTCATGGAGACGAAGCTGCTGGAGCAGCAGGTCAGGATGGAGGAAGAACAGAAGCAACAGATCAGCCTAATCAAGCCGGTATCAGCTGATCACGTCTTACCCACATCAAGGTGTTTCTGCTGTTCTTAATACTCGTCCCATCTTGTCTTCAGGTGACGGAACGCGAGCACGAGAGGATGACATCAGAGCTGAACGCCAAACACGAGGAGGAGCTCCATCAGCTGAGAACGGACGTGTCCTTGGAGCTGCAGGAGAGCATGGAAGCTGCTCATCAGGCCGAGCTGCAGCAGGCACAAGTAGACTTTAGTTAAACATGTTATAATAATAATAATATTAATTAATTAATTAATTACATGAATGTCAAACTGTGTTTAGGCCCAGAGGAGCTTGGAGCTTGAAGCCTTACGTTTGAGCCTGACCAACATGTCTCAGCTGGAGCAGGAGTCTGCTCTCAGCCAGGTCCAGCTGTCCATGAAGGAGACTCTCACCCCTCAAAGACTCCCCCCAGAGGCTCGTCATCAGTCCGATCAGAACCAGCAGCAGAGTCAGGAGGAGCGGGGTGGAGCCCAGCTTCAGCCAGACTTGGGTCAGTGCAGATGAGGAGGTTCAGTAAAACCACAGTAGCAGGTGTGACCGTGTGAATGATTGTGTGTTTGTGTCTGTTCAGAGGAACTGAAGCAGCAGTGGGAGACTTTAGTTCCACAGGAGAGAGCTCTAATGGAGGAAAGGCACAATAAAGAGATACAGGTCCCGTTTCACTACACTTTATTAGCATATTTGCTGTTTGTTGTTGCCTTTCTTGTAAAACTCGATCGATGATGATTCCTTTCTCAGGCTCTCAGAGCTCAGTGGGAGACAGAAGCTGAGAGAGACGCTCAAAAGTCTCTAGAGATCCAAAATAGTCTCAACGCCACCCAGACAGAGCTGAGTAGCGCCCAGGCGTCTCTCGCGGAGACGAGTGGAGCTCTAGCAGATGCCAGAGCGGCGCTGTCTCAGAGCCAATCAGAGCTGGAGGAGACGAGAACCAGACTGGAGGAACTCCAAACGTCCACCAAAGTGCAAATTCAGAAACTAGAAGAACTAAAACAAGCCTGGACTGACAGAGACGCTGCTGCCCGTGAGCTTCATCACACTCAGGTTTTGGCCTTTTGTCCTCTGAATAACTATCAGATGATTTAATTTTCTGTGTTTTGAATGGATCAGATTCTTTGGAGGAGTTGGTGTGCACACACAAGTCGGTGCTGCAGGAGAAGGAGCAGCAAGTACTCCACCTTGAGGAGAAACAGCAGCAACTACAGCAAGAGGTTGGTAGTTTAACACTCATCTGTCTGAGCTGCAGCTTTTTTGTCTCATATTGCATCATTCACGCTCCTCACTGACATTTTATGGGTTTTTTTCTGTACGTTTTGATTTTAGTTTGAGAAACCCACATCTTCTAATCCGTACACACACGTCAAATAAACGTTCCAACTCTGTCCGTCAGGTTTTGCGTCTGGAGGAGGAGAAGGCGTCTCTTAAACAGAGCTCGGAACAGGAAGTAGGTCAGCTGTGGGCCCAGCTGGAGAGCATGAGGACTAGTCGTCAAGAGCTGGGAGGTGAGATTAATACATCAGCTTGTGTGTGTTTTTCTGTTTCTGGTTCCCGATCTTCAGCGTTCAGCTTTTTAATCCCATCTAACGGATAAAATTAGCCTCTCTTAGCATCACTGTTGAGAACAAAACTCATCAAATGAGTGTGTGTGTTCCCAGGTGTGTTTACACTTTTCATCTCTGCTTTGTCCTGCAGAGCTCAGGGAGCAGCTGTTGGCTCGTTCGTCTCACGTTAACGACATCGAGCGCCTCAAGATGGAGTTTAATGAGCAAAAGCGAGAAATCAAAGCGCAGAATGAGGCTGAGCTGGAAAACCTCAGGAGGTACGCCTCCTGCACAAAGTCTTCTCTAACTTATTGTAATGGTGAATTATTATTCAGAACATAAACCGGCTTCTTATTTAAGGTTTTTATTTTGTCTTCTACCGTCACCTTTCACAGTTATTTTGAGAAGAGGCTGCAGGCGTCGGAGGAGAGCCACAAAGAGGAAATCACTCTGCTTCAGCTGAGGCTTGTAGAAAGTGCTATGGAGGAATCCGTGCTTAAAACAACGGATGACAAGTGTGTCCACTGGTTATTTGTGACATTTGTGCGTAGGACAGTTTGGACATATTCTAGAGTGCATTTTCTGTTTCAGTATTTTGTCTCGAGCCAAAGCTGAGGAGGACAAAGACGTTTCCTTTGACGTCAGACCGGAGAAACAGAAGGTGTGCTGCTTCCTAATGTTTAATTATGGATAAGTTGTAATAATAAATTGTCGTTTAATTAATTTACTCTTATTTTATATAAATAAATGAACGTCTTATCCAGGAGCTTATTGATGCTTTGAGGCTGGAGCTGGAGGACAAGCATGCCATGGACCTTTCCGACTTGCAGACTACTCTTTCTTTCAAAGAAGAGCTGGAGCAGGTCAGGCAGTTCTTGAGACACCTAATGTGTTAGCACACAGGACCATGGCTCTTAATGTGTTCCGTATAATTCCTTGATCATCAGGTGCGCTCTGACCTCATGGACCATTACTACAAAGAGCTGCAGGAGGTGAAGACCCGTCATGCTCTGGAGCTGGAGCAGCTCAGAGCAAAACTGTCTGACAGCCATCTTAAAGGTGCCTCACTCACACACTTCCAATAGAAACACCGTGTCTTGTTTACAAGTTGATTTTAATAACATTTTATATGGTTTTTTTTTTAGAACTAACCAGAATTCACCTGGAAGCAGCAAGGCGGGTTGAGGTGAGGAATCGTGATTGGGATCATTTGGTTTTGGCTTCATAAACCCTGAAACGCTTGGTTTTGGTTTTCTGTTGTCAGGTTGAGGTAGAACAGAGGACATGGTGCCTCACTGAGCAGCTGCAAACAAGAATGACAATCATCCACACCCTCGAGAACAGACTTGCCTCCCTCAGTAAACGGCATGATGCAGAAATGCAGTCAAACACACAAAAGGTGTGTGTACAGCTGAGCAGGCCCTGCAGAGAAAACCGTAACAAATGATCCGTCCATCAAACTCAGACTTGTTTTTTCTGCAGCTTAACCTTGAGGATGCTCTGAAAGAGGAAAGGGAGTGTGTGCAGGAGAACACGGAGAAGCTAAGAGAAGAGCTTCAACAAAAGCATGAAAACGAGATGTCTGCCTTGAAGTTGGAGCTCGGTGGGGAGAGGGGCGTCCTGGAAAAGGCTCTTGAGGAAGAGAAAGAGAAGTTCAGGTCTCTGCAGCTTGCTCTGGACAGAAATGAAAGTAAGATCCTTTTCACCAACCCTGCACTTGTTTTCAGCGTTCTTAAAAGAGCTGCTAAAGGGTTTCTGTCTTTTAGACCCACAGGTCCTGATGCTGAAACAGAGTCTGGAGGCTCAGTATGACGCTGAGCTGCAAAAGGCAAAGGACTGCATGTCTGCAGAAATAAAGGAGCTAAGATCTTTGATACAGGAGCAGAGCGACGAGAAGTTCCACCTGGCCCAGCAGAGGTGAGATCTAATGAGCAAAAAGAACTTCTTCATTTTATTTTTGTTGTATTTGAATTAAAAATGTATCTTTTTACTAATTCATAGAGAAATCATGCTCTGAACAAGAGTTCATATAATTAGTTTCATTTATTTACAAACTGAAATGAAATTTAAAAAACAAAAAAGATGCACTAGGGATGAAACGTGAGTTATTAAATGTTAATCTCTGTTTTCTTTTGCAAACCTCTTTTTTGTTTAGGTTCCAAGAGGAGAAAGCGGCGCTGGAGCAGCATTTGGTCCAGACACACGAGACAGCTCTGGCAGAACTAAAGACCACTCATGAAGCTGAACTCCAGCGTGAGAGGACGACTCTGCTGAACAAGCACGCCACAGAAATGAACGACCTCACCGCCAAACACAAAGAGCAGCTAGAGTCACTCGGTGCCAGTCTCAAGGTTCAGTTTGCAGCAGTGACCGCCGAGCTGGAAAGTAATCTCAACGCTCAGCTTGTTGCCGTGGAGACGGCTCTGGACTCCAAACGAAAGGAAGAACTAGAAGCCTTAGAGGCGGAGTTGGCTCGCAAACACCAGGAAGAGAAGGATGAGCTGGAAAAGAGGATGCTGGGTAATATGGATACTTTAGAGACCACCTACCTGAAGGAAGTACAGGTGAGGAGATGGAAGCCATGAAAATAAAACATTTAGCCAAGCGTTCATAAATATAAAACCTGGGATTTGTTTCCCCTCTTTTCTCAGGCGCTGCGCGATGAAATCGTTCAACTTACAGAACGACATCATCAGGACCTGACGTTCCAGAGTGCAGAACACACCCAGCTGATGGAGGAGCTGAGAAAAGAGCTGGCTCAGGTACATGTGGAGAAGTTTAGAGCCATGGCGGCGGAGCTCAACCACCTCCACAGGGTGAGAGGATAAAACCATTATTATTCACTAGATAAATACAAATATTTGTGTTTGACTGTGGTTTGTTTTTACAGACGGAGCTGGCTGTTCAAAAAGAGGCCTTAGATACGGAACACTGCAAAGCCTTAGAAATGCTGAAGAAGCAGGTACTTGTTACTCATTTGTTGTTAAATCACATCTTAGTTTTGCAGTAGGGAGATTTTCTCATCATGATTTTGTGTTGAAGGAAAAAAAACTACTTAAAATCAAAAAGCATTTCCAGCTTTTGCGTAAATAACCAGTTTGATTATTGTCTTGTTGATGAACCCTAACCAGGACCGGACGGCTAGAATCAAACAGAGTTTAAAACATTAAATGATGCAAATTTAAATCTTGTCACCTCGTGTCCAAATAAATGAGCAAAAAAGGATAAAAGAACATCTGCATTAGAAAAAGTTGGTGAAAAATTCTGTTTTTGTTTTAATTTTCTTCTCTCAGGTATTGGAACTTGAGCATCAGCACAGCACGGCTCTGCAGGAGCTCTCTCAGACCTACGCCGCTGAAAAGCAGCAGCTTATAGAGCAGCAGCAACTCCAGCTGCAGGTGTGTGTTACAGTTAGATGAGGAAGTGTGTGAACACGCGTGTTTTAATAAAACAGTGGTCTTTGATGTTGGCCATAGAGTTGTAGTGTTGAGCTTTTCCAGCCCATAATGAGGGATTAAACCGTCGTCGTTTATCCTCTATGATGGTGCGTTTGTGTGCTGCCCTAAACTTCAGCTGCAGCGCTGAAGCCTGCATGTTTCTGCTGCAGGAGCTGAAAGGATCCTCTGCTCGTGAACTGGAGGCTTGTCAGAGGGAGCTTGAAGAAGAGTCGTCAAGGCAACGGCAACACTTCCTGGAGGAGGCGGAGCTCCTAAAAGTCCAATCAGATGAGCGGCTGCAGGACAGGATTAATCAAGTGAAGGTAAAAACCAGAAAGATGATGAACTAGTTAGCTACCAAGTCATTTGAAATATATCTTTAAATCGAATCGTTCTTGATGAATCCACGTTTTTTTAATTCTTAGTAAATTGTGGGAAATTTGAGACAGGTTATTTTATAAATGTTGTGAATATTTGGACCAGGAGTACTTGTTAAAAAGATGATGTAATAGTGGATTATTTTGAGCCGTAGCTTGTTGCCCTCTCTAAGCTCCAGCTGGACCAGTTCAGTCCTAACGATAGCTCCCTGGCTTGGACCGTGTCCCATCTGAGCTTTATGCAAACCCAGTTTTCTCATAATCCCATCGTCATATATGTAGAAGAGCTGACATTCGGCTGTTCTCAATCTGTGTGCTTCTGGGTCGTGCGCGGGTTTCTTTTGCTGCAGATCTAAGCTTTTTATCCTCCTGTGCAGAAGGTTCAGGACAGGATTTATTATTTTTGAAACGGATATTTAGTATTTAACCGTGTTGAGTGTTCAGCTATCGGAGGACTGGGATGTGGGAAACGACAGTCTACTTCTGCATCTTTTTGGGGTTTTGGTTCATGTGATCACATCGCTGCTCTCTTTGAAGACCGAGATCGATGAGCAGAAGGAGGCGGAGCTTGAAGACTTGAGGCGGAGCTTCACAGCCGACCAGCAGGAAAAGGAGCAGAGCTACACGAGCAAAATGAGCCAGCTCACCGCCCAGCTGCAGCAGCTGGACGCTGTGGTCGCCCAGGTACTGAACACGTTACAAACGAACACAAAAAACAGAATTATTCCACAATTTATGCTGCTTTGGTTGAAAAGTGGAAATGCTAATAATGCAGAGATGATTCACACGTTGTTGAATAGATATTTAAATAACGATCATCATGTTGGTATAAATTAGTTTCCATGGCAGCTGTTGTCTTTATGGTGAGATATTAACATTCGCTCAGGTCTGGAAGAGGATGGGAGGGGGCTGTTGCCATGGTAGCAGCTTTGTTTTGTTGAAGCAGGTGCTGCTCAAGATGAGTTTAGAAAGAGAGGGAAAAAGTGAGGGAGCACACCCCAGAACTGGCTCTTACCACTTCTGCTTTGACTTAAACACACGTCTGCAGCCTGGTTCTGATAAATTTTTTTTCCTGCGGTTGACTCTTAAATGTGTTTTACTATAATAGCTCTTCACAAGGAGGAGGTTTTATTTACCTTCAGAGTTTATATGGTTGTTGTTTTCCCTCCAGTTGCGAGCAGAGGTTGGGTGTCTGCAGGAAGAGCTACAAGGAAAACGTTCAGAGATGGAGACCTTGGACACCATCCTTCAAAGGAGGGAGCGAGAGAGTCAGGAGGGGGGGAACCTTGTGAAGATGCTCACTGATGACCTACAAGCTGCTAAAGAGGAGAGGTTAGTTTTATAGCAGGAGTCTGATGGAAGGACATTAAAAATTTAAACATGGCAGCGTTCATGTTTGTAAATGTTATTATCAGATGTTTTTTGTTGCTGAAATTTCTTTTGCAAATTTGACTTTTTTCGATTTTGCTCTTTTTTCCCTCCAGATGCAGACTTCACGATGCAAATGAGAAGCTGAGTAAGGTACTGATTGAGATGCTCCGTGGTGTCATGGCAACAGAAGATCTGATTGGACAAAAGATCAATACCAAAACCACAACCAGTGAGCAGGTGACTCACCGGAGCTCACCAGAGAACAAAGATGGTCAGGAATCAGGTGTGTGGATTTGAGTTCTGATCTTTTGAATCTAAATGTTACCCTGTGAAGATCAAACCATCTAGCAAAATGATCCTTGGCAGGTATTTCTGTTACAAACGTGACATCAGAGGAGGCGGAGCTGACCCAGCTGCTCTGTGAAAGCCTGCTGGTTTCAGACTCTCAGATCAGTCCTGGAGGAGAAGAGTCGGCTCTAAGTGCCTGCAGCAGGTTACGCCACGCAGTCGACACACTGCTGGACCTGCTGAACCAGGCCAATACACAAGTAGGTGAATTATAGATGTTCTGACCCCCTCTCCTCACACCATGCTTTAGCTCTAACATGATTTTGTCTTGTCTTCAGCTGGAGCAAACTCGTGACGTCCATCTGTCTTTGGAGGAAAAGTTCTCCCAAGGCAGAGAAGACACCACCCAACTCCTTGAACAACACAAACGTCTAACCAAGCAGCTCGATCAGGAGGCCAAGCTGAAGACTCAGCTCCAGCTGGAGCTCCACAAGACTGAAGGTGATCCATCTGATCAACTCTTACCAAACATCTTCTGTCACCGTCTTCTAACTTATCCACTCCATATGCTCAGGGCTTCTGGGGGGCTACGTGGCTGAAAAAGCCGCCTTAGAGGAGTCTCTGCAGCAGAAGGAGGCTCGAGAAGAAAAGTTGGTGGAGGAGCTGGAGGGTCTGAAGCTGAAGCTGCACCAGATGCAGAACCTCACGGTGGAGCTGGAGAGCCTCAGAGCCAAGTATCAGGAGCTGAACGAGGAGCACACTGTCCTCCTGCGCCAGAAGGAGCACCTCTCTGCTGGACTTGGAGAGAGGGAGAAAGGTGAGCAGGAAAAAAGCGATGAAGCGACGTCTTAATGTTTTTTAATGTGACCTGTTCAGGTGAGCTTCACCGTTCAGCCGTGTAATATCTGTGCTCAGATGGGCCTTCTCTCCACTGGCCACCGGCTCAGTTTAGATCATGATGCAGGTTTGTGTGTGTGTGTGTGTGTGTGTGTGTTTGCAGTGCTGTGTAACTGTAACTCTGCCTTCACCACTAGCTTGGTGCTGTGTCGTAGGTATAAACCATGAATAATCTCATCGGCTCATTTGACGTTTCCTTCTCTAAGCTTTGCTCGCAGAAACGGAGCGTCTGATTCAAGACAGGCTGGATTTGCAGCGGCAAGCGGAGAAAGACCACAGCACCCTGTCACAGCGCCTCAGGGCTCTGGAGAGAGAGCTCGAGGATCAGGAGACCAAAGACGTGGAGAAAGAGCTGCACCACCAGACCCACACCGAAGACCTGAGTCAGCAAGTCCAGGCTCTGGAGAAACAGCTGAAACACAACAGACAGTTTATCGAGGTCAGCTTTGTTTTGTTTTTCTTTTCTTTTCTTTGGATGAAGGGTCTAACCACTCTTTTATGTCTCCTCCCCCTGATGCGTACAGGAGCAGGCTGTGGAGCGCGAACACGAACGAGACGAGTTCCAGCAGGAGATCCTCAGGCTGGAAGCCCAGCTCAGACAGACGGCTGGGGTAGATCACCGAGGACACAAGGTGAGGACCGGTGTCTTCTACAGGACGTGTGTTAAACATTAGATACAGTTTTATAATTATGTCATGAAGTTTATTTTCTCTGATTTGTTCACAATAACCACCGATGACATCGTCATCATCACCAGTCTGATTTAACTGTTTGAATTGTGGCAAAACTAACAAAGATTGTTTTTTTTTTTAAAGCAACAGTTTATTTTTACACATGAAATCTCCTTTAGTTCCTGAAGTAACGGTGGCTTTAGTGTGGCGTGTGTGCTTCTGAAACATTTACCGTGATTGGTTATAAATAATTGAACTGAGTCTTCCTCACCCTGTGATGAAGTGATTGTGTTTTCCATCAAGCCTGACTCTTACCATGTGTTTGTTATCCCTGTGCTGAATGGATTGCTGTAGTTTGAAGACTTGGTTCTGCAGGTATGAACACTAATTGTAGTTCTAGTTTCTCTAGACTCTCTGCATGATTTCACATTTTTTCTCCTTTGCAATCATCCTCGGTGCTCGTTTGTGCTCGTCATACGTCCTTTCCTCGTCACCAGCTAATATTTTGCTTACTTTTCACATCTTATTTGTGTTTTATGTCGGCATTGTTGCTCTCCAGATTGGCCTAACTTCAGACTTGGACTGGCTTATTTACCTTTATGATAGCTCCTGTAGTTTTATCATTTGTCCTTGCTAGTTAAAAGCTCTGACAGCCTGCTACCCTGAACGATGATGCTGCTGTCTTTGCAGGTGGAGAGTCTACAAGCTGTTCTCAAAGATAAAACGGAGGACCACGCCTCATTGTTTGCAGCCAATCAGCAAGCTCAGCGCGATCTTGCTGAGCGAAACGAGGAAATAGACAAGCTAGCGGCGCAAATCAGAGAACTGGAACAAGCACTTCTTAGCAGTGCTGAGAGACTCAGAGCCGTCAGTCAGCTGGAGCAGGAACTTCACAAAGCCAAGTTAAGGGAACAGGAGCTCACGCAGGTAAACAAACAACACACCTTCAGTTTACCTGTTTGTTTGCTCCACTTCCTCACCCATCCCCTCCTCCGTTAGGATAAGCTTGCTCTGGAGCAGCAGCAACTGTCCAGCAGGCTTCAGATCTCAGCTCTGCAGTCTAAACTAGATGAGACCAAACACTGTTACCATGACAACACTCAGGACCCCACCCAGGAGCTTAAGGATGCTTTGGACAGCGCTCAGCAGAATCTGCTCAGCAAAGAACAAGAGGTCTGGGTCACGAGTTTGACAACAGCGCCACCTTTTGGAATCCAGCTGTCATAAATCACTGATAAATGAAAGTTTGCTCGCTTTACTAAACTGTTTCATGCTTTTTTCCTCCTAGGTCGGGATCTTGGTTGTGCAGCTGGAGGATGTGCAGAGAGACCTGACCCTGAAAGAGGTTGAACTGAAACACCTCACGCTGCAGCTGGAGCTCCTTACAAACAAGAGCACAGCTCATGTTCAGGAGCTCCAAGAGGAGATTTCTTTCCTAAATGTGAGCGCTAGTTTGTCTTTGAAATAAATTTAAATAGAAGTTTAAATCTAAAATAAATTGCCTAAATGCAACTGAACCCAACAATTCTGTGGTTAAACTTTTCATATTGGTTCGGTTCCATTATTGACGTGAAACTGTGTTGATGACCTACAGGAGAAAGTGTCGGCCCTCACCAGACTCAGTGAGGAGAAAGAGGAGCCCACAGGGATGGAGGGAACTGAGGAACACTCTCTTCCTGCAGCTCTTCTCCTGGAGAAAAACCAGGAGATCGACCACCTGAACTGTGAGATCCAAAGACTGGAGCAGGAGCTGGAGAATTCCACGAATAACAAGGTCAGTGAAAGAGCAGATGTTTGTTTTTTTGTCATTTTACCTTCTTATAAATGTTTTCATTTTTCCTTGGAGGCCTTGGAGGTTGAGCTTGAGGATCTGCACTCTCAGGTTGAACATCTTCAGTCTGAAATAACAAGAGTCCGTCACGAAAAGCAGGAAGAAGTAGAACGCCTCCATGAGGTCATCAGCACGCTGCAGGCAGAGCTCGCCACCTTGGGTCCTAATGTGCATGAAGTCAGTGACTCTCAGGACGGCGACAGCATCAACCCCTCACCCGCTCCGAGCCCAGAACCTCACCGGGATCATCTCCCGGAACAAGAAGGGAGGGGGAAGCCAAACAGTCTGAAGCATGAGCTCAACCTGACCAACTCTGCTTCCCTTCGCTCTCGTCTCAAGGCCCTGCAGAGTCAGTTTGAGACGGCCGTGGCTGAGAAAGAAGGACTGGAGCGATTACTCCTCACCCAGGAGGAAGAGTACAGAGGACAGGGAGAGGAGTTTGGGAAGAGGCTCAAAGCTGAGAGGGAAAAGTCGGATGAAATCCAAGGTCTCCTCACTATGAAGGAAGCAGAGCTGGAGGAGGTGAAAGCCAAACTTGAGGAGGAAAGGAGCTGTTGGAAGGTCCGAGCTGAAGAGAAAACTCGCCTTGACTCTCTGATTTTGGATTTGGAGAATAATGAAAAAGACATGAGGAAGGAGATGGAAATGTTGAAAACGAAGGAGGAGGAGACCAATCAAAAGATGGAGGTCCTCAGAGAAGCCGGCCTCACTCTTGAGAGACAAGTCCAGGAGACGAAAGCAGAAGGAAGGGACAGGATTCAGACGCTGGAGACGGTGAACGGAGAACTTTCAGCTGAACGGGAGGCTCTGAGGAGGAGGGAGAGCCAGCTGCAGGAGGAAATAGAAAAGCTGAGACAGGAAGTTACATCAATGAGAGTCCTCGTTCAGGAGCTGACGGCTAAAGCCAGAGAAAAAGAGACGAGTCAAGAAGAACAGGAAGTTGTGGTGAGTTCCTCTAAGGCCCGGGCAAACACGTCTCATCACATTTAGTTAGATATAAACTTGAATGAATCTGGATGTGATTGAGATGTTTTTAGAATTAAAGCAGTAAAAGAGGCTCGTTTTCATTCTTTAATTCAAGTTTTGTGATTCTATCTTTAAACAGAATCATTTACTCAGACCTTTAATCCAACCAACCAGTGCCTTCAGCATACAGCTGGGCCACAGACCACATCTGGTCCTAATTAGGGGCGTTGCCGTGGTGACGTGTTTCAGCACAGCGACTACAGAAACACACTCCCTCGGAGGAAGTGACTTTAAAAATGAGGAAGCTAATGGAAAAGCTTTTGGTTACATTAATTCAGGACTCCAGCTGTGACGGATGTGGTGAGAAGCAGCTGCGACGGTTTTAGGAGTCGTGTTGAAGTGTGGGGGAGTTCTGTTTAACTTAGCTTAGCTTAGCTTGTAACGGAGCGCAGCAGCTTCTGGGACTTGTCGGTGTTCTGATAAAAATATGTAAAACAAACGCTTCATTCCCACTCAGACTCACGCCGACGTGACCCTGGCTACAGCAGACACCGCTCTGAGACTAAGGGAGGCGGAGTTCTCCAAGCTGAGGACTGAGTACGAGACGCTGAGGACAGAGCTGACTGCTATGAAACAAGGGCTGAGCTCCACACAGAGAACGCAGAGATTTCATGAGGACCATCCAGTGAGTTCATGGAGAGCAGAGGACAGAATACGTGATAGAGTCAAACTCTTTTGAACTTGACATTTATTATTTCTGTTTCTCAGACCAAAGATCAAACTCTTGTTGACCTGGAAACGGAAAACAATCAGCTGAAGGCAGAACTGCAGCACCTCCAGGACGACCTAACGTTACAGGAAGAGGAACTAGCCTATCAGAGAAGAGAACTACAGGAACTACATCAATGGCGTCACCAGAGCTACCCACAGAGAGGTGAGCACCTGCAGAGGTAAACACAAGCTGCTTACTTTCATGTTCAGTGGTAAAACTAACACTTCTGCTGCTTCCATCAGACGGTTCTCACAGGGGTTTTGAGGATGCTCTGAGCGGCTCTCGGGACGAAGTGTCTCTGAGCTCTCCAGAAGTCTTGAGGAGACTCGATTGTTCCGAAGACAGAATCCGAGAACGCTTCCAAACTTCTGCCCTTGACTCCCGTCTGTTTGAGCTCAGCGGCACGAACAACACGAGCCTCGACCCTCCTCTCACTAAAACCTCTCCCAGGGTTGCTATGGAGCCTCCTCGCTCCAGGACCATCACTCCAGATCCAGAAACGCAGAGCAGCCACTCCCCAAACTCTTTATCCGGCTCCGACAACTTCTCCGTTCTCAACTCTGTGGAGGCTGAAAAAGTATGCAACGCAATAGATTCATGCATGCATCTCTGGACTTTTTTGTGTTTTTTCTGGATGTGTTTAAATGTGTCTTTTTTTTTTTTAGGTGCATGAGTTGGAAGGACTTGACCTAACAGCACCTCCATCTCCTCTTGGCTCCACCTCCTCCCTGTCGGCACAAGAATGGAACACAAGTGACGGTTACGGCAGCAGTAAGTACCTCTGCAGCCGGACAGCTAAGCAGATTATTGGTCACCCAGGTGCAGCAGCGGGGCCCTTTTAGATCAGAAAATAGAGAAAGAGTTGTTTTACTTCAGAAAATCCACAGACTTTGTTTTTGTCTCGTTCAGACGTGAGCTCAGAGCTGGGCGCGAGGCTGAGAGTGGAGCTTGAACAAACGGAAAGGCTGGATGCTCAGTTTGTTCAGTATCTGCGCTGCAGAGGCATGAACCCCACCGTCAACACAGACAGCGCTGCAGGGAGCATGAGCTACTGTGACGACTTGTTGTCACCTGAGCTTCAGGTGAGTTTTTACCTAAGCTGAACATCATCAGTGTTAAAATCACAGTAAGTCTGATGCTTTCAGCTGTTTTGATTTTCTTTTAAAGGGTCTGTTGAAAAAAGTGTATCAAGAAAGCTGCAGGATTCTCACTCTGAGCCAGCGTCGCGCCGCCCCGACGACCCGTCCTCGTGGTTCTGATCTAAAAGCCTTCACCAGCGGTCAGACTCAGGACCACGGGGATAAAGCACCATCATCTGATCCTCCCATGAGCTGGCAGCAGGAGAAGAGAGCGCTGCAGGAAACGGTGATCGCTCTCAGAGAGCTGCTCTGTAGGATGGCACAGAGACACACACAGGTGCGTTTCCACGGTTTCACCTGGAGAAAGGTTTTGTAGATGTCCTGTTATGTTTCTGGTTTAAGATTTTCTTGAAACTTGTCTGAATCGGTGCTGATGATATTGTGTTTTTCCTCAGGCCGATTACATCGATGACGACTGGCACAGACGCCAGCTACAGACTGACGGGCAGGTGGAATCTCAGTTGAGGGCAGAGCTGGAGGAGAATCAGAACCAGTTCAAATGTGCCCACAATGCTTTACAGGAGCAAAAGAATAAAATCCTATCACTCAGGTAGATTTCATGCTCTAAAGACATTGACTTCATTTTTAGCAGTAACGTGTTCTTGTAAATGTTCAAAGGCGTGAAAAGTAAAGTTGGACGTCTATCCTGTTTGTCAGGCTGACTGCAGAGGAAGCTCTGAGGAGGGAACAGACCAGAGTCAAGGAGCTTCAAGAAGAGCTGGAGCAGGAGAGAGCTCTGATTCTCCGTAGAGAGAAAGAGGAGGAGGAGAGGAGAGAGGTAAGATGAAACTGAAGCATTAATGTTTTGGTTGATGCACAACTAAAAACAGCTTGAAACACAACTTCAAAAGAGCTTCTGTTCTGTCCTTCCCAGGCCACTCATGTGTCCCATGAGAAGCACCGATCTGAGGTGAACTCTCTAAAGGGTCAAGTGGAGCAGGAGAAGGTGGCCTTCAGCAATCTCAAACAGGAGCTTCAGATCGAACAATCGCGTAGTTCGCTGTTGGAGAAGCGCTTGGAGGACACTCACAAAGCTCAAGAAGAGGAACGCCAGCGTTTTGCTCATCAGCAGGAGCTCAGTTTACAAGAAAAGTCTCAAATTGAGCGCCTCCTGCACGAAGCGGAGTCTCGCCTGACTGAAATCCACTCTAAGCTCGCCGATTCTCACAAGAGGTTTGATGAGGAGCGAGACCGCTGGTCCAGGCAGGCGGACGAGCTCGGCCGCAGACATGAGGCCGACGCAGCCAGAGACCAGAAGTTCGTCTTAGAGTTGCGCTCCCAGCTGGACCAGGAACGGAGGCAGGAGGAGGAGCTGGCGGCTGTGGTGGACAAGCTGAGGACTGAGCTGCTTCAGAGCAGGAGAAGATGGGAAGAGGAGGATAAAACGAGGAGGGAGCAGCTTCAGAGGGAGCAGGAAGCGATTAGCAAGCACCGAGTTCTAGTGGAGACTTTAAAAGAGCAAAAACAAGACGTCACTCATGCTTTAGAGGCAGAGAGGGAGCAATCCAGACGACACGGGGTGGAACTGGCAGAGGTGAAGGAGCAGCTCCGACTGCTAAAGGAGAAAGAGAGGGAGCGGGAGGAGCAGGGAGAGAGGGAGAGGAGAAGAGGAAGGCAAGAGCAGAAGGAGAGGGAGATTCGTCAGGAGAGGACCAATAACAAGCTTGTAAGTTATCATCACACTAATTCCTGTCACATAAAATGCTTTTATTTATTTATTTTTAATTATTATTTTCTGCCTTCAGCTGGAGTTGGAGCTGCTGAGGCGGCAGGACCAGCAGCGCCTGCAGGAGCTGCAGCACACGCTCGCCGAGCTAGAACGAGACGAGAGAGCGATGGCTGCTCAGAGGCTGTCTGGGTCGGCCCTGGGACGGCAGCACCAAGCTGCACCTGCCTCTGCACATCGTCATGGTAACTCCCTGGCTGACGGGGACCAGGCCGGCAGCTCACCGCCACACCAGCAGGTAGTCAAGTCACGACTCTGAAAAGTGACAAAACGGTGGTAAAACTGGTCAGTTAATCCCAAAATGCACCTCCATAGGTGGGGACCACACCTCCATCCAGCCTGATGGAGAGGTTGCTGAAGGAGAAGTCGGCGTTGACGGAACAGGTGACGTCACTGAGTCATGAGAGGACCACGTACAAAAATAGACTCACCTGTGTGGAGAAACAGCTGCGGCGCACGGAGAACGAGCTTGCCAAGGTCGCAGCGGAAACAGAAAACCGACCCGTTAACGACGCAACCAGCAACAGCAGGGTCAGTAGGAGAGACGCAGACACAAAACGTTTAATCGTGTTTGGATCGAAACATCCAGCTGAATGTTTTCTAACCAATGATGCAGTAACTGCTTCTGCTGCTCGTGTTACAGCTGCAGCGGTACTATGAGCGCTACCTGCGCGCTGAGAGCTTCAGGAAGGCCCTGGTCTATCAGAAGCGCTACCTGCTGCTCCTGCTGGGAGGGTTTCAGGACTGTGAGGAGGCCACTCTGTGTCTGATTGCTCGTATGGGAGCACGGCCCTCCCCCCCTCTCACATCCCAACGCAAACCCCTGGGGCGCTTCAGGGCTGCGGTTCGAGCCGTCGTAGCTGTGTTCAGGTAGGACGGAACTGATGATGTTTGTGTTAGCAGCCCGGACCTTCTGATGAGATCCAGCTTCCATGTTTTTTATTATTTTAGAATGAGGTTCCTCACTAGGAAATGGCAGAGAGCAATCAGACGACTCCCGTACTCGGGGACGGCTAATGGACACGCTCCAGGTATGACACACACACACACACACACAGCTCCTATAAACCCTTTTACTGTTTATGAGTGAGTTTATCATTTCTGTGTGTAGCAGGACCTAAAGCTGAAGTCTTAAGGCAGCAGCAGCCAAGATCACACTCTGACCCTACACAGGTCAGAGATAACGGTTACCATGGAGACGGTGTGTTCTCCCAGGTTCCACCCAGCAAGTCTTTCAGGTTGCACAGCAGGTCTGGGCTTCAGTTCAGTAGATTTGTCATCAGAAATGTTACAATACCTCTAAAAAAGGATCTGTTTTCTCTTCAGGTTGTACTCCAGCACTGCTCTGTCCTCCGGTGGGACATCTCAGGATCCTGAGCGATCCCTGACAGAATATATCCATCATTTAGAGAAAGTACAGCAGCGCTTGGTGGGAACCGTGCAAGGTGAGCAAAAATAAAAACAGTCGGCTCAGATTAATGTCAGCATTAGAAACTCGACTCACAAATTCCCAGTTTTGACCCAAAGGTAGCATGTCTGAAGCCGGGATCGGCCGTGTGTGTGAAGCATGAGCATCCTGTCACATCTGATGCTCATAGTACCAAACGGATTTCATTTCCTGTTAAAAACAAAAGACAAAATCTTCCTGATACACATACGTATGTGTGGTGTTGACACCAAAGAAAAAAATACTAATGTTTTAAAATTTGCTAATTTTCTTTTTTTTCTGTGTTTGCATCCATTTAGGTTCGTCTGACCCAAAATAGTCCGTCCACTAAAAGTTTCTTCTTTGTGTTTCCTTCCTAAACTGACCAAGCCTTACCTTATATCTTTTTTTTTTGTATGTGATTTTTTAAGCAAGTGTCTAAATTATTTTTAAAATAAATCTGAATGTAGTTTTTCTAATGTAAATCCACTATTTTGAAGGTCGTTTTTAAGATGCTGCAAGAAGAAATATTTTCTAAATTGTAAATGGTGCTTCGTTGCTTCATTTTCTGTTATGTAAAGAGATTTCTGTTCATTGTATTTGATTTTAAACGTGCACTGATTTTATACTGGAAGCTAAAGATCAACAACATGCATAGTGAGTTGCACAAAGCTGGACCTTAAACGCTTTAGTGTTATGAATGTTTCTGTCATAAAACTATTAAAGGAGTCCTTTACATAACTTGATACTGTTTTCTGTAATCTTGATTAAATGTAACATACTTTTGGTGGAATATCAGACAAAAGGCATTTCTCAGTTTACAGCAAATATTTTTAGGTTGCTATTAGGCTTCTAACCTGATGCATTTCCATTTATTTCAATTCATACAATCGATTTAAACTGTTTCTTTTCACAAACACCATATTGTGTCAAATGTAACTGTTCTGTGTTTAAAGGATAATATACTTAGGGAATGGAGTGTAGACAGGGACACTAACTAACCTATTTTATGTAACCCCTATAGTGGCAGTTTTAATTCACTGTCATAAAAACAAAACTGAAAATGTCCTCCTTGCTGGGCGTTCATGTTTTTAACACCTTAATCTAACAGCTGAAATGTCTCCTCAGCCTTCATTAGTGTCTACAGGAGCGGTTCATCACTAAATCAAACAAATCAGCTGTGTTCACGATCTAAAACATGCAGGAGTCATGTCTCTGAGCTCTCGCGATTCAGAAAACTCCCAATGTTTACTCTTGTTTGACTCCTATTGTGGTCGAATGTTCTCAAGATAAAAATCTTTTAGCTTCATCAAATAAATGTTTTGTTTCTTCTGAGGCTCCACCAATGTCTACGGTCCAGAGAGGCTGAAGGTATCCTGCTCACAAGAGATGAGGGGCTGAAAGACTCTTCATTCACCCTGTAAAAGGTCATTTTCGCACATACTGATGATGGTTGTGTGTGGAGTCAAAATGCTAAACCCAGCCATCTACAGTGCTACAAACTCAATCTGAGACTTATATGAATGAGGGGTGTTGACGCCCTCCAGTGGCTACCAGCAGGAATTACAATATGGTTTTGGTCAACCATTTAGAACATTTTAGCCACTTTATGTCAATAAAGCTGGGAAAAAAACTAATTTTCTTTGTCTGGTTGAGATTAATAATATGAAAGAAGAGCAGAAGGACCTCTGTCTCCCGTTACAAACTTCAGCAACATGCTTGAAGCATTGTAACGGTGGGGAACATACAGCAGGCTCTAAGGGAAACTCAAACACCAAATTGTGACTTTATCCGGTGGAGCCGACTCCTTTGCGCTGACATGTTCTGTACTCTTACTGTTTTCAGTTCTCGTCAAGCATTTTATTCCACCCACTGTTCCCCTCCAGAAATACCCTGCTTAGACTTCCCCAAGTCTTCATTAATTGGGATACCAGTTATGTCTTTAATAAGACAGGTGTGCCTTTCATGTCCAATCAACTGAATTGACTACAGGTGGACTCCACACAGTTACGCTGCAGAAACACCTCAAGGATGATCAGTGGAAACAGGATGCATCTGAGCTCAGTTTTGTACATGTGATTTTGCAGGGTTTTTAAATAAATGAGCAAAAATCTCAACAAAGCTTTTTTTTCCCCACATTGTCATTATTGGGTGTTGTGTGTAGAATTTTGAGGAAACCAATCAAACAAGGCTATGATACTGTATAAAATGTGGGAAAAGGCATGCATTGGATGCATTGAGATACATTCAGTGCTATTCAGTTTGGGTTTAAATTACAAACATAAAATAAAATAAACTTATCACAGTTTTATTAATTTATTTATTTATTAGATTTGTCTTTTTATAGTTCCTTGTCAGATCTGAAAAGCACATTTCCAGTTTTTCAATGAGCTTTAGATTTGTTGGTGACCTTTGGTGTGCTCTCAAATATAAAAAAAACCTTTACTTGTCTACGTGGTTTTTAATAATTTGCTCACAAAATAAACTGCTTTGACTTTACCACAATAAACCATTAATTAAATGAATGAATGTTTATTCCAATTGTACATTTCCTTTTTGAACTGTTGTACACTTACAGATAAAACGTGTCTTCTGGAGTAGAATAGATTGTTTAAATCACTTTAAGATTAATTAACTGATTAATTATTCGTCTCTGAAGTGCAGCAACTGGACTAATGGTCATTTTCATTAGAAATAAATCGGGACAGCGGGAGCCAATCAGATCGTTTCACCACTGACAGGTATCGGTCTGTGGGTTAGTTTGTTTTAGTAACCTGGAGTCGCCGCCTGTGAATTGTATATTCTTATTCCTCTGTTCCAGCCCAACCGTTTTCCGCTGACACACAAAACATTTCCACCTTCTTAGCAGCCATATGTAATGACGCACATCCTCCAGCGCTGCTAACGCTGTGCTAAAGTAACCTGAGGAGCTTGTGTCGTAGATTGTTTGGTGTAATATTTTAGATAAATAAATAAATAAACCGTCCTGGCCCGTGTGGAAGACCTCGGTACAATTTTGTCGTATTTGTCTGGGATGTATGGATGGATAGTTGACGGAATCTCGTCGCTGTTTGAGCCCATTTCGGGTCAAAACTCCACCGAGTGGTCCGGGAAAAGAAACGCCAGCGAGAAGGAACCCACGAGACCTGGCGTAAAAACTGCATCAGGGCTGCAGGAAAGCGGCGGCAGACCGGTTAAACGGAATTATCAAAGGTAAGTGAACTTTTACTACCTTAATGCTCGCTGAATTTGCTCACCTCCGTTGTGACGCAATCATTTGTTTACGGAAAGCTAGCGTTAGCAGAAAAGCTGTCATTCTAGCTAACTCAACGTAAACATTCAATAACTATGCTGGCATTATGTTTTTATTTTGTGATGTTTCCTTTCTTGTTGGTACATGTTTTAGAGTTGAATGAACACGTTCTGGGCATTACTGTTACATGAAAGTCGAATATACCAAGACTTCAAACATTCCTTTGTACAGTGGCGTTTCTGACAACTAAATTAGCATACTGCACCAGGTGCACTTCAGAAGAAGTCGTGATACAGCACAAACAGGACAGGAGCAGTCTGAGACATTCCTTCCCAGCCTCACGTGCTGTCTCCTATCTGTCAGGAAGTCTGTGATCCACCGGCAGGTGGAGTCAGTCACGTTCAGCAGGGACAGCTTGTCCTGAAGGAGAGCTGGACAGACTGTTAAACACAGCTTGGCACATGACATGAGTCCAGAGAGGAGTTGAAGATCTCTCTGAAGACTGGGCTCAGCTCCTCTGCACAGTGTCTCAGGGTGGATGGAAACACTTCGACTAGGCCAGGTGCCTTGCAGAGGTTTTGCTTCTTGAACAGCCTAACATCCTCTTTCAGGATTGTGAGGGAGGTGTTGGAGGAGGTGGGGCAGGGAGGTGTGGGTGACCCTGTTGAGATGGAGGTGATGTGTGGTATCCTGTTCGCACAGTGTCTGTGTACTCATCTAGGTTGTCTGAGGCTGACCTGAACACATCCCAGTCTGTAGAGTCAAAAACAGAAGTGAAGTTCCTCCACAGCTTGTTCGGTCCTGACCACAAGTTTTGAGAGCTTCAATCTCTGTTTGTACGTGAGGATCAGATGAATCATGACGTGGTCTGTTATTTCGAGGAGATGAAAGCCATCCAGCTGCAGCGGTCTGCTCACAAAGCCATGTCTCCGTGAAGCACAAGATGCAGGATGAGGAGAAATCCCTGTTTCTTCTCATCAGCTGTGTTATTTAGTTCATTTTGTTGCAGATTGATCACACATTAGAGAAGATCATCCCAGGTAGCGGTGAGCACATCCCACATCTGTGGAGGTAAACAAGCTCGCCAGCTCGCTTCCCTCTTCTCCTGCGTCTCCTCCGCCTTGTTGTTGACCAGAACATGCAGCAGATCTGCTGCTGGTGCAAAAAATATCAGTAAAACCTCTACAGGAGTGATAGATCTTAAGCTCATAAGTTCTTCTCTGGAATATGAGCATCCCGACGCAAAGTTTACACAGAAAATTAAACAAATCAAGGCCATCTTGATGATGATGTTTACATTATAAGAAAACTAACCCTTTGTTTTTTTTGTTTTCAGTGTGCATGTTGCTGATGTTTGTCAGAGTGACCCAGTAGAGGTCAAAAGACCTAGACGAGGTAAGATATTTAATTCCAATGACTAGATATATTAAAAAAAGTTGTAGCTTGAATATCAGTTGTTCTTGATCTTTAGTGTCCTTTTCTTTTAGATGTAGTAATCAGCTTTGTGAAGAAGACAGTCATTGGATTAGCAGGTCTACTTAGGCTGCGGAAACCGCTGCCAAAGAAGTGTGAGAATGCAACTCAGCACAAGGAGACGCAGGTGGGTGCTTCCTTCAGACTAATACATGTGTTTGGATGATCTAGGTGAAGGTTATCAGTCATCCAGGTGTGGTTATCCACAGATTGAACTAGTCTCTGTCTGGGAACATTACCAGATTTAGAATGCACTGGTCTGAGTGAATTCCCAGGTGCCCTGTGAGCCTCCTACTCCAAACCTAAGCTTTAGAACTGAAGAAGCTCCTGGTTGAAGGTAAAACATCTTCAAGATAACAAGAAAATTCCAGCTACCTTCATTTAAAACTCAAGATGATCACGTCTTGGATGACTGAGAATCTGTGGATTGTTCCAACTAGAACAACTCATACAAACTTTGCTTCAGACGTCTGCAGTTGTCAGTTTTACTGAGTTGACGTTTGGAAACATCGTAACAGGCCCAAGTGAAGATTTGAGACTCATTTTTGAGTCAGTTATGAAACCAGATGCAAGTAGAAACTCAGCAGAGTCAGCTTGATGGTTACACGTGCTTTAAGCTGGGGTACTTGGTTTAAAAATGTTTTAAAATGCTTAAATGTGACCATCTGACCATGTTTTATGATTCAAAGTAGGCAATCTTTTATAACTTATATTCCCCTTAGTCCCTCCCCCGACCTCTACAGCTGTTCCTCTTCTTGATGACATCACGCTACGGACCCCAGCTTTAGTGTTTTAGGTTACATTTATGACAACGCTGTGAAATGTTGGATTTATCTTTAACGACGTTTTCTTCTGACCAGCCGGTCACTCTGATTGGTATAGACGAGCTTCACACTTCATGGATCAGCTGTGCTGACTGGAGAATGGGTGAGTGAGAACAAATATCACCACAGAAAAATCAAACTATTATGGCTTGATTTGAATGTGTCCCCCCATCCCCACCCCCAGATAAACCAGTAGGTGGAGTAAACAAGGGTGGGAAGAATCCCTTTCAGAGCACCCAACCCTCTTTGCTAAGGAAATACAGGCAAGTCCCTTATCGTTTTAGTCCAGTGATGCTTGTCTGCGTGCCTGGTGTGTGAACCCTCTCTGATGTTCTTCTCCAGTGGGACAGCGCTACCTGCAGGACTCTCAGACAGGGAGAAGAGAGGCTCCCTCCAGCTGCTGCCCTCCAGGCCTGCTGAGCTCACATGCAGCAGCTTTGGACACAACCGCTGCTACAAGCCCAGTCTTACTGTGGAAGAGGTACATGTGGTCTGATTTCTCTAATCCTCTCACTTTCTGCACACTTTATCAGCTAGAATCACTCGTCACTTTGGTTTCTGCTCATAGGCCATAAAGCAGAGCCATAAGGAGCACTACAGACGCCTGCTGGAGATGGTGACGGATAAATACAGCAAAAACCAGCCACTACCTTTCAACCAAACCAAACCCCACGAGTGAGGTTCAAACATCCGGTCATCAGCACAACTTTCCTCTGGAGCTCGTTGGTCATTTTCTTCTTTTTCTCTCTCTGTCAGGGCATCGCTGTCCCAAGCTGCTCACAAAATATCTGCTTCAGAGAAAACTTTTGAAAGCGTTTCCAGGAGGGCGGGGTGCACAAGTAGGAGTCTTCAGTGTATGATTCATGTTCAAAATGGCTGAAAACCTCTTTTATCATAGTGGTTTTTAAACATGCTAATGTCTCCTTCACAGCTGCACCAACTATATTTCCATACAGAAACTCTCCTTCAGCAAAGGACAGGTTGGTTCAGGACCATTTATTTACATGTTTTTGTCACGAAGCATCAGTGATGAGCACTTTAGTAACTCCTGCTAAATGTATCGTAGATGGGGGGGCTTGACCTTCAGTGGAACCTTTGATGATCCACAATCTGTCAGATGTTCTAAGGTAGTTGCATCTTTATTTCATTCTCTTCTAATGTGGCTAAACATTTAGTCGTAAAAGAAGTAATACTGACCTGTGCTGCAGCAGAAACAGACAGCAGAGGTGGACCTCTCTACAGAAGTAGCAACTCGTCTTCATCTGGTGGACAGAGACACGTCTGCTGTTGTCCTCCCTGAAACGCCGCCGACATACGTGTCTCATAGCAGACATGGTGAAGAGGACGTGCCCAGGCTGACTAAAGTGAGATTAAATGATTCATTTTATAGTAGAATTACTGTGTTGAATAAAGCAATGACACACTTTGTGCTTATTGACTGCAGGAAATGGCAGCAGAGATCAGTGAAGCTCTGGCTCAGAGCGACCCTAACCTCGTTTTAAGTGCAGCCTTTAAGCTTCGCATTACACAGCGAGACCTGGCCACGCTGCAGGAAGGTGGATGGCTCAATGACGAGGTAGGATCCCTCATGTTATCATGTAGATCATTACAACTTGGATTAAATAGATAAATTACTAACTGTATTTTCACACCAAGGTGATAAACTTCTACCTGTCCCTCATCATGGAGCGGAGCTCTGGGAAAGCAGGACAGGTAAAAGTCTACTCCTTCAGCACCTTCTTCTTCCCAAAGCTGCAAGGAGGAGGACAGCCTGGAGGACACACAGCAGTGAAGCGCTGGACCAAGGCTGTTGACATCTTTGTCTTTGACCTCATTCTGGTTCCGTTGCACCTCGGCGTCCACTGGGCGATGGCTGTGAGTCCCTCTCACGACATTAGCAGGATTTAAGTGCAGGTGTTTCATGTGCTTCAGTGATTTAATGGGTCTTCTCAAATGTTTTTAGATGATAGATTTTAAGTCAAAGACAGTGAAATCATTTGATTCGATGGGTCAGAGACACGACGACATCTGTAGACTCTTACTGTGAGTCCATATCTTTTTTTTTTATATTTGTAGTCATTTCTTCTTTCTCACATTTCTGTGTTTAATCTTGTGTTCATTTCCCAGACTCTACCTTAAAGAGGAGCACAGAGTAAAGAAGGGCAAAGAGCTCGACAGCACCAAATGGACTGTTGGAATTTTGAAAACTGGCGTACGTAAAGCAAATGAATAACTAAACTGAACAAAAGAGTTCATATTTATCTAATATTGATGATTTTTTATTCCAACAGGAGATTCCACAGCAGAAAAATGGCAGCGACTGTGGTGTGTTTGCCTGTAAATATGCAGATTATATTGCAAAAGCAAGGCCTCTCACTTTCAAACAGGTAAATACATAATAGCTGTTATTTAAAGCAACACTAAAGAGTTTTTAACACTAAGCTGTTGCTTTCAAACTGGTTTCAGTGGTTCTTGAGCCACAAAATTGAGCAGCTTCTCATTGGACAGCACTGGCCTCTGCTGGCCAGAAACGACACCAAACAACTTTGGTGAATTTGGTAGGCACGAAGGGGCGATCTACCTGCTTTACTGTGTCGGTAGCTCATATAAAGGCTAGAAGTTAACTTTTTCAGTTTAAAGACCATCAATAAAAAGCACAAGAAGAAGATGATGACGTTTGCTCTGTTGTTGGCATCATGGCGGAGCCTGAAAGTAAGAGAGTAACATCTTTGGAGGCGAATCGAAAAGCTAAAACCTGAGTGAACGTTGGCACCGCCTACACTCGTTGGGTTCAGTTTGAAACCATCTGTAGCAAAAAGCAAATTAATTTATTTTCTTTGTTTCTGAACTGCCAATAATCATATATTCATAAAAACATGCACAATACAACACCTGATCTGATGACGTCATCATCTGCAAAGCTGGTGTGAGCAACAGCAAGGTTGTGGGAAACCTATTAGGTGGTACTTTAACCTTCTGGAGTATGTTTGTTTACAAAGTGCTAGTGCACTACGCCTTATTTCCATTTTCTCAGAGGAGAAACTGGTTTTAGGGGAAGCTGTCCAACATTGCAGTGTGAACGTTTTAACATTCTGCTTTTTTCATTTGAGAACAACATATATCTGTTTGTCTTTCAGTGCCACATGCCTCTCTTCAGGAAGTTAATGATGTGGGAAATTCTCAATCAGAAGTTGCTGTAGAGGATGGCGACGCTTGATCACGACGCGCTGATCTGAGTTAACGGGCCAAAGACAAGGACTTGACTGAAATCTAACCCAGATTTGGAGAAATTAAACACTAGTAGTCTTAACTGAAGTCTCCTTTCTCATTAGAGGCGATAATTTATAATCTCTGAGTTTTAATTGGAGAAGTTGCTTTATAAGAAGTTGTTTCTCAATCTTTGGCACAAGCGAAAGGCTTCTTTTGACAGATGATTGTTATTTTTACAGTTTAACGAACAGCTAGAAGTGCCTTTAGCTTTCTCACAGAGCTCCGTTCAGACGATTCTTTAGGTTTTTGACGGATGTTTTGGTTTTTCATTAACTTTGGATTCTTTATGAAGAGCTTGACCCAAAATTCAGTGAATTTATTTAATGTGGGTTACAGAAACTTATGGCAATTTGGCTTTTCCTAAGTTAAAGAGAACATAAGTATTTTCCATTTTTAAATGAATAAATCTTTTTGTGAAATATGAACATTGACATGTTTAAATACCTCCTCTTCTGCCATTTTTTGCAGATAAAGTGCATGATTGAATGTTGGCTCAAATACCGTTAATTATACTCTAACTTATGACTTGACTGAATAGAAGAGTGATTTTGGGATGAATGTGTGTGTGTATTTTATTTACAGTGAGTGGAGTATAACCTGTTGGTTTATCATACCAGGAAGTGCTGGAAGATCTGTAAATGTTTTCTAGTTTGCCTACTTCAGAGGTCCAGTAGGGCTGGTACTAAGACTACTGTACAGATGTGCATGTTTGTGGTTGATGTAAAAAAAAACTGATATTTCTCACCTGTGATAAAGGTTTTTTTGTCTTTGTAACTGGAGTTTTCATTACGTCTTAGCCAAATACCGACAACAGTGTCTGTGAACTGATGTTTCAATTCATTCCAATTTTACTTGCAGCAAGTCACAATGAAAATGTATTTTTCAAGTTAGGATAAAATGAAAAGTTTTTTAAATATGTAAAACATGGTAGTAATTGCCAGGTACTTTTATCTGCTCAAATGAACTGAATCCACAGTAGTTATAAATATAAAAGCTGTATATTTATCTTATTTAACTTTGCTTGCTGTATCAGGGACTGCAAAAAATGCAGTAGATTATTGCCATCAGAAATTATAATCACAGGTTTAAGATGTTACCTGGCTGTGTTTCAGGTTATCATGCCGAAGAGGCTTTCTTATGCCTAAATTGTAAAAATATATAAATTGAATTTTAAATTTTATTGTTTTAAATTCAAATCATATTTGTGTCAAGTTTTAACAGTCATTTAATTTTATTTAGTTTGTCTTTAGAAAATCTGACTGGTGTTGTGCCGGGAAAAGCACCTCTATTGTAGGCGGCGTGTTTGAAAGCAGTTTACTCACTGATTTCTCGAATAATTCGACGACATGGTGACAGATTGACTATAATCTTTTCTTATTAACTTTCCCTCTACTCTTGAATAAATGATTTGCAACATGGGCTTCAGTCCTTTGCATTTTTTCGACGTAGCGTCTTCCCAACATGCTTCCTTTTAAAGGGGTGCTTTTTTCGACGCAACACCGGAACCGGAAATCGGTGCGTTTTGGCGCAGAACCTTGCAGGTTTCTTTTCCGTTTGTAGGTGTTGCGGTTGTCTGAGCAGACTTGTGACTTTTGCTTGACGTTCGTTTGTCTTTTTAACTCTTGAAAAAGAGTCAATTGTGTGATTCTAAAATGAGCGACAACGAGAAAGAATTCAGGGAACGGGTGAGTTCTAGAAAGAAAAAAAGACGGTATGCTAAAGCTAGCTAAGACTAGCCAACTTAGCGGTTTGCTGCAGATGAAATTTTGACGAATGGGTATGCATGTAAAATAAAGGTTTTAAATGTTATATGTTTGATTTTACTCTCTAGAAGACTGAAAGGTAACTTGTTTTTTGTTTTGTTTTCATTATTAAAATAAATGAAATCGAAGATGTTAATGTAGCAATGCTAAGCTAAACCATGCGGCCTCAAAGCCGTAGATGTCGGAAAATGTCCCCGCCTGCTAGAATTACTTTCACTTTATTTATTAAAGTACTGCCTTAAAGTCATCATGCACGTGAAATTAAATGTATAACTATTCTGAACTATCATTTATGTTGTGCCTGTGAGTAATAATACTAGTATATTGAAGATAAAACCAGCTAACTTGCAGCCGTTTTTTTAGCCAAAACAGAAACCAACTTGCCTTATCACCCTTGTTTGTTTTTTGTCACGGTTAAGGTTGGAAGAAAGAAAAAGCCCCCAAGACGCGTCAGAAGTGACGTTTTTAATATTTGAAGCTGATGGTGTTGATGCATGCTAATATAATCTTGGGATGCTGAAAAGAAGCGATCAAGATCTGGCCCCACTTCTAGTGTTGTAATGGGAGATGGTAAAAGGGGGAAGAGGAGGAAAAAAGAAGTCAGAATTTCAAACGGAAGAAAGAAGAAATGAAGGGTTGTTATGAAGTTAAAGAAGTTATGAAGTTAAGATCAGAAGTATACCTGGGTATGAGTGTTTTCCTAACAACCTGTTATGTTACTTTATTTCACCCTATTTCTTTCTCCTTAGCATGCTTGATTTTTGTTTTTTCTCCCTCTGTTTTAGACACATGATTAATAATTCCATTTTTAAATTGTATGCAGTTTCAATAGCTAATTATGCCTATTTAAAAATGTTTCTGTATGTCATTTAATAGAACAGTTATTTTTAATTTATCAGTTTCAAATCTGCTAAACAAACCATCTGAACCTCCTCTGAAAGGGGGCACTCACGGGGTGAGGCTGTCACCTCCTACCCCCGTATTTTCTTGTGTGATTCACTTGTTTGCAGAATGTTTCTGAGTTGCGTATCTCATTTGCCCAGGACTCGCGGGGAGGCTCGTCCCCTCGGGGCTCTGCAAAGTCCACCAGTCGCTCCAAAGATGGATCTCACCATTCCAGGTCCCGGTCACGTTCTCGATCCAGATCCAAGTCCAGGTAAACGGTTTTAGTTTCTAGTGTTGTGTTTTTGAAACGGCATGTTTATAACTTTATTTATAAATGTTTGCTACATTTTTCTCTCTTTAGATCTCGTTCCCATCGAAGTTCACGCAAGCGCTACTCCCGGTCTCGTTCCCGCTCCCGGCACCGACGTTCCAGGAGCCGATCTCGAAGCTCGGGGTACCGCCGGCGTAGGAGCCATAGCCGTTCCCCCATGTCAAATCGTCGCAGACACATTGGAAACAGGGTAAAGTGTTAATTATGGGTAGTCTGGAATTATTCTCATGTGAATATTACGTTTTCCAGAAATCTTGAGTAGGAAAAATAGTCATTTTAACAATGGAGCATCTTGAATTTCAATGGATGTGTTTTGTTTCCTCTCTGGTTTCCATGGTACATTTTGACTCTTGTTTACTTTTGCAGGCCAACCCGGACCCCAGTGCCTGTGTTGGTGTGTTCGGTCTGAGCCTCTACACCACCGAGAGGGACCTGAGGGAGGTGTTTTCTAAATATGGCCCGCTGGCTGATGTCAACATAGTGTATGACCAGCAGTCGCGTCGCTCAAGAGGTTTCGCTTTTGTCTATTTTCAAAACAGCCAGGACTCTAAAGAGGTTGGTCAGTCTCTGAGTTCAGCATTTAAATTAGAATCGAGTTAGAGGTGTTAATAATGTTTTATTTTTAAGGCTAAGGAGCAAGCTAACGGCATGGAGCTTGATGGACGCAGGATCAGAGTGGACTTTTCAATTACCAAACGAGCTCATACCCCCACTCCTGGAATCTACATGGGACGCCCAACGTAGTGGGTTTTCAACTTCAGACATTTTGATTTTATCTACATGCATGCATGACCCTTCATTCTGTGCTCTAGCAGCGGTGGGGGTGGAGGAGGAGGAGGAGGCGGCGGTGGCGGCAGCAGCAGTGGTGGAGGAAGTGGTGGAGGTTCATCACGGCGCGCTTCAAGGGATTACGACAGAGGCTACGACCGAGGATACGACAGGGGTTACGATCGCGACTATGATCGTTACGATGACAGAGAGTATCGATCGTACAGGTGGGATGTTTTTATTAATGAAGAATTAATTCTTTGTTTTTGAAGACAGAAACTGTGATGCAAGTGTTGGATCTTGATTTTACAGACGCAGATCTCCATCTCCGTACTACAGCAGAGGTTACCGCTCTCGATCTCGCTCCTACTCGCCACGTACGTTTCCATCGTGTCAAATGCATCAGCTGTAATGTTGCTTCACTGGCAGCATCAATGAAATTCTAATATTTATAAAGCAAGCATATACGTTACATTCAGACTTTGTCTAATTCTTATTTTTGTATTTTACAGGTCACTACTGAGTAGTAAAGATGGAGTCCACACCAGTGTTACTCTTCAGATGGTTGTTTCTTTGTTTTGACCCGATCATGTGTGAACAGGACTTCTGCGTATATCCATGTTTTTTAAATGACTTGTTTAAAATAAAAAAGTTGGGATGCAAGTTTGCTGGAAGACTTGGAGCCTTGAAAAAATTGACCAATTGCCCAAAATTGTCAGAAAAACGATTTTGAGTGGAAATGAGCTGATGTGTGCTTTATGCTCCTCCTCATGAAACTCTTGGTGAAAATCTTTGTTGTAGACAGACAGGAAGTAGTAGTAAAAAAAAAAAGCATTTATCAATATCTGATGTTTTTATCAAAACCAACTTCCTGGTGTTTTTAGTTTTGTGTAGGTGACCTCTTAAACTGTCATGATTCTTGTTTACTTTTTGGAATATTTTAAAGCTTTTTTTTTTTTTATCTTTGCCTGGTAGGTACTACCTTTATGTTGGTTGTAAATAAGGAATAAAAGTTCTTGGGGTCATTTGCTGTCATTTATTTCCGGTACCTTTAGCTTTCATGTGCATTTGGAACTATACAGTTTCTTATTTGAGTAAAGGAATTGTAGCAAATACATGAACCTCAATAAATGGTTTCAATCATTTATTGTTACTATGAATGTTTTGATGTACCAGTTGGCTGTGCAGCAACGTAGCATTGTTTCTGCAGTTTTTTATATTGAGCTTTATTCTAATTGGAGTAGAAATAGGATTTTTATGTAGCACCTCTAGATAAAAATCACCAGGTGCTTCACAAGTACAATAAAAATTAAAGATAACTGGAGAACAAAAGACAGAAGAAAACAGGAGCCTGAAGAATACAGAAATGACAGCATGAAAAACAACTAAGAGGACGAGGTCTACCCTAAGCCATCCTGAACAGATGCGTTTTCAGCACTGATCTCAGGGAGAGTTCCATACTTTGCAGTCGCGTCCAGCAGAACATTCTCCTGCAACAAGAGGGTGATTAGAAACCCTAAGAAAAGAGACAGCGCTATTCCAGGGCTGAATTATTGTCCCAGGCCACTCCTGCGAGGCTGCAGGCGCTGTTGGCTACCACGAGCGGGTAAGGAGGGTATAGTGTCTTGCCCAAGGACACAACAGCAGAATTCCCTGCAGGGAGCTGGGATCGATCCATCCACCCTCCGATTACTGGACAACCTGCTCTGAGCTGCTGCTACCTCAGACATGTCACAGTTAAGGTGATCGCTCTCTCCAGTCTTGACTCTGGAATGAACTTCCTTTATTCTGAGGTGGTGGAGACATTCTGGACCCATATACAGTCTTTGGTCTGGACACCTTTATAGAGCAGCTAAAGACTCTTCTGTTTAAAATAGCTTTTGTTTAAATCTTTTGTGTTTTCATTTCTATTATGACCTTTTTTGTTTTTAATTATCTTTATTAGTTAGTTTTTATGATTCTTTTGTTTACACCTGAGAAACAGTGGCTGAAAATGTTTATAAAAATATCAGGTTGGTGCGTCTATCACGTGACGTCCCAACTGACCAATCAGAGACATTTTACGTCCAAACACTTCCGCTTTGCTTTCCAACCCATAGACATTGATAGACCCCTCGTGGCCGCTATTGCCTATGGGAGCTGACGAGCGGTGGCGCCGCCATCTTGGATCGGTCGCGCCCCCCCTCCTTTTGCAGAGACATTGAAGTGTCAGCATGTTAAATCAACCATAACTCCTTGAATACTGAACCGATTTTGATGCGGTTTTTTTCACTGTAAACTTCACACATGTAGCTCTGATACAGGACACATGTTTGAGCGTTTTTAATCATAATGGGTTTGCTGTGGGTACATATGGGATTCTTATCCACTGCCTAGTGACAAAACCTATAGAAAAAAGAATCAAACACATAAAAATCACAGTCAAACAATGAGAATCAAAATAATTCAAAAAAGGACTATATACCAAGTGTGAGATCTATGGTAGGTATTTTAAAAAAACACACTATATATATTATAGAGAAGCAGAAAGTACTACTCAGCCATTTTAATATATACAATATAATTCTTATAACAATTTAAATAAATGAGTGTTTCATATACATATAGTACCAATATAACTCAAAGAGAGGGTGAGAGAGACAACAACTAAAACAAAGTCAATGACAAGAGCTCGACAAACCATCTGTCAGAACTGACTGCATAGTGATATTCTGGTTCTGTTGTATTTTTGTGTGTAGCTGAATCTATAATGCTCCACCTGTGAGAATAAAACTGTATGGCTTGTTTTCAATACTCAGACATCAATTCTGATTACAGCCAAACAGCACACAGGGAGAAAGAGAGAAAAAAAATAACTAACTGCTTAAAGGAGTTAGTTTTATTTGTGTTGAGAATTTTTTAAAATAGTAATTGAAAGCTTTACATGAGCTAAAACCCCTGGAAGAGGACTGCTTTGTAGAATTTTTATCTGGAGCTCCCCTTCTGCAGTTCAAGAGAGGTGAGTTTGGCCACGTGGTGCAGCCTTCTCTTCAGAACCACAGACTTAACCAATGAGATCAAGTCTGACGGCTGTGGCATGCAGCATGACAGCTACACATCTGTGTTTAGTTTGGGTTTTCTGGCATCATCTTGTTCATGGCAGCCTCAACATCCACCAATCACAGCCTCCTGTAAAGGAACAGAAACATATTTATTTACCATGTTTGCATTGGTAATTTCCAAAAATTGAATTGGACAACATTAACACTTGCTTTGTATTGTGTGTGGAGTGGGAGGGGCAAAAATAGAGTCTCTCTGAGGTACTTGTTTTTATATGCTGAAGTGAACAAATTTTAACTTTTAACCTGTAGCGTGTGGACATTTCCACATTGTGGGGACATTTGGCTGGGCATCACAATGACAAAATACCCTAAAACATGGTTTTAGAGGTATGGTGTGAATACGCTTTTGGTTTAGGTTAGGGTTAGTGTTATGATGTTTAAATACTTACATCATCAGGCTGAGGTTAGTCTCTGGGAGGTCACAGACAGGCTCTCTTTGGCTCTTCTGGATGTAGTTCTGCACTTTTCTGGTTAAAACAAACAAGCATAATGTTTAACAATAATATACTGTTTATAGTACACACCTGTGGTTCTCAGTTTACATCAGGGGGCCTCTGGTGCTGTGAAAACTCTGGGGCACCTAGACATGATTCTTAGGACGTTTATTAAAATAAATTAATTTGTGACAAATATCATCAAGACAAGGTATGTTGGGGGATAAGTATTACACTCTGCCTTGTGATTGATAAAAGGATATGTACATTTATGAATGCTGATGGCCTTATGATACACTTACTGTTTGAAGGAGAACCAGGAAGCTGAAGATGAAACAAACTCCATCCGACACAGTCCAGTTCTAATCATAATAAATCAGCTGCAGGAAGCCTCACACTTCTTCCTCACATCTTTTGTGGGAAAACCTAGAAAACAAAAACATGCAATTTGCAGATTAGTGTCTACCAATATTGTACAGGAGGTCAATGCTATTTTCTTAATTCATCTTGTGTTATTCCTACTCTTCTGTTTACTTCTTTAAGATTTCTTCTTTAATATTTCTTAGAACCTTTCTTTAACCTAAAAACTGCATTTCTATTGATAATGAACTAAAACTAAAAGTTCTGCACAGCAAAACTCTTAGCATGTTAGCTAACTATTCTCCAGTCAGAGGGGAGGGTCTGAGACATGAGCTATCTGATACCAGGAAGATTTGTTTGATTTCTACAGCAGCATTCTTGTCAGCTGTAACTTAAGTCAGTGTTTTGGAATAAATGATTAATAGTCTCATTTAGCCTTCATTGTCAGGGGAGCACCAGCAGTAAACATGTAGCTAACGTTAGCTAACAAGGAGGTGCTGCTGGTGGACACAAATATAGTACAACAAAGTTATATTTACAAAAATGCTCGAACTTACTTGTGAAAAGTTATCCCCCGAGCCATGGTCTCAATAGTCCGCCGATTAGAGCAAGAATAAACCGCACAGAGCTCAGGCATCATGTTTACTGCTGCTGTTATGGTTCGTGTCTGCCGCAAAGACTGTAGAAAAGAGGAAAAGGTCTGCCGGAAGCTCGACCGATCTAAGATGGCGACCGCATTTCCTGCGCCCGAGCGGCCAATAGGGGGTCTATCAATTATTATGTCTATGTTCCAACCTGCCTTTCCACTGGAGTGGCTGCTGAGCAGGTAGCAGAGGCGCTAGCACCACGTAGACCACAGCCTGAAGAAAAGCTTTTCAAGGTAGAAAGTGTCTTGTTTTCTTACTTCCGGTGCGTCTTTAAGCTGAGGAAGTTGTGAACTGAACTCTTTGTTGACTAAGGAATGTTTACTGTCACATAATTCGGGTGGTTCCAGTTAGCCACCAGCTAATGCTAACATGTTTGAATGAGCACGAGTGAGGTTGCTTGGTGCATTTACACGCTTCAGGTTTTAGCAGCAGTGTGTTACAGAGAAACTTTTAACGCGTAGACGCGGCTGTGATGATGTCATCGGCTTGTTTTGACTCATAGATGCCTCCAAAAAAGACAGAAGCTCCAAAGCCTGCTCCTTTAATCGGACGGTTCGGAACAGCTCTGAAAATTGGCATTGTTGGATTGCCTAACGTTGGGTACTTACGTCACACACGCAGTTCTAATGAGTAAACGTCATTTAGCTGAACACCTGGGTTTGATTGCTGCTGTTTTGACTCTTGCAGGAAATCCACCTTCTTCAATGTGCTGACCAAAAGCCAAGCTTCTGCTGAGAACTTCCCCTTCTGCACCATCGAGCCCAACGAGAGCAGGGTGCCCGTGCCTGATGAGCGCTTTGATTTCTTGTGCCAGTACCACAAGCCAGCCAGGTGTGTGTTTACCTGTGTGAGTCACTCTCAGCATCCATCAACCCATCGATCCAACTATTTGTTTTGTTTTTAATTCTCAGTAAGGTTCCTGCTTTCCTGAACGTCGTCGACATCGCGGGTCTGGTGAAGGGAGCTCACTCAGGACAAGGACTTGGAAACGCCTTCCTCTCAAACATTAATGCCTGTGACGGCATTTTCCACATGACTCGTGAGCAGCATCTGAACCGTTGTTAGGGGGCAGAATCTGGCTTCAAGAGAAGGAAACTTCATTCTAGTAAAATTCACTGGTTGAGATTGTTCTTTGTGTTTTTAAGGTGCGTTTGACGACGAGGACATTATCCACGTGGAGGGCAATGTTGACCCGGTGAGGGACATCGAGATCATCCACGAGGAGCTGCGGCTAAAGGACGTGGAAATGATCGACCCCATCATCGACAAACTGGAGAAGACTGCCGTCAGAGGAGGAGACAAAAAACTTAAACCTGAATATGTAAGGACATTGTTGCTACGGCAACACGATGAGTGTGTTTTGACTTTAGAGGCTGATGTGCTGCTCGTTTCTTTAGGATATCATGATGAAGGTAAAAAACTGGGTGGTGGAGGAGAAGAAGCACGTCCGGTTTTACCACGACTGGAACGACAAAGAGGTAGCGACATGTTTTTGTGTGGAACTGTTAAACTTTTAAACTAAACAACAAATGAATCTGACCGCATTTGAACGCTCTCTGCAGATTGAGGTGCTGAACAGACACCTGTTTCTGACGTCCAAACCCATGATCTACCTGGTGAATCTCTCTGAGAAGGATTACATCAGGAAAAAGAACAAGTGGTGCGTTTGCTTTATCTACTTATTCTCTTCTCGTTTCTGAAACTATAATTAAAAACAAACTTCTGTTGTTGTTTTTTTCCCAGGTTGGCAAAAATCAAAGAGTGGGTAGATGCTCACGATCCCGGTGCTCTGGTCATTCCTCTGAGCGGCGCTCTGGAGCTGAAGCTGGTGGACATGGAGGAGGAGGATAGAAATAAATACTGTGAGGAGCAGAAAACACAGAGGTCAGTCGTGTTGTAGACTGGATCAAACTGCAGCGTTGCTTTAATGGTTTTAAAAACCAAGATTTTCAACATTTAAAAGAACATAAAGGCAGTAAATCCTCGTATTTATGAACCTAAATGCTAAAAGATGGATTTTTAAATAATTATGGTATTTTACCATAATATATATATTGTTTCTTTTTTGTCTGTGATTTAGTGTTCTGACCAAAATAATAAAAACCGGCTACGCAGCGCTACAGCTGGAGTACTTCTTCACAGCTGGACCAGATGAGGTGCGAGCGTGGACCATCAGGGTGAGCAATCTCAAATTTAAACTCACAACAGGTCCGCCACGTTCAAACAGATCTTTACTCAATGCTGATTTTCTTTTTTTTAAAGTTGCATTGAGATGATTTTAGATGTTGTCGTTCAACAGAAAGGTTCCAAAGCTCCTCAGGCTGCAGGAAAGATCCACACCGACTTTGAGAAAGGTTTCATCATGGCTGAGGTGATGAAGTACAGCGACTTTAAGGAGGAGGGGAGTGAAGGCGCAGTCAAGGTGAGCGTCTGCAGCCACGCTTCTGTTTTGGATTCTGAGCAACGTTTGTCCTGACGTTTGTCTGCTGCTTCCCAGGCTGCTGGCAAATACAGGCAACAGGGCAGGAACTACATCGTGGAGGATGGTGACATTATCTTTTTCAAATTCAACACGCCCAACGCACCCAAAAAGAAATAACGGGACCAGGTGATCGTCACCAGGGGAGGATCTCAGAGTTCGGTTTTACTGGGGCCCAAAAGAGCTGCACTGGCTGCTGGTTTTCATGTTTTCTTTTGAACTTTGAGCCTGAACGTCCACAGGTCTTCAGATTTTAGTTGCTTCGCTTGATTAGAATGAAATGATCACTGTGCTCAACTATTTATGTTAAAGATGCAGCTAAAGTGGATAATATAGAAAAATGCAACAAAATGGATTTTCATTGGCAATAATGCTGCTGCTGTTTGTTTTAATATAATAAAAGCTTCTTTAAGCTGTTTTCATTGGTTTTGAGGACTAAAAGTGTTAAAATGAAGAGAAGGCGGCGTTCTGCTGCAGGTTTTCTCCTTTTATTTGATTGAACTCCCAGCTTAGTTACAGAAACAAGGCTGCTCTGAATCAAACGTTTCACTGACTTACGTATCAAAGGAAAATGAAAGCCATCACTCAGTGCAGGACCGGGCTGAGCTTGGACCACCCAGGCGGCGCCAACTGTGCCAGATCAACACCTGAACTGAATTCATATTAGCTGCTTTTATCAACTTCCTTTGGAAAAGTTTACAAAAGAAAAGGATCGTTCACGTTTGTAATGAGGCAACACTTTATTGTGGATCACCTGGACTGTTTAGCTGCAAGAAGAGCAGCTTCAGCTGGTCACAGCATCCATAATGTAAACATCTTTATCTACTCATCATCTCACCACACAGATTGGCCCAGTGTGCACCAAGATCTCAATGTTTTAACTGAAGGGAACAAGTGTTACCCTTGAAGATGCACGTGTCAATAAAAGGAGAAATGTTTGTTTTGCGTTGTCTCTTTTTCTCTTGGCAATATTACACTATAGAAGTCTTTTATGTTATCTCTGAATAATGAGTTACAAAATAAAATTTCTCACTGGGATCAATAACACATGTTTTACCAAAATGAAGAAAATGAATGTATAAACTACTCAAAAAATGAAATGACCAAATACAAATAAAAACAATTAGGTTAAAAAGCTTCTGAAAAACAGTAAATATTTGATCAGCTGATTTACTTTGATAAACTTATTTAATCAGATAAATTATTTTTTAAATTATATGTAATACATAATTATATGGTTTAAAGGGACAATTTGAAGATAAGTAAAAAAAAAATGGATATCCATCCACACACAAAGAAATACAAATGAAAACAAAGGAAATCTGACTCCCAAGACTTTTAAGTTGGCAGCCCCGTTTACGACGAACAAACGGACTCACCGAAAATAACAAAAACAAAATAAAAACACGTTAAACAAAAAAGATCAGTCATGTAGATTATATTTATTGAAACTAGAGGCGAAAGAAAACATTAGGTTATAAAATCATCGGCCCTACTGTACACATATGCAGTAATCTAGTATTTTATTCCGACTTAAACTCATCGCTTCTTTTTATTGTTTTTATTAAATAAAACACGTAAAAATTTCGCCCTCTGTTGTCCTGGTGGGGAATTGCTTTGCAACACTTCGCGGGTGACGAAGATGTCTGATGGGAAAACATCTCTGTCAATGCGTGTGCGCGACTCTGGACTGGAGCTGATGGAGAAGTATAAATCAAGCCTTTAGATCTTCCGCAGAGCTAGCTGCTAGAACTAGCTCCAATGGCTTATGCTACCTGTGAATCAAATCATTTATAATTTCAAGCCTTTAATTACACCTAAATAGAAAAGTTACCCCCCCCCCCCCCCCCCCCCCGCCTTGTCATGAGGTAGAGTAGACCTATTAAACTTAAAATGTCTTTTTACTATGTTTATTTCTACTGTGAAGTTGGAATTTTTAGCATGAGATTTAATGGAAACTTGTTCTTTTCTGGAGCCAGCCCCTAGAGGATGAAGGGGTAATTGCTATTTTTGTCACTTCCGGGATGGATCAGAAAATTCAGGCAAAGAATGCCCCTTGGTTAGCCTGGCAAGCCATCCTATATATGTGAATATATAATATATAACTCTGCAAAGCAAGAATTGGTCTAGTTCACTAGGCTACCCCTTGGTTGCTCCATTGCCGTGTTGCTCTAACACAGGAGCGCCCAATCCTGGTCCTGGGGATCTACTATCCAGCATGTCTTAGTTTTAAATCTGTTTCAACACACCTAATTTTAATCAGCAGGTGATTAACTGGCTTCTGCAGAGTTTGATAAGCTGCTGCACAGGTTATTCAACCACTGAATCAAGCGTGTTGGAGCAGAGAAACCACTAAAATGTGCTGGATAGTAGCTCTGCAGGACCAGGATTGGGCACCCCTGCTCTAACAGATGCAGGTTCTTGATGACTAACAACTCCCTCTTGTGGAAACGCAACTGTATTGGTCAACAAATGTCTTCTTTCAATATGTTTTGATGTTGCATTTATTTAATTCATCAGTAAATCTTTTGAGGAAAATCGAGGAGCTGTCCATGGTCCTGAACCCCGAGACGCTGTCCGTGGTGCTGAATTCGGGGGTTTCTCCATGGTGGGGAGCGGTGAGCTGCAGCTGTGGCCGTGCTCGGGAACTATTTGGTGGTTTAACCCCCCAATCCAACCCCTTAGTGCTGAGTGTCAAGCGAAGAGGCATTGGGTCCCATTTTTTCAAAGTCTTTGGTATGACCCGACCAGGAATCGAACCCTGATCTCCCAGTCCCGGGGCGGACACTCTACCACTAGGCCACCGGAGCTTTTTATTTTAGATCAGGTGTGTATCATTTATGGGTAAAGTTGGAAGTGAAAGCGGCCTTTTATAAATTAGAGATAATTAAATCACAATCTTTACGATGTTTTGTTCTACGAATTTTCCAAACACTTGTTGAAATGCATTTTAACTGAATAGTTTTAATATAATTCAGCAGTGACGTTTAACTTTCTTTCTTTCAGTTAAAACATCTGGTCACGTAAACATATTTCAACCCAAACCTTTTAGAAACCTTTTAAAATTCTGCACAGTTTAAAATTTTATATCTTATTTATTCAATTCATATGTTGCAGAGTTTTGTGCTCGAATTTTATTTGTCTGACCTCAAACATGCGATTTAACAACAAGATCTCTCTTTTTATTGTTTTGATGTGGGATCGTGCTGGTGAAGAAACACAGCAAAGATCAACACGAACATAAAATAATCCACAGATTAGTCTCCTGCCTCAGGCTCAAACACGCGTATAAACTTGCTTTTTACGCAACCTGCACATTCACCTTTTGTTTTGCTGGTTTTATTATTGTGTTGTGAGAAATCTTGGTTTTAGGTTATTGTTATTGCGCTTCGCGAAAGAAATATCTGACGCATTGTCAGAAATTTGCGCTCGGTTTTGCACTTTCAGGTTTAACCGCACACTCCAAACCACACAAATGCTCGGTTTTGCACAACCAGAGCTTGAATTTATTTTCCCAACCAGGTGGATAGATGCGGAAGAATTAGTGCGCTTTGAGAAGTTGAAAATCATTAAACTCCATCATGATTCACGCGTTCAAGATATCTGTAAAATCATAAAATAAAATAAAAAACGCTTTGATGAAACGCTGAAAATTTAAAACTCAAAAAGATTTTTTCTCAAACACAAATGGATCATTTCAATAAATAAAATCATAAATATTTCACATTATTTAAGGGCAAACACAAAGATATTCATGTTAAAAAGCAACGTTTTAAACAGAATGAATGTATTCACAGGCATCTTTATGACTTTATTTTGACTAATTATTCTGATCAAACTCCAAACACATGCCACATTTAATACTTTTCAGTCGCGTTTTGTTTCCTTCAGTCATAAAAATGGTAAAAACACAGCTCATATCATTTAAAACATTGATGAATGGGATGAAAACCTGACGTTCATGTTTTTTAATAGTATTAAACAATAAAACTGTACTAATAGTATTACTATTATGTAAATACCAACAGGGACGTATGAGTGATGTCATGGATTGTGCATAATATAATATAACTGATTATTGGACATTAAATAAGTCAATAAACAGTCAAATTTAAAAAAACTACTAGCTGCCTCTAAAAATATGAATTTAGCAAAAGTTCCTTTGAACGAGAGACAGAAAACAAAAAAGTGTCACTAAACTACAGCAACATTGAAATGTTTACGAAATGCAGATGAAAAATGCTTAAAGGACACTTTGTGGTGGAAAACGACTATTTTACAACAATTTATTTGACTTCCAGCATTTTTTTCCTTAATGGAACAAAATTAAAAAGCAAACCCTCAAATGCCTCATAGACTAGAGTTGTGTCAGTACATTCAATTTAATCCTGGAGAATATCTCTGTAAATCAGAACCGAGTGAGTCAAAACAACAGAAAGTCTCCCTGACTGAAAGCTGCAGATGTGATATTTTGGTCTACTTAAATTCTGGTTCCACATCTATGCACAAATATCTTTAAAAAGGCACTCCGTTGGTCATTTATGTGACTTTTTACCCTCTCATAGATCAAAAGGATCATAATTTATGTTTAGAGTCGGACTAAAGAAAAATATCAGGATTTTCATAAATTATTATCATTGTTGCTCAGGTGGTACGGAAGAGGATTAGTGCCACTGAAAAGAAAAAAAAAGAAAAGAAAGAGAATTCTGACTTTTTTCTGACTTTAACCTCAGAATAAAAAAAGTCAGAATTCTCTTTTTTTTTTCAGTGGCACCAATCGTCTTCCATACTCAGGTCTGTCATTCAGTTTTTATTTTATCATTAAACATTCAAAATAGATTTAGAAATAATCTTTTCATCCATTTTCCTCCACTTTTCCCAAATCAGGTCTGTAAGGAAAACCCAGAAACCTTCTCTGCGGATTCTCCTGGGAGACACAGGTTCCCAAGCCAGACGCCAAGTCCTGGGTCTGCTCCGGGCTCCCTCCCAGAGGGACTCACTTGGAAAACCTCCAGAGGACCAAAAGCATCCCAGTCAGCTCAGATAATTACTTGAGATCCACACCCTATCAAACCGTTTTTCTGGATTGATTTCTAAATAAATAATAAGGTCAAGGTCAAGGTAAGTTTATTTATATAGGACTTTCCAATCACGTGAGCAACCCCAAAGTGCTGAACAATACAAGAACCAACATATAAAACATATTAAAAACAGAATAAAAACAATGCAACAACACTCAAATAATAAAAACAATCAACTAAAAATTTTACCTGCCTAAATAAAGCTAATTAAATATTTTGCAGCTTACAAAACAGAATCTGTGGAGCATCAGATCTGCACGTTTACTTAAATATAAATAAAATTGTTATTTTAAAGCCTGTTTGATTGATTGAAACATTTACTTGAACACAAGACATCATTTAAAAAAACTAAACACAGTAAAAAAGAAAAGATATATACAAATAAAAGAAAAAAGTCTTAGCCCAAAGGGAGTGGGAAGAAGCCAATGCTTATTCAATTCCACCCCCTTGCCACTGAAAACTAAACTACATCAAAATAAACCATGTGCATATTTCATATAAGCCTCAGGATCATTACATACATATATTACAATATATATATATATAATATATATATTACTACTAAGAACATATATGAATCCTTTCTGTAATATACCAACAACACTAACACTAATAATTATACTAATAATAATAGCAACAACAACAACAATAATAATAATGATGATAATAACAGAAGTGATAATAACAAGACTACTACTGACAATATTAAGGATCACAAAATATTAGGGAATCTCAATGGCCCCCATTTTCATATGCATTAAATACCATTTTTTCATAAGATGATTTAAATATATTTATATTTGGACATTGCTTGTTTTTGTCATCCAGCTCATTCCACAGTTTCACTCCACATACAGACACACAAAAACTGTTTCACACCAAATGAGGTCCGGAGGCGCTCCAGTTTCCGTACGAACTGTGGTTCATGTGCCGAATGTCTCCAGATCCACAAGAGCATCAAATCATTAGAAAATATGTTTAAAAACATACCTGTAAAACTAGCATGAACCATCATACACTGATATCCCTGTCATTAATAAAAAAACAAAACCCATGAAAAACAATGCAACACAGGTTTTATTTTGAAATAAACTGGATACACCTGGCTGAAACACATCTCACTTCCTGTCTGGGTCATTTTTTCCAAAAAGACAATCCCCATTTTAGCATCCAGAAAAATTACACTTCGTGCCACAATTTTCCAGAGCTCCGGATCCGCATCAGAGTCAGTGTAAATGCTCTGATTGGACTCAACAATTTTTGGTCTATGCCAAAACCGTATGGAAACCAGTCGGCATCGGTTCCACGTTTGGGTCTAAATGTACTTTAGGAGCTAAAAGAGGCTAAAAAATGCAAACTTCTCAGCGTAAAACCTTTGAAATAAAGTATTTTTTTCTCTGCTAAGTAACACAAACATTTACTACAGGATATGAAAATAAAATGCTTTAAGTACAGAGGTTAAATATTTGAGGCAGCGTGGCATTTTTGGTTGTTTCTCCTGGACAGAGATCTGCTGTGAGACCCAGGATTACCAAACTCCGGGCCACCTGTAAACATAAAATCACTCCCGTCCTTTTCCCTTTGGTGAGATGACGTCAGAACGTGAACGTGATGAACTTTTAGAGTCTTCAAAGTGTTCCTGCTGCTCAAAGAGGACGGTCCGTGATGGTCCTGTACATCTGCAGCGAGGTCCCCTCCACATCCGGAACCTTAGAGTTCTGAGGGCGTCCCGTTGGGCTGTACCCGGCCGACCATCCCATGGGACTGAAGCCGGTGGTGGCCCGACCCACCTGGGGGAAACCCCGAAGCTAGCGAGACGGCGGAATGCCCCAGGAAGCGGTTGGCCGTCACCAGATCTCCGTAGCCCTGAGCGTAGAAGGCGTAGCCCAAGCGGCGGGAGCTGGTGCAACAAGCCCGTCAGGGGGGAGGGGGAGGAGTCACTTTGGCCTGTCTCACCTTATACATCACCTGAAAATTTAGGGAGGAGAAAAACCTTTTTAAAAGAGAATTATAGTGACTTTTAACGTCTTTTAAACCCAGTCACAACAATGGAACCAAAAAAGATGTCGTCTTTTCCATTTCGTTAATGAACAGGATACTAAACCCTGCAATTCTGGGGCTCTGCAGGATTAATGGTATCCACGTTATTTTTGAGTAGCCTCATGGAGAAACGCTGATGAAAGCAACATCCGGTGAGATACCGGAAGTAGCACATACTCATTGGTTTGCATTGTGAGGTTTTGTTGCTAGTAGCAGTTTATTTGAACATTTGAAGAGGACTTAAAAAAATATTTACCCCCGAAAAATGTAGTCACGCGCCTCGGGAAGATGTTGCGCTGTTCGTGCTTGTACTAAGAACCAGAGAAAATTAAATCTGTTTAGAACATGCACCTCCAGAGTGAGAGAGCGTGCAGCTGCGAGCGTCGGTACGGTTCTCACCGCCTCTCCAGAGATGAGGAACCCAGAAGGATGTGACTGAAAAATCTTAACTTGAAACCACCACAAACTTTATTTGTGCGTTCCTTTCATTTTATTGTGAAAACCCCCAGAGAGGAACACCCGCATCCTACTTTGTAGTTGGATATGACAAAACTCCGGAGAAGAGACGCGGAGTAGTAAAGAAATCTGACAGCAGTCTCACAACAACAGGAATTATTTCATGTGTACAATTTTCTGAATAGTTATAATTTAACGTGCGTTTAGACTGCTGTTATTAACATAAAAGTGCCATCCTGCTGTTTGTATTTCACCTGATGTAGAAACTAAAACCCAGGCTTGGTGATGAGGGATTTAAGGTTCTGACTCGGCTCTACGTCTGCTTTTAAGTAAATAAGATTGTGTCCCAACTCTTTCAACAAAACACAACCAACCTTATTACGATGTAGGTACTTATAAGCCTCAGAGCTTTTAAGATTGTTTACTGCCTTGCTGTCAGACGTGACTGAGTTCAGGAAGTAGCTAAAATGCTACGTTACGTTAGCTTTGGCCAGACTTTAAGATCATCCCCCCTCCACCTCTGCTTCAGTAGGCAGACGGAGTGCAACGGTGTCCCGTTTGAGCTGTGACAGCTGGTGTTCATGCATGTTTTCAGTCTCTAAAAGCCCATAAAAAGAGGATTAGCATGAAGGGATCGCATCGTCTCAATGTAAACAAATGCGGACCGGAAGTTGCTTGCATCTTTCGCGCAAAGCATCACGGCCCGTGAGAATAACGTGGATAGAAGCCAACTAATGCCTTAGTAGTGTTAAAGGGAAATACTTTCAATTATTTATATTTAAATATTGAAAATGGGTCTTATTGGTAATAATGTCCCAAGAAATGTATGACTGAGTTTGAAACGACCTTCTCTAAACCAACCAGCCTCCAGATGCTGTCCTAGAAAACAAACAACCTAATGAAATCCTAGTTTTCTGATTAAACAACTTTTAAAAAGACTCAGTCAAGATGTATTTTTTATCTGTACCTTATCATTAATGGTGGGACAGAGCTGAGTCAACAGGAAGCGGTAGGTAACCACAGGAAGGATGCACAGGATGGAGGTGAGCAGGATCGTCAGCCAGACGTTGGTTCAGAGAGTTTCGAGCTGTTCCTGAATCAGCAAAAGCTTCAAGTTAAGATCTTTTATTGTTCTACTGTCATCACAGAAAACCTCTGATTCTTATTAGAAACCAAACAACTCATAATGACCAACATGCCATTTAAACCAAACAATTCCTCTGTGTGAGGGCAAATTACATTTGAATAAATTACATTCTGAGGTCGGCTGACCAGCAGAAGTTGGGGGTTCCGAAGACAAGGTTGAGGCGGACAGTTGATAGGTCTTTTGCTGTGGCGGCTCCAAGCTTTTGGAATCAGCTGCCGGGCAATATTAGGCAAGCCTCCTCGCTTGGAGTTTTTAAAACTCTTCTTAAGACGCACTTCTATGCACTCGCGTTTAACACGACCTGATTGTTGTACATCTGCTCGTTTTTTATATTTTTTAAATGTTTTATTACTTTTATTTTTTTAGGATATATTTTACTGTGATGTGTTTTTAATGTTTTATTGATGTTTGTTATATTTTTTATTGTACAGCACTTTGGTCGACAGTGTTGTGTAGAAAGTGCTATAGAAATAAAATTGGATTGGATTGGACATTTGAATATATTTATCGTAAAAAAAACTATTACAACTAAGTAAATTATTTAATTATTTTTTTAAACTAAGAAAAAAAATCTTTTTTTTCATGTAAAAACAACTTTAAAAGAAAAAAAATGCTTTAGCTAATGATTAGCCCATAGACATGAATACGTAGAGGCCCCACTGGGCGCTGGAGAGCATCGCCACCATTTTGGATGGGTCCTCCTCACTCTGCAAAGTCAATGCAGCATGGGCAACTATGCCTGTTTTTGTGCAGCCTATGGTTGCAACCATGCCGTATCATGTGTTTGATTTTGTGAAAAAGCTCGATAAAATGTGTATTTTAGCTGGGTAAGCACCCTCATCAGTAGAAATAAATGCACTGGGGGCGAATGGAGACCCAACTAAAATGGCGGCCGGCCACTACGGCAGCTCCTGTAGGCAGCGCCAGTCCACGAGGCGTCTACGTATTTATGTCTGTGGATTAGCCATCTTATGCTAACATGTGCTTGTGATGCTAACGTACCGCTACAGCTAATCTCCGTATAAATCACCAACTCACTGTTCTGCTATGTTAACAGATTAGAGCTAAAAATGGTCATTAAACATAATCTTCTGTTTATAAATAAACACCAAAGCGATCAGGCTCAGAGTGTGTTACATCTAAAACGGTCCGGGCAGAAACAATTCTCTCTGTTAGCTAGGATATGATGATTCTATATATCTCTCTGTTTTGGCAAATTAATTGATCCAAAGAAATGTTAGACATTTTTTAAAATGCTTAATTAATTATTATCATGACTAAAATAACCTGGTGCTAAATTAAAAGAAAACAATGGTAAATGGCCTGTATTTGTATAGCGCCTTCTTAAGGTTCTACAACCCCCCAAGGCGCTTCACAACACAATCAGTCATCCACCCATTCACACACACATTCACACGCTGGTGGGGATGAGCTACAATGTAGCTACAGCTGCCCTGGGGCGCACTGACAGAGGCGAAGCTGCCGAGCACTGGCGCCACCAGTCCCTCCGACCACCACTAGCAGGCAAGGCGGGTTAAGTGTCTTGCCCAAGGACACACAGCAGCATTCTCTGGCCGGAGCCGGGATCGAACCTGCAACCTTCCGATTACTGGACAACCCGCTCTACCTCCTGAGCTACTGCTACCCAATCACAATCACAGGAAGAACCTTGTGTTAGAAAAAAAACAAAAAAGAATAATTTTTGTGTTTTAACTTATTTATCAGATGAATTAAATTATATTATTTAGCAATAGGCAGAAAATAAAGGGATCTTATTAAGTTGGTGAAGCGAACCAAGTTTTTAAATCAAATATTAAAAACACCGAACCAGTTGTTAAAAATGTTGCTAGTTTAAACGTTAAAAAGTCATAAACAAATCTAAAGTGGAGCTGCAGACACCAGGAGCTCACCGATGAACAGGAACGCCGACAATAAGAAGAGGAACATTCCGTTGCTGTACACAGTGTTACAGCCCTTGGATGTTTGTGGTTATGTATTTTATTTTCTCCCCTGGTTTCCTCCCTTCCAGTGTGTGTGAGAGAGGAGAAGGCCCGCCACACCTGGTTCCTCTCCCACTGATTGGCTCTACCAGCTGTCCCTGGTTGCAATCAGGCTGGCTCTGCCATAAAAAGCCAGCCTGTCTTCAGTTCAGGGGGGCAGCAGAACAGAGTGGTTCTCTGGACTGGTGTCTCCCCGGTGGCTTTTTGGTTTTAAACTTTGTTTGATTTGATTTGGTTTTGTGTTGAAAAACAACTTGTCTCTGCGTTTATTCCCCTTTTTAGGAGAAGACTGTGGTCTTAAGGGGAATACATAGGGATGTGCCAATGAAGCCTCATGAAGCGCTTCAAAGCATTCTCTAATGTGCCGACACATGATTCGAGGCCTCGAACCCATTAGCTGTGGCGCCATCTGGTGGTTCTAGGTAATTATTACAATGCATTAAAATGCCTCACACATTGTGTGTGATGATGTCAGTGCAGGCAAAAGTGCATCAAATCCACATTTTTCCTGAGTCTGAACAGCACAGATCGGATTTCTTCAAATCCAACTCAGGTCATTTTCATTTATGGTACTTATTCTGATACATAGCTTATGTTTTTGAAAGTGACTGCCACACAAAAACATTGGACTTAGTCAAATAAATTGGAACTGAGCATCAAGACACAGTGTGAACGTAGCCTTGGTAGCCGTGTGTAATTTTTTCCCCCAGCCAGGAGTTGTAGAATCAAATAAAATGCAGTTTCTGTGTATTGTTTTATGATTAATGTCTGTTGACAATGTGTGCCTGTGTTATTGTTTTAATTAGTGAATTGGAGAATATGCTTGTGCAAGCCAACAAAGGCCACATGTTGCATGTAAGTGAAAATGCTTTTGCGACACACGATTAACTTATTGGGAAACATTACAAGTTTTTATTTAGAAACAGAATTTGCTCTACAATGTTTGGCTTCAGACGACTTCTCCTTGTATTAACAATTTCCCCAGCCTTGGAAAAGATCCTCTCACACGGCACAGACGATGCAGGGGTGCACATATACTGCATGGCCAACTTGTACAGGTGTGGATACAGGTCCTTGTGGTTGGTCCAGTACATTAATGGGTCCTCTGACCTAGGAAGCCGTTGTTCCTTCAAATATCTAGACAAACAAAAAGAAAAAGTAAAACATTACTCCATTTGTTAATACACATGCCAATAAATAAACAAAAGATCCATACCTCTGAACCTCAACGGTTGCACTGGCAGTGGCACTGGTCACTTGCTGCTGTCCGATTTCCCGATCATGTAGGCCCCAGAGATCATCTGCATTTTCAGCTGAGGTGCCTGGCTCTGCAGCTGACTGGGTGGCATCACTAGTTGTTGTTGTTGCCTCAATGAGATTTACACATTCCCTAGTGAGTCTTCTGGTTGCTTCTTGGGCAGTAGTAGCAGAGCAAAAAGTTTTGTCCTTGAATCGTGGATCCATGAGTGTTGGAAGAGTGAGAGCTGTGAGTGATTCTACTTGGCCAAATCTTTGTCTTAAATTACCGTGTAAATGATGAGCAAGGGATGTAGCCACTGGATGCATACTTTGTGAACACTTAGCTGCTATGTTGTATTTTAGCATCCGGATGAGTGGTATTACTTTTGAACATGACACCCTTTTTTCTTCAGAAACCTCCAGTGTGGCTTGGTGGATTGGCTTCAGCACGGCATTGCAGTCATTTATCAAGGCATACTCTTCTGAGGTGAAAGGAACAATGTCTGTCTGTAAACCAGCTAAGGCTGCACCCAGTGGCTGTCTTAAATCATAAAGCCTCTGTAGCATGGCAAATGTACTGTTCCATCTTGTTTCTACTTCCTGGATCAGTTTCAGCTGTGGTCTGCCCATCTGAATCTGAACACGAGCAAGCTGCTCTTTTGCAGTGCAACTGGATTTGAAGAAAGCTACAGTTCTCCTTGCCCTGGTACGTATCTCTTCCAACTCTGGGATTTGAGAAAGAGAGCGCTTCACTACCAAGTTTAGCATGTGTGCAAAACAGGGCACTTGTCTCAGGTTGAGGAGGTTTGCTGAGGCAATCATGTTGGCAGCTCCATCTGTCACCATTCCCACCACCTTCTCCCTTATTCCCCACTCTGCCATAAGTGCTTCCTTTGCTTCTGCTAAATTAGCAGCTGTATGAGAGGTGGAGAATTTTGGCGCTCCCAGCAGGACAGTGGACATCTTCATATCTTCACTTATATAGTGGCATGTGATGGCAAGATAGGCATCCATGTTCATTGATGTCCACATATCTGTTGTCAGGCTTACAGCTGCTGCTTTTGCCACCTCCGCTTTAGCCTTTTCCTTTTCTGTTGTGAAACGCGTCTCCACCATGGTTTTCAAAGCCTTTCTATCTATAGAAAACACATAATTGTAAGCAACCTACAAATAAACTGAACAAAGTCCCATTATTTGGCAGTTATGCAAGTGTACTTACTAGGAAGAACAATACTTGGGTCCAGTATGTTCACTAAAGCCTTGAAGCCTTCATCCTCAACTATGGAGAAGGGCTGTGCGGGCTGTGCGTCCTTCACTATCAAGTCCACCAGAGCATCAGCGATTCGTTTCTGTCTAGAAACTGCAAACATAAAATATTTTAACATTAATAAGTAACCAACAACCAATAGTGTATTAACACATAATTGTATAGTTTTTCCTAACCACATAGCCCACTGGTGTTTGAAGATGGACTTTATTTTTCATAAATTCATAACACTTCACTCACCAACTTCACCTTGAGCATTCTCTGGAGCAGTCACATTTCCAGGCAGTGTTGCATCACGGGCATGTACACTACTCAAGTGTCTCCACATTGAGGAAGTGTTATTGCCATAGGACAGATGTTTAGAACACAGCAAGCAGCGAACCTGGTTGATAGAAAACATAATATTGTATTATTTTAAACATTACTACTTTAAACAGTTGCACACAACCTACTGATTTATGCATTTCCTGGATAAACTGAATATTTTCTAAATGGTCTGTACTTGATAACAAGATACTCACCTTCGTAGGAGATATCAAATCAAAATGCTCCCAAACATCAGAAGCATGCCTCTTGCTTGTGCCAGGAACACTTGCCATGATTGAACAACTCTCAAATGAACAACTCTCAAATAAACAACTCTCTCAATATTCCACTCCAACCAGAACACACCCACACCCAGCAACTGTGCCATCGCGCTTTTATGCAGCTTTGATACACCCTAATTGCTTCGAATCGTACAGCTGCGCCAAAGTGTCACGCAGTTGGGAAAGCATCATACGTCATCTGTCACGTGACCTGAGAGGTTCGAATCGCGCTCCAGCAGCTCCCAGCTCCGTAACACATTTTACACTCAACAGCAAGCTTTGGAGTCTCTGGTAGAAGTGAAACATGACAGCCATCATAATAAATGTGTTGTCAAACCTGTATTATGGTTTATGTATATGTTCACATAACATGAAGCTGCTGTTTCCTTCAAGAAAATAATTTTGTTTTCAAAAGTGGGGGCTTACACAAATTCAATTACATTGGGTGTGGTGTTAGTGATCCACATTTTACACTTATTTTTGGAATGCAAATCAAGTTGTTTTTCTCCACAAGCTCAATATATTGAAACTCTGATAGACACATGAACCAAACAAAACAACCCACAAATCACCGTGAGGTTCGGAAGCTTTTATTTTGAAAGTGACACAGAAAATGAACCAGTCACGTGATTCAGGCAAAACGAAGCTTCGTTTGTCATCAGTCACGTGGTTTTCGGCGAAATGAAGCAAGCCTCGGAGCGGGGCTTCATGGACACGCCCCCTTCTGGTTCGACACAAGCCTCGAAGCTTCGCTTCATTTTTCCCATCCCTAGGAATACATTTTTGGAGCAAAGGCTAAGTTACCAGAGACCTTTTGGGGAAATTGTTCAGGTCTCTACACCTGAGTGTTTTGGTCAGCAGAGACCCCCAGTCCAGTTGTTATCGTTTTGCCACCAGTGTTTATTGTTCAGTTCCCATTGTAAATAAATAGTTTCAATTATTTTTGCATCCGAGCACGTGTCCATCTTTGTTACTCAGGTCACCTGGACGACCTGGGGCGTAACAACAGCAAAGTACATCACCAAACTGCCCAACATGAAGAACGTGTTCACGGCTGTCCAGTAAGACATCTCCAACCCCAACTACACAAATACACAACTTTGGTTTGAAAAATATCTGAAATCTGTTCAAATTAAGGCAGAGTTGTGTCGTACCTGGATGCTGACTGCAAACAGCAGACATGTCTGCGTGAGGAGGGCAAAGGACTGGTAGTCCTTCCCATCATCCCTCACCGTGTCTTTCAGAGCAGCGTAGCAGATGAAGAAGAGAACCAGGGAGCTGTAGCAGCTGTGGATGGCACATATAAAAAAGGCTTTCCTGCTGAAATACAGATTCCGCTGACCGGGAACGTAGAGCTCAGGATGCTGGAAGCGCCACATGTTAACATCCTGACCAGAAGGGGGAGACAAAGATAGAGCTCAAATACAGACACCATCAGAGACGTTTCCACAATGTGAGGCTTTAAAATGTTCTAGAGCTCATAAATGAGTTTGATGTTTCTGAGTCTCAGCAGAAGAGGCATCCATCTTGTCCTGCTCTGTGTTCATAAGCCTTGATTCACTCCGAACCATCGCTACCAAACACACTGAGGATGAGGAGACAACCTGACGTTACCAGATCAAAAAGACTCATTCCCAGTACAGGCAGAGCTGTATACATCAGATTATAGAGTGTGATGAACCACTCCTCGTACACCGTCTGGAAAGCAAAGTCAGACACAGAACAGAACATTTATCTCTTTGTATTAGCAACATGATCCCCATCTGACATCTGTTCTTTATAAAGCAGAAATCAACATTTAAGTGTCTCCTTCACTCCACTGATTCTAATGTTATCACCTGTGCAGAGAAACCGCAGAAGAAGGCAAACCAGAAGTCCACAGGTAGGACCAGCGGCCGTGCACTAGCAGGAGGCACTGCAGGAAACGGAACTGAGCGAAGGAGTAGTCGCTGGACAGGACCGCCTGCATGCCCTCCTGACCTGAGATACCCACACCGATGTGAGCAGCTGGGGAGGGAACGAAGAGAGAGAGAGATTTTATTTATTTATAAAGAAGTAAGAGACCAAAAACTCCAGCAGTTGTTGTGTCGTTAAGGACTTTAGATGTGCAGAAAGTTACAGATATGTTTGATTTTTGTTTTGGTGTTTAGCACAAGTGTAAAAAAGTTCTGGTAGTGTTTTTACTAAGTGAATTATAAAAACTAGTGTATTTATTTAACTACAAGGTATTTTGGCTACTTTTGCAGCAGGGTTCAAATAATTTTCTTCAGCCCTTCACAATAAGAGTCTCATACATCCTGAAACAAAGCTTCTAAAACTGTCTTAATAGAATTCTTTGGTAAAAAAATAAAATAAACACTTCTAATGTTGTTTCAAGGCATGAATGAATTGTTGGGACTCTTATTGTGAAAGAAAAAAGAAGTTCTTTCAGTTCCGCTGAAGTAGCCATACGATAGCGCCACATACCAATAGAATACCAATGAAAATTCCAACTTTAGACTTTTTCTTAAAACATTACTATTCCTTCTACTAATCCTGGAAGTAAAAGTAACAGAGTAATGTCTCTGGAGGTGAAGCAAAGAGCTAAAACCAGAGTGAACATCGACTCGACCTACAGTATTTTGATGGAGCTAAAGGAGGCTACAAAATCATGGACTGATGGTGACCTGGCTTTGTTGTAAGTAATATTTTTGTCCAACAGTGTGGATCTTCTTACTTCATGGTTTATTTTACTATTAGTTGGCTGGTTAGTGTTGGCTCGTTGTTAGCGCTAGCTACAGCAGGCTGCGGAAGGTTTATTTACGACAGATGTAAATCCACTTTCATCCAGAATGTCTCTGTACATTGCTGCAGTCATCTTTCCCTCTATCCTGACTAGTCTTCCAGTTCCTGTGGCTGAAAAACATCCCCACAGCATGATGCTGCCACCACCATACGTCACTGTAGGGATGGTATTGGCCTGGTGATGAGCGGTGCCTGATTTTCTCCAAACGTAACGCCTGGCATTCACTCCAAAAAGTTCAATTTTGGCTCATCAGACCAAAGGATTTTATTTCTCATGGTCTGAGAGTCCCTAAAGTGCCTTTTGGCAAACTCCAGGCAGGCTGCCATGTGCCTTTTACTAAGGAGAGGCTTCCGTCTGGCCACTCTACCATACAGGCCTGATTGGTGGATTGCTGCATAGATGGTTGTCCTTCTGAAAGGTTCTCCTCTCTCCACAGAGGACTGCTGGAGCTCTGACAAAGTGACCATCGGGTTATTGGTTACCTCCCTGACCAAGACCCTTCTCCCCCGTTCACTCAGCTTAGAAGGCCGGCCAGCTCTAGGAAGAGTCTTGGTGGTTCCAAACTTCTTCCACTTACGGATGATGGAGGCCACTGTGCTCATAGGAACCTTTAAAGCAGCAGAATTTTTTCTGTAACCTTCCCCAGCCTTGTGCCTCAAGACAATCCTGTCTCGGAGGTCTACACTCAATTCCTTTGTCTTCATGCTTGGTTTCTGCTTTGACAAGCACTGTCAACCCAGGGGCCTTATATAGACAGGTTATGTCCAATCAACATAATTTTCCACAGGTGGACTCCAAATAATCTGCTGAAACACATCAAGGATGATCAGTGCAAACAGAATGCACCTCAGCTCAATTCTGAGCTTCACGTCAAAGGCTGTGAAGACTTATGTACATGTGATTTCTCAAGTTTTTTATTTTTAATAAATTTGCAACAACTTCAAAGACACTTTTTTCACGTTATCATTATGGGGTGTTGTGTGTTGAATTTTATGGCCACAATGAATTTAATCCATTTTGGAATGAGGTTGTAACATAAACAAAAAAGTGAAGCGCTGTGAATACTTTCCGGATGCACTGTATATATAATTTTTCCAAACTCCAATCGTCAGTCCAATAAATGACAATGGACGATACATTCGTGCATGTGACTTTTTTGAGCAATGTAAACATGTACGGACTGATTTGCAAACACAAAAGTCCAAACATGGATTTTTTAAATGGAAGTGCATTGCAAATGTTTGATGGAAGAGAAATTTAGATTTTTCTCACTTTTTGTTTAATATTGCATTTATTGTTTGGTAAAGTGACATATAAATGGCCCGTATTAAACATGTTTAGTGTTAAAAAGAAGCCTCATCTTTGTTTATCCGTGCCATGCCCACCACTGTGGTATTTTATTTAAATAAAAATGTTTGTTTTCTGAACACAACTTCCATTCTTTCCTTAATGAGTTTGAGAAAATGGAATGAATCACTGCTACATTTGGACATACTCTGAGGAGGGTGCATTTGCTCACAGCCAGAGGTTGTGTGATCCATTTTTCCTCATTGCTTTCATTTTTATCCATCCATTCATTCATTCTCTACCGCTTATCCGGAGTTGGGTCCCTGGGGCACTAGCCTAAGGAGGGAGGCCCAGACTTCCCTCTCCCCAGCCACTTGGGCCATCTCTTCCGGGGGAATCCCAAGGCGTTCCCTGGCCAGCCGAGAGACATAGTCCCTCCAGCGTGTCCTGGGTCTCCCTTTGGGTCTCCTCCTGGTTTGACGTGCCTGGAAAACCTCACCAGGGAGGCGTCCAAGAGGCATCCTAACCAGATACCCGAGCCACCTCAACTGGCTCCTCTCGACGTGGAGGAGCAGCGGTCTATTCCGAGTCCCTCCCAGATGACCGAGCTTCTCACCCTATTTCTAAGAGAGAGCCCAGCCACCCTGTGGAGAAAACTCATTTTGGCCGCTTGTATCCGCGATCTCATTCTTTCGGTCACTACCGAAAGCTCGTGACCATAGGTGAGGGTAGGAACGTAGATCGACCGGTAAATCGAGAGCTTTGCCTTCTGGCTCAGCTCTCTCTTCACCACGACAGACCGGTACAACGCCCCCATCACTGCAGACGCAGCACCAATCCGCCTATCCATTTCACGCTCCATCTTTCTCTCACTCGTGAACAAGACCCCGAGATACTTAAACTCCTCCACTTGGGGCAGGACCTTGTCCCTGACCTGGAGAAGGCATTCTACCTATTTCCGAATCATTTTTATATTAATAATAAATAAACATTCAACAATACCATTACATTTCCATTTGTTTTAATATAATATGCAGTCCAAACAAGCTTAACAGAGTGCTCCAGTAACATATAAACAATGCATTTAACAATTTCACTTAAATTACGAACATTTCACCTGCTCCACGTAAACCTGAACTGTGCACCTGCTTGTCTGTGCGTTATCAAATGTCTCTAGGGGGCTTGCTGAAGAGGTTATAGTCATGAGGTTCTAGACTTTTACCTCAGACAGACTCATGGCTTTTTAAATGTTATTGTTGATCTTTTCTTGATTGATTATGTTACCTCAGTGATGTTCTCTGTGCGTAAAGTGTAAAATATCTGTGCAAATAAATAAATCACCTCTTGTAAAAACGACTGTTGAACGGCTCAGCCTATCGTCGATGGTTGAATAATTCATCCAATCGCCCAACCCTATTTGACAAAATTCATTAAAAAAGCTTTGTGTCAAAGGATTATTAAAGAAATTAAATTACACTCATGGCTACACACAAATGCACGTGTTAAGGCTTCTCACCTGTGTGATGAAGGCACCAGTGAAAACTACTATAACAGCCACAACATTGACAGTAAACTTGGAAATACTGTCATACACATTTTGGCACCATATAACTTCTTTCACAATGCTGCTGAAGTTATCATTAGTAAGGATGATATCCGAGGCCTCCATAGCCAAATCCGTACTGGCTATACCCTGGAACAGAGATAACAGAAGCAGCAGTAGGAAGGCAAATGCTTTTGCTTTTCAAATTCCAAATTTCTACTTTAATTTGGTGTTAGTTCATTGTTGTCAAAATGCACTAAGTGAAAATTACAGTTTAAATAACTTTAATAAAACACATGAATTTAAATAACTGCAAAAGACTCAAGCTTTACTCAACATCATTGATTCAGAAAACAGGAAAGTGACTCACCTTCATTTGTCTCGTTCTGTTACTGTTAATTGGTCCCACCTGCCTGTCGTTCCCCAGTGTCCTCATGTAGTCTACCTTTCCACCGCCTCAAAACAAATGTCCTCGCTGCCAAACATCTGTTCCAGTGGTCCAGTCCAACGGTCCCGGTCTGGTTGTCTGGCTCAGCTGAACTGAGCTCAGCGGGGACAAGTAGCACGTCATCGGCACCCGGTTAGCGATGTGTCCCCAAAGGTTTGGTCCACAATTTTGGGAGGTAGTCCAAGTTCCACCATAATCTCCTCCTGGTCAGTGTTGCTAGCGCGGTGCAGCTCCTCCTGACACCACATTTGTCTTCTGGTGGGTCAGGTCATGAAGGGTGCTGCATCTTCATCTCCTGGCTCAGTGTCGCCCCTCCTGATGCCTCATCCTTGTCTCTGGAGGGTCCACGCCGCAGCCCTGGGTAACCAGATCTATGCCGCCTACCTTAGATGCCCTTGCTGTACAGCCAAGCTACTCCTGTGGCTCCGCCCAAGGTCCAGCCTCTTCCTGTGGCTCTGCCCATGGTCCAGCCTCTTCCTGTTGCTTCACTTGAGGTCCAGCCTCTTCCTCTGGCTCCGCCCCAAGGGTCCAGCCTTTTCCAGCGTCTCCGCCCAAGGTCCAGCCTCCTCCAGTGACTCCGCCCAAGGTCCAGCCTCCTCCAGTGACTCCGCCCGAGGTCCAGCCTCCTTCAGTGGCTTTGACCGAGGTCCATCCATCTCCTGTGGCTCCGCTTGATCATCCTGAGGTTTCATTGAATGTAGTCCTGCCTCCTGAGGTTCTGCCTCCTTTGGTTTTCCTTTCTTGGGTTCCTGCCTGGGGTGTTCCAACCTCCTCTTGAGTTTGAGTCTCCTGTGTCTCTGCCTCCTGTGTCTACTGTGTCTCCGCCTCCTGTGTCTCCACCACCTGTGTCTCCGTCTCCTGTCTCCCAGGAATGCACCTCCTCTGGCTACTGGGTCTCTGTCTCCTGGGTCTCTGCCTCCTGCGTATGCTGTGTCTCCTGGGTCTTTGTCCTGGGTCTCGCCGCCAAACATCCACTTCAGTGGTCCAGCCCGACAGTCCCGGTCCAGTTGGCTGGCTCAGTTGGGCTGAGCTCCGTGGAAACAAATCCCACTTTATCGTCACCCGGCTAAGGGCGTGTTGCCTGGGGGTTGGAGTACGACGTTGGAAGTGGGTCCAAGCTCCACCACCATCCACTCTTGGTCAGCGTTGCCGGCACGGCGCTGCTCGTTTTGACGCCACCTCCTGTCCTCTGGTGGGTCAGGTCACAAAGTGTTCTGCGTCTTCAACTCCTGGTCTGTGCTTTTGGCTCAGTGTCGCCACTCCTGTCACCTCCTCCTCATCTNNNTTTCCCAGATACTGTTTACTGTCTTGTTACTGTTAATGGGACCCACCTACCTCTCATTTCCCTGATCACCTGTGTCCTCATGAATTTAAGCCCTGTGGTTCCTGTGTTGTTTGTCGGATCTTCTGCGTATCTCTGCTCCTGTGCCTGCTCTTTCAGTTGTTCTTGGTTCCTGACATTGCCACAATTACAGAGACTTTAAATCTCCTTGGCTGCCTGCTGGAGTTACTCACCTGCTTTGGATCCTAACACACCCTAAACAATGACAGAACAATTCGACCAAAGTGGATCCATTGATGAGTTCTTGGCCTATTGAAAGTGAGTGCGTTAGTGGGTGGTGGACTACCAGTGGTCTCGTGCTGGTGCACCCCGTTTGTCTTCGGGTGGTCAGCCGGACCTCTCTTCCCCTCCACAGCCTCACCGCAAATGTCCTCTCTGCCAAACATCTGCTTTAGTGGTCTGGCTAGATGGTCCAGCTCTGTTTGGCTGGCTCAGTTGGGTTGAGTTCCGCAGGGACAAGTCCCGCTATAGCTGCATCTGACTGGCAGTGTGTACCCCGGGGGTTGGTCCACGATGTTGTGAGCAGGTCCAAGCTCCACCACTGTCTACTCCTGGTCAGCGTTGATGGTGCAGTGCAGCTCCTCTTGACGCCACCTCCTGTCCTGTGGTGGATCAGGTCACAAAGTGTTCTGTGTCTTCGTCTCCTGGTCTGCGCTTTTGGCTCAGTGTCGCCCCTCCTGATGCCTCCTACTCATCTCTGGGGGGGCCAAGGGGGTCCATGCCGCAGCCCTGAGTGACCAGAGCTGTGCAGCCTTTCTCAGAGACTCCTGCTCTGCAGCCCAGCTTGGAGGATCAGCCTTCTTCTGTGGCTTCGGCTTAGGTCCAACCTTCTCCTGTTGCTTCGCTTGAGGTCCAGCCTTATCCTGTGGCTCTGTCCAATGTCCAGCATCTTCCTGTTGCTTCGCTTGAGGTCCAGCCTTATCCTGTGGCTCTGTCCAATGTCCAGCCTCTTCCTGTTGCTTCGCTTGAGGTCCAGCCTTATCCTGTGGCTCCACCTGAGGTCCAGCCTTTTCAAGTGGCTCCGCCGGAGGTCCAGCTCACTCCAGTGACTCCGCCCGAGGTCCAGACTCCTTCAGTGGCTTTGCCCGAGGTCCAGCCATCTCCTGTGGCTCCGCTAGATCATCCTGAGGTTTCATTGACTGTGGTCCTGCCTTCTGAGGTCCTGCCTCCTTAGGTTTCGTTTCTTGGGTTCCTGTCTGAGGTGTTTCAGCCTCCTCTTGAGTTTGAGGCTCCTGTGTCTCTGCCTCCTGGGTCTCCCGTGTCTCCGCCTCCTGTGTCTAAATCCTTTGTGTCTCCCAGGTCTCCGTCTCCTGTGTCTCCTGTGTCTCTGGTTCCTGGGTTTCTGCCTCCTGCGTCTGCTGGGTCTCGCCGCCAAACATCTACTTCAGTGGTCCAGCCCGACAGTCCCGGTCCAGTTGGCTGGCTCAGTTGGGCTGAGCTCCGTGGGAACAAATTCCACTTTATCGGCACCCGGCTAAGGGCGTGTCGCCTGGGGGTTGGTGTACGACGTTGGAAGTGGGTCCAAGCTCCACCACCATCCACTCTTGGTCAGCGTTGCCGGCACGGCGCTGCTCGTTTTGACGCCACCTCCTGTCCTCTGGTGGGTCAGGTCACAAAGTGTTCTGCGTCTTCAACTCCTGGTCTGTGCTTTTGGCTCAGTGTCGCCACTCCTGTCACCTCCTCCTCATCTTTGAGGGGTCCAAGGGGGTCCAGGCCGCAGCACCAGGTGACCACAGCTATGCCGCTTATCTCAGAGTCCCCTGCTTTGCAGCCCGGCTTGGGTGTTCAGCCTTTTCCTGTGGCTTCGCCCTGCTTTGGATCCTCACACACCCTTAACCATGACAGAACGATGCGACCAAAGTGGATTCATTGGTGAGTTCCTGGCCCATTGGGAGTGAGTGCGTCAGAGGGTGTTGGACTACCACAGGTCTTGTTCTGGTGCACCCCTTTTTTCTTTGACTGGTCAGCCGGACCTGTCTCTCCCTCCACCACCGCAAACATGCTCGCTGCCAAACATCTGCTCCAGTTGTCCAGCCCGACGGTCCTAGCCCGGTTGGCTGGCTCAGTTGGGCTGAGCTCCACGGGGACAAATCTCGCTTCATTGGCACTCGGCTAGCGGTGTGTCCGCTCGGGCTTGGTACACAATGTTGGGAGCTGGTCCAAGCTCCACCACCATCACCTCCTGGTTAGCGTTGATGGGGCGGTGCAGCTCCTCCTGATGCAACTTCCTGTCCTGTCAGGTCACAAAGGGTTACGCGTCTTCACCCGCTGGTCTGCGCTTTTGGCTCAGTGTCGCTTCTCCTGACGCCTTCTCATCTCTGGGGAATATGAGGGGTTCCACGCTGCAGTCTGGGGTGACCAGAGCTGTGCCCCCAATCTCAGAGGCCCCTGCTCTGCAGCCTGGCTTGGAGGTCCAGCCTTCTTTGAGGGGAGGGGGTAATGTTGTGTTTGGTTTTCCCAGATACTGTTTACTGTCTTGTTACTGTTAATGGGTCCCACCTACCTCTCATTTCCCTGATCACCTGTGTCCTCATGAATATAAGCCCTGTGGTTCCTGTGTTGTTTGTCGGATCGTCTGCGTATCTCTGCTCCTGTGCCTGCTCTTTCAGTTGTTCTTGGTTAATGACATCGCCACAATTAAAGATACTTTAAATCTCCTTGGCTGCCTGCTGGAGTTACTCACCTGCTTTGGATCCTAACACACCCTAAACAATGACAGAAAAATCCGACCAAAGTGGCTCTATTGATGAGTTCTTGGCCTACTGAAAGTGAGTGCGTTAGTGGGTAGTAGACTACCAGTGGTCTCGTGCTGGTGCACCCTGTTTTTCCTTGGGTGGTCAGCCGGACATCTCTCCCCCTCCAAAGCCTCATCGCAAATGTCCTCACTGCCAAACATCTGCTTTAGTGGTCCAACTAGATGGTCCTGTTGTGTTTGCCTGGCTCAGTTGGGCTGAGTTCAGCAGGGACAAGTCCCGCTATAGCTGCATTCGACTAGCAGTGTGTCCGCCAGCGGTTGGTCCATGATGTTGGGAGCAGGTCCAAGCTACACCACTGTCGCCTCCTGGTCAGCGTTGATGGTGCAGTGCAGCTCCTCTTGATGCCACCTCCAGAACTGTGGTGGGTCAGGTCACAAAGTGTTCTGTGTCTTCGTCTCTTAGTCTGTGCTTTTTGTTCACTGTCACCCCCCGATGCCTCCTACTCATCTCTGGGGTAGTCCAAGGGGGTGCACGCCGCAGCTCTGGATGACCAGAGCTGTAAAGCCTTTCTCAGAGCCCCCTGCTCTGCAGCCTGGATTGGAGGTTCGGCCTTCTCCTGTGGCATTGCCGGAGGTCCAACATTCTCCTGTTTCTCAGCCCGAGGTCCAGCCTTCTCCTGTGGCTCCGCCCCAACCCTCCTGAGGTTTTGTTTCCCGTGGTCCTGTTTCTTGGATTCCTGTCTGAGGTGTTCCCACCTCCCCGTGAATCTGAGTCTCCTGGTGTTTTGCCCACCGAACCAGCCTTTCTTTGGTCTTTGTTTTGTTTTGGGCATTAGGTTCTGTCCATTGAGGGGAGTAATGTCGAGTTCTATATTGCCAGCTCCTTTTTAGTGTTTTCTTAGTGTTAATTGGTCCCATGTGCCTCTTGTATCGCTGATCACCTTTGTCCTCGTGTATTTAAATCTTGTTGTTCTTGTGATGGTTGTCGGATCGTCAGCGTATCTCTGATCCTGAGCCTATTCTTTCTGCTGTTTTTGGTTTCTGACATTATGACAATTAAAAGGACTTTAAATCTCCTTGGGTGCCTGCTGGAGTTACTCACCTGCTTTTGCATCCTCACACACCCTAAACCATGACAGTACGATTTGACCAAAGTAGATCCATTGGTGGGTTATTTGCCCACTGGGAGTGAGTGCTTCAGAGGGTGGTGGACTACCGGAAGTCTTGTTCTGGTGCAACCCCGTATTTTTTCGGGTGGTCAGCTGGACGTCCATCCTCCTACACCGCATCAACACAAACATCCTCGCCGCCTAACATCTGCTCCAGTGTCCCAGCTCAACGGTCCTATTCTGGTTAGTTGGCTAAGTTGGGTTGAGCTCCGTGGGGATAGGTCCAGCTTCATTGGCACTTGGCTAGCGGTGTGTCCGCCAGGGGTTGGTGCTCGACATTGGGAGCGGATCCAAGCACCACCACCATCTCCTCCTGGTCAGTGTTGCCAGCGCAGTGCAGCTCCTCCTGACGCTACCTCCTGTCCTGTGGTGGGTCATGTCTGAAAGGGTTCTGATCCTTCGCCAGTTGGACTGTGCTTTTGGCTCGGTGTTGGCCTTTCTGACACCTTCTCCACATCTCTGGTGTGTCAGAGGGTGTTCCACGCCACAGCCTAGAGTGACCACAGATGTATCATTGATTTTTGAGGCCCCTGCTCTGCAGCCTGGCTTGGCGGTGCAGCCTTCAACTGTGGCTTCTGCAGAGGTCCAGCCTTCTACTGATGCTCTGCACAAGGTCCAGTCTTCTCCTGTGACTTCACCCGAGGTCAAGCCTCTTCCTGTGGTTCTGCCTATTGCCCATCCTCTTCAGGTGGCCCACTGGAGACAGAGACCCAGGAAACCCAGGAGGCAGAGGCCCAGGAGAAACAGGAGGCGGAGACCTGGGGGGCACAGGAGGCAGAAACACAGGAGGCGAAGACACAGGAGGTGGAGACACAGGAGGCTGAGACACAGGAGACAGAGACACAGGAGACTCAGGAGGCGGAGACACAGGAGGCTCAAACTCAGGAGGAGGTGGGAACACCTCAGACAGGAACCCAGGAAGCGAAACCTCAGGAGGCAGGACCTCAGGAGGCAGGACCACAGTCAACGAAACCTCAGGAGGATCAAGCGGAGCCACAGGAGACGAATGGACCTCGGGCAAAGCCACTGAAGGAGGCTGGACCTCGGGCGGCGCCACTGGAGAAGGTTGGTCCTGGGGCAGAGCCAATGGAAAAGGCTGGACATCAGGCGGAGCCACAGAAAGAGGCTGGACCTCAGACAGAGTCACAGGAAGAGGCTCGACCTTGGGCGGAGCCACACGAGTAGGGTGAACCTTGGGCGGAGCCACAGGTGCAGAATGGACCTTGGGCGGAGGCAAAGGAGAAGGCTGGACCTTGGGCGAAGCCACAGGAAAAGGCTGGACCTCCAAGCCAGGTTGCAGAGCAGGGGCCTCTAAGATAGGTAGCACAGATCTGGTCACACGGGGCTGCGACCTGGACCTCCTTGGACCCCCCAGAGATGAGTGGGAGGCTTCAGAAGGGGCGACACTGGGCCAAAAGCGCAGACCAGTAGACAAAGACACAGAACCTATTGTGACCTGACCCACCACAGGAACGGAGGTTGCGTCAGGAGGAACTGCACTGCGCTGGCAACGCTGACTAGGAGGAGATGGTGGTAAAGCTTGGACCCACTCCCAATGTTGTGGACAAACCCCCGGGGCACACAACACTAGCCGTGTGCCAATGAAGTGAGACTTGTCCCCACGGAGCTCAGCCCAACTGAGCCAGCCAACCAATCCGGGACCGTCGGGCTGGACCACTAAAGTAGATGTTTGGTAGCAAGGATGTTTGCGGTGAAGTGGTGGAGGGAGGTCCGGCTGACCACCCAAAGAAAAATGGTGTGCACCAGAACAAGACCTCTGGTAGTCCACCACCCTCTGATGCACTCGATCCCAGTGGGCCAGGAACTCACTAATAGATCCACTTTGTTTAGATCGTTCTGTCATGGTTTAGGGTGTGTGAGGATCCAAAGCAGTTGAGTAACTCCAGCAGACAGCCAAGGAGATTTAAAGTCTCTCCTTGGCTGCCTGCTGGAGTTACTCATCTGCTTTGGATCCACACACATCCTAAACCTTGACAGAACGATCCGACCAAAGTGGATCCATTAGTGAGATCCAGGCACACTGGGACTGAGTGCATTAGAGGGTGGTGGACTACCAGAAGTCTTGTGCTGGTCCACCCTAATTTTCCTTCAGGTGGTCAGTCTCTCTTTCCACCGCCTCACCACAAACGTCCTCGCCGCCAACATCTGTTCCAGTGGTCCAGCCCAATGGTCTCGGTCCGGTTGTCTGGCTCAGCTGAACTGAGTTCAGCGGGGACAGGTCCCACTTCATCTGCACCTGGCTAGCAATGTGTCCCCAAGGGGCTGGTCCACGATTTTGAGAGGTAGTCCAAGTTCCACCATCATCTCCTCCTGGTCAGTGTTGCTGGCACGACGCAGCTCCTCCTGACACCACCTCCTGTCTTCTGGTGGGTCAGGTCACAATGGGTTCTGCATCTTTGTCTCCTGGTCTGCGCTTTTGGCTCAGTGTCACCCCTCCTGATGCCTCATCCTTGTCTCTGGGGGGTCCAAGCCGCAGCCCTGGGTGACAAGATCTGTGCAGCCTACCATAGATGCCCCTGCTCTACAGCCCAGCTTGGAGGTCCAGCCTTCTCCTGTGGCTTCACCTGAGGTCCAGCCTTCTCCTTTGCCTCCGCCCAAGGTCCATCCTGCTCCTGCGGCTCCGCCCAAGGTTCACCCTACTCGTATGGTTTCGCCCGAGGTCCAGCCTCTTTCTGTGATTTCATCTGAAGTCCAGCCTCTTCCTGTGGCTCCGCCTGATGTCCAGCCTTTTCCATTGGCTCTGTCTCAGGACCAACCTTCTCCAGTGGTGCCGCCCGAGGTCCAGCATCCTTCAGTGGCTTTGCCCAAGGTCCATCCGTCTCCTGTGGCTCCGCTTGATCCTCCTGAGGTTTTGTTGACTATAGTCCTGCCTCCTGAGGTCCTGCCTCCTGAGGTTTCGCTTCCTGGGTTCCTGTCTGAGGTGTTCCCGCCTCCTCCTGAGTTTGAGTCTCCTGTGTCTCCACCTCCTGAGTCTCCTGTGTCTCTGTCTCCTGTGTCTCCTGTGTCTCAGCCTCCTGTGTCTCCACCTCCTGTATCTCCGTCTCCTGTGTCTTTACTTCCTGTGTCTCCCAGGTCTCCGCCTCCTATGTCTCCTTGGTGTCTGTCTCCTGGGTCTCCTCCTCCAGCATCTGCTGTGTCTTCTTGGTCTCTGTCTCATGGGTCTCCACCTCCTGGGTCTCTCTGCCAAACATCCACTCCAGTGGTCCAGCCTGACAGTCCCGGTCCAGTTGGCTGGCTCAGTTGGGCTGAGCTCAGTGGGAACAAACCCACTTTATCGGCACCCGGCTAAGGGTGTGTCGCCCAGGCGTTGGTCCATGCTCCACCACTGTCTCCTCCTGGTCAGCGTTGATGGTGCGGTGCAGCTCCTCTTGACGCCACCTCCTGTCCTGTGGTGGGTCAGGTCACAAAGTGTTCTGTGTCTTTGTATCCTGGTATGCGCTTTTTTGCTCACTGTCGCCCCTCCTGGTGCCTCCTACTCATCTCTGGGGGAGTCCAAGGGGGTCCACGCCGCAGCCCTGGATGACCAGAGCTGTAAAGCCTTTCTCTGCGGCCCCAGCTCTGCAGCCTGGCTTGGAGGTTCGGCCTTCTCCTTGTGGCTTCATCCGAGGTCCAACCTTCTCCAGTTTCTCCGCCGGAGGTCCAGCCTTCTCCTGTGGCTCCGCCTCAACCCTCCTGAGGTTTTGTTTCCCGTGGTCCTGTTTCTTGGATTCCTGTCTGAGGTGTTCCCACCTCCTCCTGAATCTGAGTCTCCTGGTGTTTTGCCCACTGCACCAGCCTTTCTTTGGTCTTTGTTTTTGTTTTGGGCATTAGGTGCTGCCCATTGAGGGGGAGGTAATGTCGAAATTTATTTTACCAGCTCCTTTTTAGGGTTTTCTTAGTGTTAATTGGTCCCACATGCCTCTTGAATTGCTGGTCACCATTTTCCTTCGTGTATTTAAATCTTGTTGTACCTGTGATGATTGTCGGATCGTCTGCGTATCTCTGATACTGAGCCTGCTCTTTCTGCTGTTTTTGGTTCTTGACATCACGACAATTTAAAGGACTTTAAATCTCCTTGGGTGCCTGCTGGAGTTACTCAAATGCTTTTGCATCCTCACACACCCTAAACCATGACAGTACGATTTGATTTGAATGTGTCAGAGGGGGGTGAACTAGCAGAAGTCTTGTTCTGGTGCACCCCGTTTTTTTTCGGGTGGCAGCTGGACCTCCCTCCTGTTACACTGCATCAGCACAAGCATCCTCGCTGCCAAACATCTGCTCCAGTGTCCCAACTCAACGGTCCTATTATGGTTAGCTGGCTAATTTGGGTTGAGCTCCGTGGGGACAGGTCCAGCTTCATTGGCACTCGGCTAGCGGTGTGTCTGCCGGGGGTTGGTACACGACATTGGGAGCGGATCCAAGCACCACCACCATCTCCTCCTGGTCAGTGTTGCCGGAGCAGCGCAGCTCCTCCTGACGCCACCTCCTGTCCTGTGGTGGGTCAGGTCAGAAAGTGTTCTGCTCCTTCGCCAGCTGGACTGTGCTTTTAGCCTGGTGTTGGCCTTTCTGACACCTCCACATCTCTGGGACGTCCGAGGGCGTTCCACGCCACAGCCTAGAGTGACCAGACATGTGCCATTGATTTTTGAGGCCCCTGCTCTGCAGACTGGCTTGCCGGAGCAGCCTTCAACTGTGGCTTCTGCAGAGGTCCAGCCTTCTACTGAGGCTTTGCACAAGGTCCAGTCTTCTCCTGTGACTTCACCCGAGGTCAAGCCTCTTCCTGTGGCTCTGCCTATCGCCCATCCTCTTCTGGTGGCCCGCTGGAGACAGAGACCCAGGAGACCCAGGAGGCAGAGGCCCAGGAGAAACAGGAGGCGGAGACCTGGGGGGCACAGGAGGCAGAAACACAGGAGGCGAAGACACAGGAGGTGGAGACACAGGAGGTTGAGACACAGGAGGCACGGGAGACAGAGACACAGGAGACTCAGGAGGCGGAGACACAGGAGGCTCAAACTCAGGAGGAGGCAGGAGCACCTCAGACAGGAACCCAGGAAGCGAAACCTCAGGAGGCAGGACCTCAGGAGGCAGGACCACAGTCAACGAAACCTCAGGAGGATCAAGCGGAGCCACAGGAGACGGATGGACCTCGGGCAAAGCCACTGAAGGAGGCTGGACCTCGGGCGGCGCCACTGGAGAAGGTTGGTCCTGGGGCAGAGCCAATGGAAAAGGCTGGACATCAGGCGGAGCCACAGGAAGAGGCTGGACCTCAGACAGAGTCACAGGAAGAGGCTGGACCTCGGGCGGAGCCACACGAGTAGGGTGAACCTTGGGCGGAGCCACAGGTGCAGGATGGACCTTGGGCGGAGGCAAAGGAGAAGGCTGGACCTTGGGCGAAGCCACAGGAAAAGGCTGGACCTCCAAGCCGGGTTGCAGAGCAGGGGCCTCTACGATAAGTAGCACAGATCTGGTCACACGGGGCTGCGACCTGGACCCCCCAGAGATGAGTGGGAGGCTTCAGAAAGGGCGACACTGAGCCAAAAGCTCAGACCAGGAGACAAAGACGCAGAACCCATTGTGACCTGACCAACCACAGGAAAGGAGGTTGCGTCAGGAGGAACTGTACTGCGCTGGCAACGCTGACTGGAAGGAGATGGTGGTGGAGCTTGGACCCACTCCCAATGTTGTGGACAAACCCCCAGGTCACACAACGCTAGCCGTGTGCCAATGAAGTGAGACTTGTCCCCACGGAGCTCAGCCCAACTGAGCCAGCCAACCGATCCGGGACCGTCGGGCTGGACCACTAAAGTAGATGTTTGGTAGCAAGGATGTTTGCGGTGAAGTGGTGGAGGGGGAGGGAGGTCCGGCTGACCACCCAAAGAAAAATGGTGTGCACCAGAACAAGACCTCTGGTAGTCCACCACCCTCTGATGCACTCGATCCCAGTGGGCCAGGAACTCACAAATAGATCCACTTTGTTTAGATCGTTCTGTCATGGTTTAGGGTGTGTGAGGATCCAAAGCAGTTGAGTAACTCCAGCAGACAGCCAAGGAGATTTAAAGTCTCTCCTTGGCTGCCTGCTGGAGTTACTCATCTGCTTTGGATCCACACACATCCTAAGCCATGACAGAACGATCCGACCAAAGTGGATCCATTAGTGAGATCCAGGCACACTGGGATTGAGTGCATCAGAGGGTGGTGGACTACCAGAAGTCTTGTGCTGGTCCACCCTAATTTTCCTTCAGGTGGTCAGTCTCTCTTTCCACCGCCTCACCACAAACGTCCTTGCCACCAAACATCTGTTCCAGTGGTCCAGCCCAATGGTCTCGGTCCGGTTGTCTGGCTCAGCTGAACTGAGCTCAGCGAGGACAGGTCCCACTTCATCTGCATTTGGCTAGCAATGTGTCCCCAAGGGGTTGGTCCACGATTTTGGGAGGTAGTCCAAGTATCACCATCATCTCCTCCTGGTCAGTGTTGCTGGCACGACGCAGCTCCTCCTGACACCACCTCCTGTCTTCTGGTGGGTCAGGTCACAATGGGTTCTGCATCTTTGTCTCCTGGTCTGCGCTTTTAGCTCAGTGTCACCCCTCCTGATGCCTCATCCTTGTCTCTGGGGGGTCCAAGCCACAGCCCTGGGTGACAAGATCTGTGCAGCCTACCATAGATGCCCCTGCTCTACAGCCCAGCTTGGAGGTCCAGCCTTCTCCTGTGGCTTCACCTGAGGTCCAGCCTTCTCCTTTGCCTCCGCCCAAGGTCTATCCTGCTCCTGTGGCTCCGCCCAAGGTTTACCCTACTTGTATGGCTCCGTCCGAGGTCCAGCCTCTTCCTGTGACTCCGTCTGAGGTCCAGTCTCTTCCTGTGGCTCCCCCTGATGTCCAGCCTCTTCCATTGACTCTGCCCCAGGACCAACCTCCTCCAGTGGCGCCGCCCAACGTCCAGCCTCCTTCAGTGGCTTTGCCCGAGGTCCATCCGTCTCCTGTGGCTCCGCTTGATCCTCCTGTGGTTTCGTTGACTATGGTCCTGCCTCCTGAGGTCCTGCCTCCTGAGGTTTCGCTCCCTGGGTTCCTGTCTGAGGTGCTCCTGCCTCCTCCTGAGATTGAGTCTCCTGTGTCTCCACCTCCTGAGTCTCCTGTGTCTCTGTCTCCTGTGTCTCCTGTGTCTCAGCCTCCTGTGTCTTCACCTCCTGTGTCTCCGTCTCCTGTGTCTTTACTTCCTGTGTCTTCCAGGTCTCCGCCTCCTATGTCTCCTTGGTGTCTGTCTCCTGGGTCTCCACCTCCTGCGTCTGCTGTGTCTTCTTGGTCTCTGTCTCATGAGTCTCCACCTCCTGGGTCTCTCTGCCAAACATCCACTCCAGTGGTCCAGCCCAACAGTCCCAGGTCCAGTTAGCTGGCTCAATTGGGCTGAGCTCCGTGGGAACAAATCCCACTGTATCGGCACCCTGCTAAGGGTGTGTCGCCCGGGCGTTGGTCCATGCTCCACCACTGTCTCCTCCTGGTCAGCGTTGATGGTGCGGTGCAGCTCCTCTTGACGCCACCTCCTGTCCTGTGGTGGGTCAGGTCACAAAGTGTTCTGTGTCTTTGTATCCTGGTATGCGCTTTTTTTGCTCAATGTCGCCCCTCCTGATGCCTCCTACTCATCTCTGGGGAAGTCCAAGGGGGTCTACACCGCAGCCCTTGACGACCAGAGCTGTAAAGCCTTTCTCAGAGACCCCTGCTCTGCAGCCCGGCTTGGAGGTTCAGGCTTCTCCTGTGGCTTTGCCCGAGGTCCAACCTCCTCCTGTGTCTCCTTTGTCTCTGTCTCTTGTGTCTTCACATCCTTTGTCTCCCAGGTCTCCACCTCCTATGTCTCCTTGGTGTCTGTCTCCTGGGTCTCCTCCTCCTGTGTCTGCTGTGTCTTCTTGGTCTCTGTCTCATGGGTCTCCACCTCCTGGGTCTCTCTGCCAAACATCCACTCCAGTGGTCCAGCCCGACAGTCTCGATCCAGTTGGCTGGCTCAGTTGGGCTAAGCTCCATAGGAACAAATCCCACTGGCACCTGGCTAAGGGTGTGTCGCCCGGGGGTTGGTCTGCGACGTTGGAAGTGGGTTCAAGCTCCACCACCATCTACTCTTGGTCAGCGTTGCCGGTGCAGGGCAGCTCCTCTTCACGCCACCTCCTGTCCTCTGGAGGTGGCGTCTTCAACTCCGGGTCTGTGCTTTTGGCTCTGTCAGAGCCTCCTGAGCTTTTGTTTCCAGTGATCCTGTTTCCTGGTTTCCTGTCTGAGGTGTTCCCACTTTCTCCTGAATTTGAGTCTCCTGGGTTTTTTTGCCCTCCGTGCCCGCCTTTCTTTGGTCTTTATTTTGTTTTGGGCATCAGGTGCTTCCTTTCTCCAGCTCCTGTTTAGTGTCTTGTTAATGTTAATTGGTCCCACCTGCCTTTCGTTTCCCTGATCACATGTGTCTTCATGTATTTAAACCCTGTAGTTCCTGTGTTGTTTGTGGGATCATCTGCGTATCTCTGCTCCCATTCCTACTCTTTCTGTTGTTCTTGGTTCCTGACATCGCCACAATTAAAGAGACTTTAAATCTCCTTGGCTGCCTGTGGGAGTTACTCACCTGCTTTGGATCCTAACACACCCTAAACAATGACAGAACAATCCGACTAAAGTGGATCTATTGATGAGTTCTTGGCCTACTGAAAGTGAGTGCGTCAGAAGGTGGTAGACTACCAGTGGTCCCGTGCTGGTGCACCGTTTTTCTTCGGGTGGTCAGCCGGACCTCTCTCCCCCTCCACAGCCTCACCGCAAATGTCCTCACTGCCAAACATCTGCTTTAGTGGTCCGGCTAGATGATTCCATTCTGTTTGGCTGGCTCAGTTGGGTTGAGTTCCGCAGGGACAAGTCCCGCTATAGCTGCATCTGACTAGCAGGTCCAAGCTCAACCACTGTCTACTCCTGGTCAGCGTTGATGGTGCAGTGCAGCTCCTCTTGACGCCACCCCCTGTCCTGTGGTGGATCAGGTCACAAAGTGTTCTGTGTCTTCGTCTCCTGGTCTGCGCTTTTGGCTCAGTGTCGCCCATCCTGATGCCTCCTACTCATCTCTGGGGGGGCCATGCCGCAGCCCTGAGTGACCAGAGCTGTGCAGCCTTTCTCAGAGACCCCTGCTCTGCAGCCCAGCTTGGAGGATCAGCCTTCTTCTGTGGCTTCGGCTTAGGTCCAACCTTTTCCTGTGGCTCCGCCCGAGGTCCAGCATCTTGCTGTGGCTCTGTCCAATGTCTAGCCTCTTCCTGTTGCTTCGCTTGAGGTCCAGCCTTATCCTGTGGCTCCACCTGAGGTCCAGCCTTTTCAAGTGGCTCCGCCAGAGGACCAGCTCCCTCCAGTGACTCCACCCGAGGTCCAGACTCCTTCAGTGGCTTTGCCCGAGGTCCAGCCATCTCCTGTGGCTCCGCTAGATCATCTTGAGGTTTCATTGACTGTGGTCCTGCCTCCTTAGGTTTCGTTTCTTGGGTTCCTGTCTGAGGTGTTTCAGCCTCCTCTTGAGTTTGAAGCTCCTGTGTCTCTGCCTCCTGGGTCTCCCGTGTCTCCGCCTCCTGTGTCTAAATCATTTGTGTCTCCCAGGTCTCCGCCTCCTGTGTCTCCCGTTCCTGGGTCTCTGCCTTCTGCGTCTGCTGGGTCTTGCCGCCAAACATCCACTCCAGTGGTCCAGCCCGACAGTCCCGGTCCAGTTGGCTGGCTCAGATGGGCTAAGCTCCATAGGAACAATTCCCACTGGCACCTGGCTAAGGGTGTGCCGCCTGGGGGTTGGTCTGCGACGTTGGAAGTGGGTCCAAGCTCCACCACCATCTACTCTTGGTCAGCGTTGCCGGTGCAGGGCAGCTCCTCTTCACGCCACCTCCTGTCCTCTGGAGGTGGCGTCTTCAACTCCGGGTCTGTGCTTTTGGCTCTGTCAGAGCCTCCTGAGCTTTTGTTTCCTGTGATTCTGTTTCCTGGTTTCCTGTCTGAGGTGTTCCCACTTTCTCCTGAATTTGAGTCTCCTGGTTTTTTTTGCCCTCCGCGCCCGCCCTTCTTTGGTCTTTATTTTGTTTTGGGCATCAGGTGCTTCCTTTCTCCAGCTCCTGTTTAGTGTCTTGTTAGTGTTAATTGGTCCCACCTGCCTCTCGTTTCCCTGATCACCTGTGTCTTCATGTATTTAAACCCTGTAGTTCCTGTGTTGTTTGTGGGATCATCTGCGTATCTCTGCTCCCGTTCCTGCTCTTTTTGTTGTTCTTGGTTCCTGACATCGCCACAATTAAAGAGACTTTAAATCTCCTTGGCTGCCGGCTGAAGTTACTCACCTGCTTTGGATCCTAACACACCCTAAACAATGACAGAACAAGCCAACCAAAGTGGATCTATTGATGAGTTCTTGGCCTACTCAAAGTGAGTGCGTCAGAAGGTCGTAGACTACCAGTGGTCTCGTGCTGGTGCACCGTTTTTCTTCAGGTGGTCAGCCGGACCTCTCTCCCCCTCCACAGCCTCACCGCAAATGTCCTTACTGCCAAACATCTGCTTTAGTGGTCCAGCTAGATGGTTCCATTCTGTTTGGCTGGCTCAGTTGGGCTGAGTTCTGCAGGGACAAGTCCCGCTATAGCTGCATCCGGCTAGCGGTGTGTCCCCCGGGGGTTGGTCCACGATGTTGGGAGCAGGTCCAAGCTCCAGTTTAGTGTTTTCTTAGTGTTAACTGGTCCCACCTGCCTCTTGTATAGCTGATCACCTTCGTCCTCGTGTATTTAAACCTTGTTGTTCCTGTGATGGTTGTCGGATCGTCTGCGTATCTCTGATCCTGAACCTGCTCTTTCTGCTGTTCTTGCTTCCTGACATCACAACAATTAAAGACTTTAAATCTCCTTAGCTGCCTGCTGGAGTTACTCACCTGCTTTTGCATCCTCACAAACCCTAAACCATGATAGAACGATTTGACCAAAGTAGATCCATTGGTGAGTTATTTGCCCACTGGGAGTGAGTGCGTCGGAGGGTGGTGGACTTCCAGAGGTCTTGCACCCCGTTTTTCTTCAAGTGGTCAGCCGGACCACAGTCTCATCCTCCACCGCCTAACCTCAAACATACTCGCCTCCAAACATCTGCTTCAGTGGTCCAGCCCGATGTTGGTGGTCCTGGTCCGATTCGCTGACTTAGTTGAGTTGAGCTCCGTGCGGACAAGTGTCACTTCATCAGCACTCGGCTAGCAGTATGTGCCCCAGGGATTTGTCCACGACGTTGGAAGCAGGTCCAAGCTCCACCACCATCTTCTCTTGGTCAGCGTTGCCGGCGTGGTGCAGCTCCTCATGACGCCACCTCCTGTCCTGTGGTGGGTCAGGGTTAGGGTTCTGCATGATGCTACTAACAGGAACACATATCAACATTACAGGTCTAAAAGTCCAATCCTTTTTTAATTGCAATTGCTCTATGTCATATGTTACAGACAGATAGGAAAGAAAGAAAAAATAAAATGCCAAAAAAAATGTATAGTCAGATCCATCCATCCATCCATCACATATAATCATACCTGCAAACTCAGAAGGTGTGAAAAGGGTGACAACCCCCCCCAAATAAGGTCCTCATGCAGTGGGTTTTGTAGGGACCGCTGACGTTTACATACTATTTATTGCTACAATAGTCTGCTGGAATACTTACAAAAGATCATCAATGTGATCTTTTGGCACAATGCAAACCATTTCCCACCATGAGGTCTAAACAGTCATAAAAAAATATGCCTAACAAAAATTATCAGGAAATTATTAGGATCATCATATAATTAAGAATTATTGTGAGACTAACTCACAAAACACCAAACATGAAAACATCTGAAAATATTTCAGAATACTGTAATCATAGGTTATTGCTGTGTTCATTGCTGCTCGCAGCAATTTCCTAATGTTGTGATTTCTCGCACATATGGCAATAAAACCCTTCTGATTCTCTGATAAGTTGGTTCTGATTAAATGTTTAGAAAGAGTTGAAGCTGCAGGAAAATGCAGCTTTATCTCAGCTGTTTGTTTGAATACTTTAATAAACCACTGCTAAGGGCAAAATGTTACAACTCTGCTTTAGTGCTGCAGAAATGTTACAGTATTATGAAATTATCTCATCTCGTGTTTGTACTCCAGCCGGTGTGAGCGCCGTGCGGGAGCGGCGCTGCCAAAGCGTCTTTTTCCGCAACTGTGATTGGTCAAATGACAACACGTGACTGACACGCTGAAACAAAGATCGTTTGTGAACAAGATGAATCCCCTCCTTCCCTGATTGATTCTCATAGTGACTGCTGAAACCCCATAGACATAATAATTGATGTCTATGTGAAACCCGACAGGTGAACCCCCCCCAAAACAAAAAGTCTTTGGATCTATACGATTCACATGAACGCTATATTTGGCTTCAAAAACGGCGATTTTCGCCAAAAAGTGACAAGTTTGCAGGTATGATAATCTAGGGGTGGATTGTACCAACAAGGTTTAACTTTAAACTCAGATTAAATCATGGTTTAAGTTTAAATTCTGTTGCATCAAACTTTAAGCCTAGTTTAAAATTAAAATTAAACCTCTCTTTACAACCTAGTTTAATTTTTACAATAAATCAAGTTTGAATTTAAGCCTGTTGCACCACAATTTTAAATCCCAATTTAAACTATGATCTAAGGTTAATTTTAAACCAGCTGATGAGGAGGTTTAACTTTAGCAATAAATGTATTTTTGAGGTATATCTAGCAAAATGATGGTGTTCCTGAAAGAAAACTGAGAAACAGGCTCGGTTCACTTGAATTTTAGGATCAAGATTAACTTTTGGTTACAGGGTATATACAGTAATCCTTAAGTTAAATTTACTACTTTTTAATACCTTTTTAACAACTTTCAGAATTTTTTAAAAAACCATCACGACACTGAATTGCAAGTGTTAATCAGTGACATTTCTATTATTTACATAGACGGTTGAGCGCGCAGTGTTCTGAGATGATGCCAAACGACCACTGAATATGATGTCATCATTTTCAGACGGAGACAAGATCTTTGATTATGTGCCCTAGTGGTGCGACGGATTAAAAAACTCACAGTTCGGATCGTATTACGGATTTGAGTCACGGATTGGATCATTTTTTGGATCAGCACAAAAAAAAGAAAAAAAGACAAATAACTTTGCTCTCTTATTAATTTTGTAGAATAATTAGTGCAACATTTTCCTGCTTAATGCTCATTAAATACAAACAACATGTAGAATGAACATTTCAGATATTCAGTAAGAATGTTCTCATGGATATCTGGAATGTTAATTTCTACCAGGAACAATAGAATTATAGATATCTGGAATACATATCCAGTCTGACTAATATATGTTAAAAAGGCCACCTTAGGTTTTTAGGGATTCTGAGATATCTCAAACTTAATGCTGCGTTCACACCGGGCTTGACGTATGCGTTAAACAACGCATACTTCGTGGCGTTTTGACTCCTATATATTTTTGACGTTGATGCAGCCTGCGTTGAAGCAGCTTGCGTTGGCGCAGCTTGCTTTGACGGTTGCGTCAGCCCCACGGGGAGGGGAAGGGAGGAAAGAGCGCTTGCGCGGCTCTCTGTTGCCGGATGTTTGTAACAATGGCGGATCGTTAACGTTGAAAAAACACTCACCCAACACGCCAAGTTCTCCAGCAACCTTCCTCCAAGCAAGGTCCTTTTTATTCCGATCTCGGTAGGCGTAGCAGGTCGGGTCATAAAGTTCACGCTGGTTACAAACAGCTACGATCAGTTTGTCCTCCATAGCTGAATGAATTCACCTTCTTCCCTCGCTCTGCTGTGACGTATCAACTCGCGCTCTGATTGGTTGACGCTTGTAAAGCGACGCAGAAAGTTCAGCTAGCTGAACTTGCTTTGACGTTTGCGTTGCAAGCGTTGCAAGCAAAAGCGTGAAAAGTATCAAGCTTTGACGCGCCCAACGCTCACAAAGCGACGCAAGGACTTTCAAGCAGCTCTGACGCGCCTTACCATAGACTTAACATTGAAACGTGACGCTGGCGACGCATACGTGAAGCCCGGTGTGAACGCAGCATAATTCCTACTAGTGCCATTGTTATTACGGACATCCTTCATTATAATTTCTACTAGTAACAGGATAGCTGTTGATGTCTTCTTTTGCAATTTTGACTAATAAGAACACAATTAGTACTAGGATCAATGAAAGTATTGCTAAATAGGAATTACAGAGAGGTCCGATTGCTGATTAAATGTGAAAACGGCTTGCCATAGACAAGCTCACTCCCTGCGGTGTCCTACTTTCACTCATTTCCTCAACTTTCTGAAGCGTTGTTTTTCTTTACTCCTCGTTTACAGATTTGTCTCCATCAATACTTTAGGTCCCATCACGTTAACAATTGTCCCAGGCATTTTGCGCGCGCCACCTCCCTTCCTGCTTTCATAGCGATTGGACGTTTGTGTGTGCGGTGCTGCGCCATCAGGCTGGAGGCACGCGCACGTGTGTGTTCATTTTTGCCATTTGTATCATCTTTGTATTTTACAGGGAAGCCAAAATGCTCCCATACATGCGACTTAAGTGATGCCGGTGGTGGTTTTTTAAGCTCCTCTCCTCCTCCACTAGCCATGACCACCGCTGTGCTTTTCTCATTTGGATTGAACAGCTGGCGCCTCGGTCTTCCATGTGACCAATCCGCGGACCACTTGCGTGCCAAACCGTAGAGAGAGATCCGTAATCCGTTGCACCCCTAAAGCCCATATTTAAACGAACTAACGCAAACTTAAGCATATAGAATTTAAATCAGAAAAGGACACCTGATAGTCTGAAAAATAATACCTAATTTGGAAAAAATAATACCTCTGAGACCAAATTCAACACTTTTAATGGCCTTAAATTTGACAATTTTTATTTATCACTTTTTAATACTTTTTAAAACCCCGCGGACACCCTGGGTTAGTTACTGGTTTACCAAAGAATCTATTTTAGAGCTGATGTTTTTTTTTCAACAAGCCTTAAGATGAGCGACGTCGCTCTTTTTAAGTCAAATGTCGATCCAATAAAACTATCAACCAGTTGCCTTCACTGAACTGACCATTGTGGGCAGACATTACTGAGACTGGTCCGTACCTCGGTTTTTGGGAAACAGTTTCGGTCCGGTTTTGGTCTACTTTGAATCTCAGAAAAGTTTAAGAAAATCTGAAAATTCCAAAATGTATTTTATTCACACAATAATAGAACTTTTCAGATGTATTACTTGTAGTCCAGTGTATAATAATATGTTCAGAGACAAACAGAAATGTCACTTTTAGTGCCTTTTCAATGTATCAGTAAACGTAAAATAATATAAAGTGCCTCTTTAATATTGTATATGTTACAGTACTTTAAAACTGTTGTAACCCAAGAAGAGAGCAGCTAACCAGAAATGACGTGTGGTGTCAGTGAGAGGCAAGCGGGACTCGGGAGTGTGTTGTGTGAGGGGTTGTAATGGTGGCATCAAATAAAGTGACCATCTTATGGCTCTGAGCTCATGGCAATCATCTTTCCTTGAGTTTGCGCAACTCTACATCAACTCCAGTCTCTTGTAAATGGCAAATGGCCTGTATTTGTATAGCGCCTTCTTAGGGTTCTACAACCCCCCAAGGCGCTTCACAACACAATCAACTCAATTCACCCATTCACACGCTGGTGGGGATGAGCTACGATGTAGCCACAGCTGCCCTGGGGCGCACTGACAGAGGCGAGGCTGCCGAGCACTGGCGCCACCAGTCCCTCCGACCACCACCAGCAGGCAAGGCGGGTTAAGTGTCTTGCCCAAGGACACACAGCAGCATTCTCTGGCCGGAGCCGGGATCGAACCTGCAACCTTCCGATTACTGGACAACCCGCTCTACCTCCTGAGCTACTGCTGCCCAGGGATGCTCGGTTTCACTGTAAACATCCAACAAATGAGCTAAACATAAACACGCCAACAGCGTGGCTAATTTTTTTGTGCTTATCTGAACTGATGCTGAACGTTTGTTGAAAGGCATTAGCAAGAGGCTGCTCTTTTTTCCCTGGCATTACATACTCGAATGTTCTGCTTCCAGAAAGCGATACATTGGGGTGGGGGGATCGGAGGTGCTTGGCCATGTTTGAAGTGTTAACCGCTGGAAAGGGGGTCTGCTGTGAGCAGCTTCAGACGAGACGAGACCAGAGTGGGCACACAGAATGAAACCTGTACAGAAGCAAAAATATTAATAATGCATCTTTGGACCACGGCCCTCAGACGTATTGGACCGTGAATGGTGTACTGTACGGTCAGGTCTTGGACTGAGTATTGTTAAATCCCTAGTTCCATAGCCGAGGGAATATATTTTCAGCAGGGGGTGCTGAAAAAAAAAACCCCAGCTGCGCTCAACTCATTATGTACAGGTGAATCATAGCCTACGTGTAGTATAAGCATTGGCATGAGTCTCATTATTAGAAATCAATACAAAATAATGAAACACAACACTGTCAACACATCCCTGGTCCCCGTCATCACACTCTCGGGGTGTTGCTGCTGCTGTTTTTGTCATTTCGGTGGTGACTGGACTGGGCTGCAAGTGTGCCTCTAAAGCCTAATTTATGTTTCTCCGTCTGCGTCAGCACGGAGACACGCAACGCCATTATCCGTCCTTGCGAGGGCTCTCCAACAGGCTCGCAAGGACGAATGGAGTCAAGCCCACATTTCTAAACATTTGTCGAACAATACAGAGCGCAAGCTTGTGATTGGCCAGGACGCTGCTTTCTTTAAATACGTCACCAGTACCGCCATTGCCCCGCAAACAAATAAAAAGAGAGCCGAAGATATCTAGCAGCAGACACGGAGCAGCTTGAAGAATACATCGCGAAAAAAGTCTGAAATATTAACGTTTTATTCACCCGTGACCGGAGGAGTATAAAGATACACAACAAGCATTTTATTTGTGGACGGAAATGACGGGAAACGTGGGTTGAGAGGTGGCGAGCGCATGAAGAGGTGGAGAAGAATGAAGGACAAGTTTGGCCGTGTTAAAAAGTCTCTTAAATACAAACAAAGCACAACAGAAACTGCAAAATAAACTGTAAATGCACTATCCTGGACCGGATTACATGACAGGATACATCAGAACTTGCTGTTGCTGCATCTCCTTTTGTTTTCTCGAGGCTTAACAAAAAAGTCTAAAATTTGCTTTTGCGCCATTGAGATATGAATAAATGAATGAATGAATAAATTTTATTTAAGTGTCTTGCACAATACATGCCCAGCCCATATAGGCTTATAAGACACTATTTGACAATAAATAATAATAATCAATGTCTCTTACTGTATGCTGCATAGTGTTGGTACCAAGTTTGTTTTCATCTTTTGTGGGTTTTTTTTTAGGGATCTAAGATTATTGCCTATGTGTATATAGATGTATCCTTGTTTTTTTATCTTCTTCTAATTACCTTTTGAGTAATGGTGCTGCTGTGACAAGTGAATTTTCCCACTGTGGGATCAATAAAGTATATTCTATTCTAATAAGAAGAAAAATAATGACCATACATTTACAAAGACAGTATCTTACATAACAGGATACAATACACTTTGTCTATATTTCCAGGGTCTCTCTATAAATTTTGCTAACTTAAAAATTTCTTTGTCAAAAAGCCACCATCCGATAACCAAAACAAATCTGGATTTTTACTCTGAATGTTTTCAAACATGGACATTCTTAAATTGTTATATACCGTACAATAAAACAGGAAATGAAACTCATCTTCCACAACATCTAAGTCACATAAAACACACAAACGTTGCTCCTCCAGCAACCCTTTATATCGCCCCATTTCAATAGCGAGAGGCAGGACCCCAGCTCTTAGCTGTGCACATAATGAACGCTGCCTTCTTTTTAAATTACAAGCAACATATGGCTCTGTCATAAAATTATTTTTAAACTGAATGTAACTTCTTAATTTTGGCTTTGTGAGCACATCAACTTTCCACTGGTCTTTGTATAGCTGAAATAGAATCTGTTTAACTGTTGTAAGTTTACACTGCAAATTATTAACAAATGAAGATGTACTATTTGTTAAAGAAAGTAATGCTTAAACATCATTAGACCAAGGATATCTGTGAAATTTGTCCCAATGAAAAACTTTTCTAGTGAGGCTATCTTCAGGTAGGCGCAAAAGAAGGTTCCATAGGCGCACAACTTCCACTCTCTGTTTGAGCAGACAGGATTCCCACCCCATATCACCCTCTAAGGCAGCCCTAGTGGTGTACTTATGAACCCCTAAAAAACATCTAATAGCTCTGTTCTGGATAAGGTTACATTCAGGAGCATCTGCAAAGCCCCAAATACCTGCAGCATAAAATAACACAGGAGCCACCAAGGAGTCGTACAGTGTGGTATATGTGGAGAAGTCCAGGTGTGGGCACAATTTGATCTTATTAATCACACTTCCCAAAGCCCTCCCTGCAGATTCAGACAGTACTCTTCTGCCTTCAACAAACGTCATGCTCTCATGAAAAACAAAACCAAGGTATTTATAGGTAACAGAATACATCAAATCTATCTCACCAAAATGAAATGTGTAATTACTTCTGCACCTAGACATATTTCGAAAGTGAACAATTTGTGTTTTTCATAATTAATAGCAAGTCTCCATTTGTTGCGCCAAGTGTTCATAATGTCCAGCATTTTTTGCAGGTTTAACTCATGTTCTGCAATTAAAACAATGTCGTCAGCATATAACAAAATACTCAGATTTAAGTTGTCAATTGGTATACCCAGATTAGCTGACTTAATTTCTAGTGCTAAGTCATTAACATAAAAAGCAAACAAAGTAGGGGAGAGAACATCTCCCTGTTTCACCCCGAATGGGGTAGGAAACCAGTCAGTTCTTGAGTCATTCACCTGCACACAGGCTGACGGTGCTTTATATAGCGCTTTGAGTAATTTGTAAACATTTCCATCAATCCCTGCAGCCAACAACTTATACTCCAGGAGCTCTCTATTTACCCAGTCAAAAGCTTTTTTAAAGTCCACAAAACACACAAACATACTCTTGCCTTCCTGGAGTCTTGCTCTTACAACAGAAGATAGAACATAGATGTGATCAATACATGCTCTGTTTTTTCTAAATCCATTTTGTTCATCTACCAGTATCTTATGTAACTCAATATACTCACTTAGACGTTTATTCAGGATGCCAGAAAACAATTTATAAATAGTGCTAATCAGACTAATTCCTCTATAATTTAAGGGAACTCTTGGATCTGCCTGGGGGGACTTAAGAATAGGCTTAATGATGAACTTGTACCACTCTGATGGAATAATACTGGATTGAAAACAAGAATTAAACAAGCAGTGCAGGACGGGTAACAATCTAGGACATTTAAGAAGTTCATTGGGCAATCCATCAATACCTACCGCTTTATGTGACTTAGCATTCTCTATGACTTCCTGTACTTCTTCTACAGAGATTTCTTTATTCAAAATGTGAATTGCATCATGTATGTAACATGGGGATTTGTCGATTATCTCATTTTCAAGTAACCGTTTATCCTGACAGATGTTATCCTCTCTGATTGGCCGAGAAAGTTCAAGATTTTTCCAGGATAACAGAATTACTCACCCAGACTTGTTATACACCAATTTGATCGGCTTGGACTCAGGAAACCAGCCGTTAACCATCCCTGGTCTATGATTGGCTGAGAGAGTTTTGAAACTTCGAAGTTCAATTTCTGCTCTTTCTAACAGTTTTTTTTTTATCTCATTCTGCTAACTTTGACAATTGAACTCATTTTCAACTTCACTTCAGTTCTAAGGCATGTTCATCTATCAGTTTCAGCTGCTAAATTCACAGTTCAGCTAATTGTGAAAATTTAACTATTAAACTATTCCTACTCAAATATTCGTTGTTTAAACATTTTAGCTGTTCAGTTTTATAAACTATGTTTATAGATTTCAGATTTTTGCTGTTTAGGAATTTTTTCTTCGTTCTTCATCTACTTTTTGTGCTCTATTAAACTTGTTAAATATTTTTGCTCCTAATTCTCCACATACATTCAGCTGATTTTGACATTTAATCACAATTTAAGCTTCAGTTAATTTCTTAAGCATCTTCAGCTATCAGTTTCAAAACTCAGTATATGCTGCTAAATTCACAGTTCAGCTAATTGTGAAAATTTAACTATTTCACTATTGCTACTGAAATACCAGAAGTTTAAACATTTTCACTGTCCAGCTTTGTAAACTTTGTATGGAGATTTCAGCTTTCTGCTGTTTAGCAGTTTTTCTTGATTCTTCACCTATTTTTTTGAGCTTCATAACATTTCTTAGAGGTTTTTGCTCATAAATCTTCAAATCCATTCAGCTCATTTTGACAATTAAGCTCATTTTAAGCTTGAATTCATTTCTTAAGCACCTTCAGCTATCATTTTAAGCAATTCAGCATTCAAACGCATTTCTGCTAGAAATGCAATTAATCTAGTTATCATTAAGTTTAAGAAAGTTGGAAGTGAACCAGTATTTAATTTCTGTCAGGCAGAGGGTGAGGGAGGATGGTGGGAGGGTAGAGTTAGGCTTACTGGAAATGTAGAGCTGGGTGTCATCCGCATAGCAATGGAATTGTATGCCAAATTTACGGAAGATATTGCCGAGGGGGAGAATATAGATTATAAAGAGAAGAGGTCCCAGGACAGAGCCCTGGGGTACACCTGAGGAGACTGGAGATGATTTGGAGGAGAATGATTATAACTGAATTTGTGTGAATTTTTTATTTTTACTTATTATGAGTAATATTATTATGAAGTATCTTTACTCTTACTTGAGTATATTCTCTAGTTAGTTCATGAATGTAGATCCAGCCTGTTGTAACCAGAGCAGCAGCAGACACAGACACGTTTACAGTCTGGTTTAAATCTGCTGGACCTGCTGAAGGTGAATCTACAGTAAATTGTTTATATAGTCAGTGGAAGGACCCCTGGGCTGTTCTAACATACATGCATGATTGTTTGGAAGGACTGGTATCTAAAGATTTGTCATGAACAAGTAATTTTAACGTGTTTGTGCCTTCATTAGTTATTTGATTATTTATTTTTGCTAATTTTCTATTTTGTTCTCTAAATCACAGGAATTTGCTGAAAACTTAATTTTCTTGTTTATCTAATAAAATTATGTAAACAAATTATATCAGCTGTTATCATTGGTACTTGAGGACCCTTTATGCCAAATACTTTTTCACTTTTACTTGAGTCTTTTTTTAAGATTAATACTATGTACTCCTACTTGAGTAGAAACATATTAAAGTAATGCTCTTACTGGAGTACACTATTTGTCTGGTGCACGTCTCCTATAGGACATCCCATAATTAATGTGTTTGCATCAGTCATCTGCCAAAAGCTAAACACACAAATCCAAACATGATCCAAAAGGCTCTGATAACAGAAAGCTCAGAAAGGGAAAAGTAACATCCTGCTGCTCTCTGCTCTCCTCTCACCAACTCTCTGTCATCTGAGTGCATTTAAAGAGCAAATTGCAGGTAAAAAAATTTTTCTAATTCATATAAAATGCTGTCCAAAAAATATTATTTTAAACATATATTGTATGCATTTCATTTAAAAATACATAACAGCACAGATTTTTGAGTCAAGTGTCCTTTTTCAGCAAAGCTTCTAAAAACGCTCTTTTTTCTAAATCTTAGCCTCTGACGTAGTTTAAGGGAGTTCTAAGCTAGCTTGCCTGCAGCTCAGTGTGAAGCGTGGAGAGGTTTAGGGTAGAGAGTAGGGCTGCAGCTATGGAATATTTTTGTAATCGAGTACTCTATCGAATCTTTTTATCGATTAATCGAGTACTCTAATAAATTACACTTGTGTTTGTAAACCATTATATCAAATAGCATGTTTTAAAATATGAAAGACCTCTTAAAATGAGCAAGCAATTGCCAGTTATTCTTCAAAGTTTTATTCAGAATTTTTTTCCAAAAATTCAGCACTTCAGCTTTACTTCACAGTAAACAAATGCCTGTGCAAAAAATAAGTATACAACCTATTTCCTTTGGTTTAACAACAAAGTAAAACTGGTGTAGCCACTGCTATAACCCAACTCAGAATAAATAAGGAGTATTGCTAACAATCCAATTTGAGTTTTCAATTATATTCAGATGAGGTAGTAGAACCAGGTTTGTATGCTCAGAACTCAATGTTGAGGGAGAGAGCTCTATTAGTGCATCATGTGTCTGTGCAATAGAAGAAAGCCTTTAAAAAAGTAAATGATGGTTACAGTGCAAAAAGGTCAGCATATTGACACGGTCAGCACTAAGGCTTGCTCTACGCTTTGATGCAATGTTCCCAGCAGCAGAGAACAAACGCTCTGAGGGTGTTGAAGTGGCTGGAATACACAGAAAAGACTTTGCCAGCATAGCCAGGGTTGGGTATCTTGCTGCATTTTCTCTCCACCATGGACTTTCTTTTTTGGAGAGAGGCTGTTCACCAAAGTATTGCAAAACCTCCCTCTGCACCTCTTGTCTGTGTGTCTGCATATCTGTGATCACAGACATGCAGCTTCCTCCACAGTGCATGAGGGACCGGTCCAAACAAAGCTGTCCATGCGCTGCTGCGATAAAAAAAGAAAAAAAAAATCAACAAACCCTTTCTAAACTAAATTAATATTCTAATAAATGCAGCTTTGTTCATATTTAGCATTTTCTATTAATACAGGGTGACCACACTTTGACTTAGAAAAATAGAAATACAGGCTAAAATGCATTACCTTGTAGAGGCTCCGAGTCCGCTTGCAGAAGTGACATTTACGTGAGGATGTTTCCTGGTCAGCTGCTGCAGCATCGAGGACGTGGTGTTGTGCTAGGCTAAATCCATTTTACAGTATTTACACTGGACTACGTTTTCCGCCTTACGAAGCGAAAAATGCTCCCACACCTTTGACGTTTTCCGTCTTTTTCATACTCCACCGGGGTCCACGTTGTCCGCCATTGCTTAAGAGAAGTTAAGTTACATTTGCTACCGCTACTCGCGTGTGCATTCGGCGCAGTGTGTATGTGCGTCACTTATTTTGGTCCGGGTGAAACATGATCCCGGGCGATTGCAACACCATGAATTAATTAAACATAAATTAAACGAAGCCTCGAGGCAGATAATTTGCCTCGAAGCTTTTTTGTACTCGAATTATTCGAGGTACTCGAGGAATCGTTTCAGCTCTAGTAGAGAGGTTGTGTTATCGAGTCAGTGTGTGTGTTCACTAGTTTATGATTGTGTTAATTTTGATAAACTATTGTTTGTGAAGGCTGTAAAAACTCCAGCCTGAGCAGATATCGAGTCCACGGGTTTCTAAATAAGTAAAACAAGCCTCTTATCTCCGTGCCTGGGGGCGTTTTGGGCAGCTGGAAAGACGGGACTTCTGGAACCCAAATCGGTGTCGGTACCAACTCACGGAGGTCCACGCTGGCCTCCAGAGACCCGCGGCGAGGTTAAAAAAATTAAATGCGGACTTTTTGAACTCAGATCATTGTCGGAACCATGTCAGAACCGCCGCCCGACCACCACAAGAGATGCGCCGCTCAGTGGGCCAGTTGAGATGGTTTCTGGATCAGAACCAGATCAGAACCACTGCGCGGACCTCGAGGAGAGGATGTGCTGCTCTTAAATATACCAGCGAGCCAGTCGAGCTGTTTTTGGGTCGGATCCAGCTCACAGTAGCGCGCAGAAGCTCCAGAACCGATAACAGGTGCGCTCTCTCTCTCTCTCTCTAAACTGCTAAACTACTCTACATGAATGGATATTAACTAGTATGAGACCGCTGACAGACGCTCATTAGTTTATTATTGTCAAGTATTAACGTTATAGCTGGCTTCTGGGTCGGAACCAGCTCACAGCAGCGCTCAGGACCTCCGTTTACCGCAGCGTCTCTCTTTCTCCCTCCCTCACTCTAAAGGGCTAAACTACGTTATGAACGGATATTAACTAGCACGAGACCGCTGACAAACTCTCATTAGTTCATTATTGTCAAGTATTAATGTTATATTAACTGACCGATACTATTTTAATTGTCTGCTACATGATAGTAATCTGTACAATATTGTGATGCTAGCACACGAGTTTAAGCTAACATCGTTAACTCACCAAGACACCTGCTGGATCCCCTGCTGCTTCTCCTCACATCACAGCTCAATTTCTCTCCTTTGGCCGATCGTTTCTCACTCTGGCTTGTCTCTGCTCTCTGAGACATGCAGCAGAGTCATATTTTTATGGTTTTTGTCCACCATAAGTATAATTATAAACGTTTAAAGTTTCCTCTGTGTCAGAGCCGCATTAGAATCCATATTTGTCTCTGGATTAAGCTAGCAGGACTCCCTTTTCTGACGTCACTTGATTTGGCAGAAAAAACATTTTCTCACAAAAATTACTCTAAAAGCCTAAATAATTTATGTATGTGTAAAAAACTTTTTAAAACGAGTTTCTATTATGTTTCTCTAAACATTGAGTCATGGGAGTCTCTAACTTGCAATTTGCTCTTTAACAGAGATTGCTTGAACGTTTTTTGGTGGTTTTAATTACACTTAGTTTCTCTGCTCCTCAGTTGTGTTTCCTGTTCGTCACAGCAGATAGTAATAACATAACGTAGTTCTGCACACCTATCGTGACACGATTCCAACTCATCAAATGTGGGACAGAGACTACTTAGTGTGGGACATGAAATTCTAATGCAACAAGATAAAGTAAAAACAACCTTCTATTCTGCCTTTTATCTCTAACATCACTGTTAAATATACATGTATACATAGAATTATTACTATTATTATATATTTAATGACTATTTGAATTCAACTTGAACAAGCAAACAGCAAAAGCTTTCATACTATTTCACAGTTCCTCTCAAGTTTTTAAATGTTGCCTATTTTTCTGTCATTTTTGTAAGTGTTTATGCAGCCTCTTGGCCAGGACTCCCTTGGAAAAGAGGTTTTGAATCTCAATGGGACTTTTCCTGGTTAAATAAAGGTTAAATAAAAAATAAAATTAAAAAAAAGTTACCACAACTTAACTCAGGCTCTTTGGACCTTCTACAGTGGCTCTGAATAATTTTAGCTGAAAAGATTTTAAAACATTTAACTCCTTATTAAAAATATAGGCAAATGAAGGCAACTGGACAACCAAAGAGGTCCAGTTGCCTTCATTTGAACCCCTTGGATCTTTTCAAGTTCCTTTTTTCCCCCAGAACTTTTAGAAGTTATTTGTTTTTGTGTAAGGAAGATGCTTTTTACTGACACACAATGTGGTAATTTAGGTGCTGTGGAGGAAAATAGAGAAACCAGCAAAGACACAAAGGCAGAAACAGTCCAAAGTTTGGGATCAAACATGCACCTACGTGCAGATTGGCTAATGCTAATGCTAGAGGGTAGCACGCTCACGATCTAGTGGGTTTCCAAAAAAACACAAGGATCGTAAAACTAAGAATGACTAAACTCTACAAGTGGAGGAAAAAACCCTACCATCCTGTTTATTCTTAGATGTCTGCAGCACTATGGATCAGAGCCACATCAGCTACTGGGAGTCACACTGTTGCTACGAGTCTGCTCAACACCACTAGAGGCAAGCCATTGTAGTATGTAGTTCATAAACGTTAAAAGTAAAAGAGAGTGACACTCAGCTGACCAAAGACATCAAAACAGCAATACTTGACTACATGAACAAAAGCTACAAAGACATTGTCACAGAGAGGCTTGTTAACATGGCTTCTCTCCTTGATCCACGTTTTCGTACAGAAAATTTCAGTGAGAGTGAGAGCAAAGCCATCAAAGTTCAGGTCATGAGTGAACTAGAGCAGGGGTTCCCAAATTGGTGGTCGGGACCACCAAGTGGATCCCCACAAGATTGTAGGGGGTCCCCATAATCTTGCCTTTTGTGAGGTTGTGAGGTTAGCAAGATTTCATTTGTAAAAATTACATTTATAAAATACCAATAACACACCCTACAGAATAATCAGAACTCCGTATACCGTAAATCCTCTAATACAGGCCCGGGCCTTTATTTACTCAAGCGCATCCTGGTTCAGGCCTTTATTGGAAGGAGGCCAGAATTAGAGGCAGGCCTATATTTCAATTTGAGCAAAATAAACTACCAGTAGAATGAAAAAAAACAAGATTTTGTGTCTATTTGAGCGGTGACTGAAGTCTCGCGTGCAAATCAAAAGTGATAATTGCTGGGTTTCACTCACGTGACCCTGCCGTTGCGCTGAACTCAAACAGTGGACAGGAAGTGTTTTGCTCTACTACAGGGATTCCCAAAGTGTGGTGCGCGCACCCCTGGGGGTGCGCGAGCTGCCGCTAGGGGGTGCGCGAGGTAAAAAGCGTAATGGCGGTGAATGGTGATTACAAAAAAAAAAAAAAAAAATTACACATAAAACAATGCCGCCAATTTGCCGCAAAGCCGATGCGCATCTGGGAGCCTAAGGTCGTTTATAAGAGCTCAGACTGTGGTAATGTTGCGCAATCATGTCCGTTTTATAAAAGATTGCGCAATGGTGGCATAAAGGAGGTATGGGGGCGGTCTCTGCGCTTCCGTGTATCTTGGACATAACTTGCTTTTTATTGCAATTGAAACCGTGCTCGTTAAGTTTTTATTTTCAGGAGCAGGTGTGTGTCCTCCACCATCCCAGCTGTCAGATGATCTGAGCTGCAGAAGCTCATGCAGAGACCATGAGTGCAACAGCGCGTCTGCCGCGGCCGCTTCCCCTCTCACTGTGCAGACGTGCAGCGGCAAAAATCAAACCCGTGTGCCGAACTAAATTAACTTGTTTAAAAGTGATGGAAACTGCATCCTGCAATGAAAAATACCGCGTGGAGGAAGCTCATTAAAACGCGTCATCACCGTGGATTTAATACGAGTTTTGAAGAACAAACTCCAGGCGGAGTGAGGTGAGTTTTATGGCTCACTGCAGAAATAAAAACACACGAATCAACATCAAACGCAGCTAATCTCCACTTCCACCCACTAGGAGCCGATGCGGCTAATAAATAAATAAATAAATAAATAAAATAATAAATATAATAATAATAATAATAATAATAATAATAAATCTCAACACGCAAAGTTGTGAGATTGTTTATTGCTTTTCTGCACTATTAGTCTGTTGAGAGTTTTAATTATTAAAATCTGTTATATGGTCACTGACAGCAGCTACATTTAAGTTTCACTTATAATCAGTCATCCTGGACATGATCATCCTGAGAGTTTTAGCTGAACACAGCTGCTGGACTTTTCTGGTTATCTTGAAGACATTTAGCCTCTCATCCTAGAGGCTCCTTCAGCTCCCAGACTTTGTAGGAGGCTGTGAGTTGAGGTCAGAAACAAACACACTGATGGTGCTGCAAGTCTCTCTTCTTTTCTTGGGGGGGGGGGGGTGCGTCAACACAGTCGGGACATAGAAGGGGGTGCGCGGCTAAATAATTTTGGGAACCGCTGCTCTACTATAAAACACAGCGTGACGGATGAAAGTGAGTGTTCTAAACGAGCTGGCACAGACGCGATATCTTCCTTTAGGTTATGACTCATTTAATTTTAAAAGTTGGACTTTTAATACATGCTGGAGGACTTACCCAACGCTGAAGCGATCGACACAACAAACTATCTCGTGTGGCAAATCTCATATTACACTGCAAACCAAAAGCCTTTTATGAGTCTGAAAGCCTATTTTATTTCAGGTTGGTTAACAGTTTAGAGATCCGGAGAAGCTTTAAATGACCGTTGTCTTGTTTATGCTCGTGAGATGTGCTATTTTAGTTACGTAATTAACTCCTAATGATAGTTAATGCTAACGGTGAGTACGTGCTAGGATCTACTTATAACTAACGTTTTATGCCGTTTTAAATCCACATTTCTGGTACATTTGTTTGATTTTATTAAGGTATTAATGCCACGCTACAACACTGAGCTAACTGCTAAAAACAAATTCAAGCATGTTTCAAGCATTTTCAAGGTAAATTTTCTAACTTTTCAAGCACCACACGACTAAGACAAAACAATACATAAGGACTCAAGAGGACAGTTTCACCTCACTATCATATGAAATAATTTATTACTGTTAGATAATAGGGATGATCTTATCACAGGATCAAAATTCAGGCCTGATCACATGATTTTAAATGATTGGAATCAGGTGAAAAAGATTAGCTATAACTTTGTAAAGCAACTAGCGTGACCTTAATTCATCCTCAGATAGAAATTTTTAAACAAAATTACAATGGCAGTGAGCTGCAGCTGTGGCCGCGCTCGGGAACTTTAGTTCTAGTCTGTTACCTTAAAACCAAACACCATGCTCTCCCAGTTCACAGCAGCAACTCAGACAAAAACACACAGCCATCTGACACTCAAAGATACACTAAAAGACAAGAGAAATTGTCTACGGACAGCAAAAACACAGCCAAGATAGCCATATATTAATCACACTGTATGACTCTCTGGTTGCAAACGTTGGTTTTTGCAGTCTCCTAGAGCCACGGTATGAGCAACAGTATGAGCCGTGTTGTGCAGGGAAGAGCGAGCCTGCCAGCCACAACATGGGTGCAGTCATGGTAATGCTTATCACAAAACACAGCCACATACTATTTAAACAATTTGAATTATGAGCAATGAGGCTATTATCAAACATATTCCTAATATTAACACATTTCTTATCAATGTTCTTCCTGACAGAGTGATGGTTTATGGCAGCTAATATGTGGAAATGACATGAAAACAGGAAGTTGAGCCCTGTTAAAAGACAAATTTCTGTTACAGTTTGGTTTCAGACAAATAAAGTATTCTATTAAATTCCAAGTTACAAATAAATAAATAATCTGAAAGGACAACTTGGATGTTTTCTACTTTCTTCTTATTAATTGAATGCATTGCTGAGGTATTGGATTGGGACTTGGTGTCAGACCTGTCAGAGTCTCAACCTCCAGAGCACCCTCCTCCAGCCAACCGGCATCCACCTCGGACTGCAACTCCCAGCAGCCCCTCGCCGGGATTCCCATCGTTCCCCACCTACGTCACAGACCGTGACTATATACGGAAGTCGGCTCCCCTTCACTTCACTCAGTCATTGTTTCTCTCAACTAAGAGTAAGTCTATTCTCTTTCTCTGGAACATCACAGCGCTCCCGTTTCCCTTCGGGTTACGCTCGGGTGTTCCTAGATTAAAACACGTGTCGGCTGCCTCCCAACGCTCGTTACTTCCGCGTTTGGGTTAGCCGCTCACGCTACAGCTCAACTCCCACCAGTCACCTAAGCCTTCTGACACTTGGTATCAAAATTCTATGACACTTCTGGAGTTGACAATTTAACACTGGTATTAGAGTTAATATAGTAACTCTTAACACTGGAGTTGACATTTAACACTGGTGTTAGAGTTAATATAGTAACTCTTAACACTAGTGTTAAATTGTCAACTCCAGAAGAGTTGGTTTTTGACACTAAATCAGAGTCAGAGACAGCGCTGCCCCTTTGTAGCAAGCCAAGATGGAGGACAATCAGAGTGTAAGTAATGAACGTGAAGTACATTATTTATTTAATGGCATCAAAGTATATTTTCTACCAAACTTCCAAAACTAATTTTAACTGTCGAGTTAAATTCGACAACAAAATTAACGTTTTCTTGTGTTTAGTTTAAACTGAGTTGACATTGTTTATCACCACATGTAGGCTAAGCTAGGAGTTAATTTATCTTAGTAGAAGTGACTGGTCTGAACTAGTTAGATTCACACTTTGACAAATTAAACAAAGTATTATATTAATTGTGGATGATGTGGCAGAAAAGCTTATAGGCCAATTTTTTCATAAAAGTAAATGGTAAATGGCCTGTATTTGTATAGCACATTCTTAGGGTTCTACAACGCCCCAAGGCACTTCACTACACAATCTGTCATCCACCCACACACACATTCACACACTGGTGGGGATGAGCTACAATGTAGCCACAGCTGCCCTGGGGTGCACTGACGGAGGCGAGGATGCCGAGCACTGGCGCCACCGGTCCCTTCGACCATCACCAGCAGGTTGGGTGTCTTGCCCAAGGACACGGTGGGAGCCGGGATCAAACCTGCAACCTTCTGATTAGTGGACAGCCCGCTCTACCTCATGAGCTACTGCTGCCCATATGTTCTTAAAAAAGTATGAAATTGTTCTTATTTTCTGAAAAAAATAAAGCAGTCGGTTAACTTTAGGCTAAAGTTTATTTTTATTACGTACAAAGGCAAAAGTTAAACAAAGAAGCTCTGTTCAAATGGTAGGTAAGGATGTTAATGTAAATTTAAACCAAACTGGGTTTGCTGCACATTACAGTTAGTGTTTTTCAAGTTTGTGGTTAATATCTTTCTTTTCTCTGCAGACCACCCCCCACACCACAGCCTACCAGGACCATCCAGACAATAAACAACAATAATGCAGAACACCTGCTGGGTTTAAACAAAAATAGTTTTACTTTAATAAAGTTTATTCATCATTTCAGAGGTCCACTGCATTTTTTCATTTAAATTTTGTTTAACTTTATTGATCCCAATGGAAGATGAATGTCTGGCAGCTTCTCCAGCACATGTAAATGGTAAATGGCCTGTATTTGTATAGCGCCTTCTTAGGGCTCTACAACCTCCCAAGGCGCTTCACAACACAATCAGTCATCCACCCATTCACGCACACATTCACACGCTGGTGGGGATGAGCTACATCGTAGCTAAAGCTGCCCTGGGGTGCACTGACAGAGGCGAGGCATGCCGTACACTGGCACCACCGGTTCCTCCGACCACCACCAGCAGGCCCAAGGACAAAACAACAGCGACAGACTGAGCAGGACGCGAACGTGCGACCTTCCAATTGCAAGGCGGCCACTTAACTCCTCTGCCACCATCGCATACATGACATTAGTGTTGTCACGGTACCAAAATTTCAGTATTCAGTACCGGTACCAGTGAAAATCCATGGTTCTCGGTACCAATTTCGGTACCAAACAAAAATTTTATTTAGACTAAATTTACCAATAAAAACATTAATTTTCCTGTAAAGTGCCTTGAGATGATATATTTTGTGAATCAGTGCTGTGTATAAGAAAAATGAACTGAATTACTATTGTACTCCTATCATAACATGTTTTTAATGCACTTTTATTTAATCAAAATGTGTTTTTGTTCATATATTTTTTGTAAACCTGCTAGTTATCCAGACAAGAACATCTAGTTAGAACAGCTTTGTTGACAAACTGATTTTAAGGACATAAACACTGACTGAGCCATACATTGTTGTTCATCTTCTGGATACACATTACAATCATTAAAAAAAAGAAAAACTCCGGTCTGTGAGCAGTCAACGCCTTTATATCATCCTGTTTGTTTGTTTGTTACCCTATTTAAACATATAGGAGATTTAAATAGTTAATAAAGACGATGGTGTATTCACACCACACTCTATGTAGTACTGATTCCAACACATATGCAAATTTTTTGAAAGCGACTAGTCTCAACGGTCATGTCGCATTAAATCCGCCTCCTATGTCACTGATCAGCGGAGGTGAGCGTCATGTCAGGATGTTCCTGATGACAAGCGCTGACAGAGGGATTCAGGGGCCTGTGCGACATCCTGTCAAGTTTTGGAATTAAAAATACAAGAAAGCATCAGAACGGGAGGTGCTGCTGGAGCGAAGCGTCTCTCCGGTCTCGGTCTCCGTGAGAGCGGGGCGGGGGTTGTGTCCGTGAGAGCGGGGGTTCTCCATGAATGAACTTTATTTACCACATCAGCTGGTCCACCGCTCATCATGACTCTGTGTTCTGCGGTGTTGCTTTAGAAGCGACTGCACATGCCCAGTAAATGCGCGAATCATGCGCATCAAGCACCCGGGTTTTTTTATTTTATTTATTTATTCTTTATTTAACCAGGAAGGTCCCATTGAGATTAAAAACCTCATTTTCAAGGGAGTCCTGGCCAAGAGGCAGCAAAAGTTACAGATACAACATTTTTTTCCAGTTACACAGACATGTTACGTACAGAATTACAGAAGGCAATTACAACACAGGTTTAGACGGATCCTCGGTACTACCGGTACCTATGAAATCTTGGTACCGTGACGTAGGGGTGGGCGATATGGAAAATAAATCATCACGATTTATTTTTTGCAAAATCACGATCTCGATTTTATCACGATTTTTTCCATTTCGACAATTCATACATTTTAGAAGTTATTTACCGATAAAATAGATCAATTTAAAACCATACCCCTTCACAGAAAATATGATAAAATATTTCAGACAGGGTACTGTTTGAATACTTGTTTTAATTTAGGTAAGAAAAATAGCAAATTTGTTCTATTACAATAAACATGATTAAACAAAAACTGCCTTCCATTTAAAAATCCATAATGGGTTTATATATTAGCTTTTAATGTCTTTGGAGTAGCTTTAGAGTCAAATATTTATGCCACAGTTCCAGGGCTTAGTTTATTTATTTCTTTGAACAAATAAGTTCAGAAATGTTGGAGAATGGACCAAGTTCTGTTTAATGGCATGTCTCAAATGTCCCGCAGGCACTTTTATTTATTATATATTTATAATTAATGAAAAATAATTTAACTTCTATTTAGAGGTGGCTCATAGCCTATCATCCAAAATATATTAGTAATTATTTCTTGTCCAGAGAAAAAAACATCTATCTAAATTCATGATGTGTTTGCGTTTGCATCCAATACAAGAGGATTACGCTCATTGCCTTTTTGGACTTGCTGCTCTTCGTAGATGTTTCCTACGAGGGAGGGGTTTGGCCCGTCTCTTCACAGGATAAACAAATGTCCGGTGGCAGCCACGGTGAAAAGGCTCGCTAAAATACGAACGAACGTCCCCAAATAATAAAAGACACGAAGCCAAATGCAAAGTTTAGAGCAGAACATTGACCCAGAGGTTTCCTGATTGAGCAGACGCGTGAGAATGTAATTAGCGCTTAGAGACGGAGCAAGCTAGCGGCTAGTGCTAGTGGCTAGCGCTACAATCGATTATGGTGTGCTTCTTCAACTATTAATAATTGTTTGTCATCATCTTAATGCATCGATTAGATTATTTTCTTCATCTCTACCGAGCACCCAGCTAAACAAACCAACACGCTGCCTAAAGTTATGATTGGTTCATCGGTGTGTCTGTCGTGCCAACAGAAGCGGACTAGCAAATGGCGTGACTCGGCTGAGAAAAAAAACAAAACAAATGTGTGCCGCGTTCAGAAATAATGGCATAGACGGGTGATAGAATGCAAATACACGGTTCTATGATCTTTGAGCTTTGGTAGATCGTCATCACTTTAAAATCCTTAACGATCTTATATCGTCAAATCGCACGGCCCTACCGTGACGTTTACATTTTTGTAGTACCGGGTTGGTACCGAAGTACCGGTTCTTTTGACAACACTACATGACATCGCATAGAAGATTTAAAAGCCTGATGGCTGCATACATTAAGGATTTGCTGATATCTCCGTTCTGCATTGGATTGAGTAGCCACATACAGGGGCGTAGCACCAAATTCTGGGCCCTAGGTACAAGCCATCTAGGTGGGCCCCCACGCTCACTTGTTTAATATTTCTCGTGCACATTTTTTGTCATGCTATAAGACAAGTTAATAAACATGATCTTAGTTTAACCTCTATATTGAGCAAATACAAATGCCAGCATAATAAAAGTGAAATCTCAGTGCTATCTGGAGAGAATGAGGGCCCTGCTGCTGCTGCTGCATCTAAAGGGCCATGTGGTTCAAGATGAATTAAAGGAAAAGTTCGCTTTTTTAGACATTAAGTTTTATGTGTTCCTTCACCCACCCAGTGCTCTGTAAACTTTGACCCATTTCACACACACCCCCCTGCTCAAAGATTTTCTGGGGAGAAGTGATTCATAAAGGTAGTTCTGGCTAGTTTCGGGGGCACTTTATCTGCGCCGTTTAGCCTCACAAAAGGATTAGCCTCTGAAAGCATGGCTAATTTACATCTCACAAACAAAGAGAAAAAAATTACAACGTCACATTACAACGGGACTATTTTTTGTCATTCGTATCCCTGCGCCGGTCACCGCAGCAGCTAGAACGGGCTCGTGTCTGGCTGCTAATCCTGGCTGTATGAGTGAAACAACAACTTCTAAAGTCACTTAAAAGTAGTTTTTCTTAAATATATCGAGCCATGGTGCGTACCTGCAGGTTCCCGGGTTGTAACAATAAGGATGTTACAGGATCACCTTTTCGGTTTGACACTTTTCCTGCTAAGGACGTTTCTCTAAGGCATCAGTGGCTTTTAGCAATCGGCTACTCCAAGGATACTCGGCTGGAACGAGTCAAAACCTTTCGTTTGTGCAGTGCACACTTCAAAGAGGATGATTACATCAGGAAAAAGTTCGGGAAAAGTGAAAGACTGTTTTTGAAGAGTTCGGCCGTACCAGAAATCTGGGTAAGTTTTGTTTTTAAAAAATTATTTATTCCGCTATGTCTGCCGTATTCATGCAATCATCTTCGCATTTTAGCGCATTATTTATGCAATCATCTTTACACCGATGGTTGATCATAGACTGCAGTAGCTTTGTCAACAATCTGTGTTGATGTGTGTGTTTTGTGTAGCAAATGCAATTCTTCATCCGTGTACTCTGGCTCATAAAGATATCCTAGTAGTAAAATAAGTTTCTTCTTCATCTGATATAGTGTTAAAATGAAATTCGTCATCAGATGAGACGGAGTCTGACATGTTTTCGGCATTCGGCAGTGAAACAGCTGACATACGAAGCGCTGTTTAATATCCGCGGGGACCGGCGCAGGGATACGAATGACAAAAAATAGTCCCGTTGTAAGGTGACGTTGTAAATTTTTTCTCTTTGTTTGTGAGATGCAAATTAGCCATGCTTTCAGAGGCTAATCCTTTTGTGAGGCTAAACGGCGCAGATAAAGCGCCCCCGAAACTAGCCAGAACTACGTTTATGAATCACTTCTCCCCTGAAAATGTCTGAGCAGGGGNCAGGGGCGTAGCACCAAATTCTGGGCCCTAGGTACAAGCCATCTAGGTGGGCCCCCACGCTCACTTGTTTAATATTTCTCGTGCACATTTTTTGTCATGCTATAAGACAAGTTAATAAACATGATCTTAGTTTAACCTCTATATTGAGCAAATACAAATGCCAGCATAATAAAAGTGAAATCTCAGTGCTATCTGGAGAGAATGAGGGCCCTGCTGCTGCTGCTGCATCTAAAGGGCCATGTGGTTCAAGATGAATTAAGCTTTGCTAATACTGATATATATTGTTACAATAATGAAAGGTTAAATTGACCAAGCACATGAAGGAGTACTTCTACAGGTATTCTGTAGTCAGTCTCTCTATCAGGGAGGAAATTCTTCCTGAAATTCCTCTTGTACTGTTTTTCCACTGATTCTGAGTCAGCAACTGTTTTATTTGTTAGGCTTAAAATATCTCTGACCAGGTCAATAAAAATCCTCTAACATATAAGCTGCCATGTTTGTTATCAACCTGAGCCTTGCTCACTGATTTTGATGGGCAAGGTTGACAGATAAAACAAAATCATGATGAACAAACATGAAATAATGAAATAAATGATAAAATATCTATAAATTAATTTTAATGAATTAAATATTTTTATGGTTCATGTAATTAAATATTTAAAATATTTAATGATACATTTATAAAATTAATTAATGCTTTAGCTATTTATTGAATTGTGTCACTTTTGGCTCTCCATACCTTGCAACAAGAGCTCATGTAATAATTAGACTATGCCTTTTTCTAGCTTTCATTATGGGCCATCGTTTATGGCCTTAAAGTCAGTTACCTCCATGTGGGCAACTTTACCTTACTAGAGTTAAAGTAGATCATCATCTGGGATTAACAAGACAGTTTTTGAGGTCTGTTGCATTCAGGTGTTCGTATAGCATGATGACACTGGCAGCTTCACATTCCTGAGATTACCAGGAATCCATCGATACCAAGTTTGTCCTGATCCATGAGTGGGAAGGAGCTGAAATATCCACACAGAGAGAACCTGTTTTTACTGCGAGGTCCGCGAAATTATCGGCGGCGGCCGCGGTAATAATTCTAATAATACTAATGGATTTATAACTGATCTTGATGGTGAAACTAAAGGCGTTTAACACTGAACATGAATGCAGCTTTCAGTCTGAGAGCTAATATCAGCTCAAACTGGGTTCTGTGCTGCTGCTGCTGCTCACCTCTCTTCTTGAAAATCCCATACTTGCTGCTGTTCAATTAACTTTTTCTCCTTCTTTTCTTTTCTTTTTCATTTCTTTTCTGGAAGCCAGGTTTCCCTTTCTTGGGGAAACACATGACTTTCTCCTGCCTCCAGCTCTGGCTGTCTGCGATATCAATGTCTCATAGCTGTAGATGCGGGGTGCAGCCCCTGGCCGCAGGTGTGGACTAAACCACTTTGCACATTTTTAAGGGGTGATAGATGCCTCAGAGACAATTCAGTTATTACTTTAAAGGCAAAATTCTGTTTTTTAACCTCTTTATCCAGGTAAAGGAATGTTTATAAAGACATTAAGTTAATCGGGGGAAAAAAACCCACAATAAAACATTTTTATTCAAGGCTGTCTCAGGGCCCCTCCCTGCAGTGGGCCCTGGGTAAACGGTACCCTTTTTCCCCCCAGTCCGACGCCCCTGGCCACATACCACCACCGCTGTGTTATAGGGTGGTTGATCTAAAAGTGTGCTTTGGAACGTAATTGTAGGTGGTTACTTTGATGAATCCTCATAAAATATAGAGGTATTCAACGAGAGGTGATATTCCATATAAATATGAATTATCACTCGTATTGAACCTCTAATATTTGATTGATGATGAAAATAGGTACTTTGGGGTATGTCAGGGATCCAACACTTTATAATATTTTGACAAGGAGGCAAAAATATAGTTTATAAAAATCAATTTATTACTATATTTCTAATTCTGAATGATGATGCAGGACAAATGATTATAAATGATGGTTCAAGGTAATATCAACTGGAATCATGGATTAACAGTGATGGAACATGATATATTGTATGTTTTAAAATGCCTCATTAAGGATCTTAGGAAGATTGTGATGTCTGGGTGATCAAAATAAGCTTGCCGTCTTTGTTGTTTAGGCTTAACAAATTATCAAATTAATAAGACTACTAATAATAATGTCCGATGCTAGAGCAGAGCTACGAACCCGGGTGTATGACCCTGTCCACCACCGCAACCCGAACTGTGGTCGGCCCTATGAACGTAATACGTTCCATTGTGGCAGGGGACAAAGCAAATGAGATATTATATAAAGGGAAAAGCTCTGCAGTAGCTCTGTTGTCATCAGGATCTAAGTAGTACAGAGAGACCTCACCTATGTGGACCGCGGCGCCACAAGGGACGGACACCCACAAGGACTGGGGTGGCAGATCAACCCAAGTGGAGATGTTGTGGCACTCATAGAAAACGTCGGCCTCCAGCGCAGGGGTGTTGACTAACCAGCTCAGGCCAACGACAACTGCAGTGGTCTTTAAGACGTGAGACCGGGGGGTCACAGTCATAGGACATTTAGACTCCCTCGTCATTGCCCCAATACCACACAAACTTGCAGCATGTCACGCAGAAAAGGGGTGCAAAGGAAGTGAAGGTCACGAGTGAGCGAACACACGTGCAGGTCAGGGACCAGAAGGACGTCCGGCGTGTCATCGTGAAAAGCAAACACTGGTGGCATATGCAATACATGTGTCAAGACTTTACAAAAGTAACATTATCTGTCAATGTATGTAAAGGAACGCAAAAAAAACTTGTTTCAGTTAGATGGAACAAGACTTTGATCAGTTATTTAATAGTTTGATGTGATCAGCTTCACCACAAATTAAGTCATTTTTATGTTGCTGTAATAACATTTTTACTTTTAAATTTCTAACTTCTAATATCTAACTTTTGACAGTGAAATAAAAGGCATGTTCTGAATCTGCAGTTGCAGTTACACACATCCTTTACAGGGCGCTCTATCAAAAACAAGCGTGAATCTGTAGCAGGCATGAATCTGTGGTTTCCGTGTCTGCATGATGAGGTCTATGGCTGCAGCTGCCTGCTTTTGTTGCATGGCCCCAGGCAGGCGCAGTTCATCACTTTTACCTGACGCAATCATACCTATTTATCAATCATGGTATAATGTTAAAGTAATTTACTTTAGAAATACATTATGACTATCTCACTGGCAATCTTCCAGTGAGATACCGCAGAGGATTTTTACAGCGTGTCCTAGGGTATTTTACAACAATTAAATATGCAGTATCCTTCCAAGAGTGACACTCAGTGTTAAGTCACCGTTAACCATGCATCATGCTGGCAACAGTGACGCCAGTTTGTTACTGTAAACCAAACAGGTAAAATCTAACAGTGTAAGCAGCTCCGTAGACCGGAAACTATCTTGTTTTTTTGCTGCGCTATTTAAAAACATCGGATTTTCCTAAGTTCAGCTGTGGAAATCCTATTTTTTATCAGCTGAGGTTTTAATACTTTTTTACACGTCATTCAAAGGAGACTTGCCTCTGGCCAGCAATTTTAAGAGGGAGCTAGAGTCTGTCCCCGAGGTCAATGGGTGAGATCAGTACATAGCTAAAATGACTTTGTGTACAGAAATTTTAAAATTTATTGCACATGTCACTTTACAGACGCATCATTCAAAAAATGTATTATTCTTCAAAATACTTCCACTTTAGGATTTTTAGCATAGGAAGTTATTGTTCACTTTATTGTTGAGACAAAAATAATCCATATGGAAATTTGCAAAGTGATGTTCCTGATTTGAAAGTCTTTCTGCCATACTTGTTTCTCACTGAAGTGCATTTATTACAGCTATTTTAATCTGAAAAGTTAGTTTTTCCCTCTATGTATTGCATTATGTTGTACGTACTTTCATTCTGTAAACCATACTTTTATATCTTTCTTCTTTCTATTTTTTTTAAACTAGGACGCCCACTAAAGAACAGTTTGCTCCCTCTCAACAAGCCGCGTACAGCCAAGCACCATCCTAATGTTTCTGTCTCCAAATGAAGCACAGTGAGACAGTAGTGACGTGTCGGTCGCAAACGAAAAGGCTCTCAGAGCCAGCTCGTTGATGTGACGATATGAGCCGACGCCCTCTTGAAGGAGCCGGAGTGACACAGACTGTACCTAAAGACCCCCAAGCCGCTAAAACCTGCAAAATGTGCGTGCGAGGTGCATGCGCACACACGCAGAGTGCCTCTGATTGCCGTAGGGAGGAGGGTGCAGCGCACCTCCGATCGCTGTGAAAGAAAGGAGAGAGGGCGGCGCACAAAATGCCTGTGACAAATATTACCATAGATATCATATATATTGCTAGATGCCTTACATGCGCTGTTCGTCAATTGGACGAACGTCCCTACGCGGCGGCCATCTTACTAGCGACAGCTGCCCCCTTTCATAACATTGGTGTCAATGGTGCATGTACTACTTAAATAACTCTAACTTGCTCAATTTTCAAACGGTTTGGTTTGTTATAAACACCAGAGATGTGGCTGTAATTAATTAATTTAAAAATGTTAAAGTATGTCCTATCAAGCCTATGTGTTATAAGGTTTGTAATAATGTAAACCGTTTGTAAATCCGTTAATATTTCATCGAGTTATAGAATAGAATAGAATAGAATTTATTGATCCCACAGTGGGGAAATTCACTTGTCACAGCAGCACCATCACTCAAAGGGTAATTAGAAGAAAGATAAAAACAAGGGCACATGTATATACAAATAGGCAGTAATCTAGTATTGTAATCTTAGATCACTAAAAAACCACAAATAAAAGATAAAAACAAACTTGGGTACCAACACTATGCAGCATACCGTAAGACACACAGACAAACAATGTGAATCTGGTTATGAGTGTTTTTGTGTAAGTTATCACTCACCTTCCATCTGCTACCATTGAGAGCGGAGCGTCTGCTGTCCGAAGTAAGATGGCCACCTTGTAGGGACGCTGTCGACTCCCAGTTAAGGCATCTAGTAAAATACATGATATCTATGATTATTACACTATGGGACAATATTGGTGGGGACTAGTGTTGTCACGGTACCAAAATTTCAGTATTAGGTACCGGTACCAGTGAAAATCCACGGTTCTCGGTACCAAACAAAAATTTAATTTAGACTAAATTGACCAATAAAAACATAAATTTTCCTGTAAAGTGCCTTAAGATGACATATTTTGTGAATCAGTGCTGTATATTAGAAAAATGAACTCATTTACTATTGTAAACTCCGGTCTGTGAGCAGTCAACGCCTTTATATCATCCTGTTTGTTTGTTTGTTACCCTAATTAAACTTGTAGGAGATTTAAATAGTTAATAAAGACGATGGTGTATTCACACCACACTCTATGTAGTACTGATTCCAACACATATGCAAATTTTTGAAAGCGACTAGTCTGAACGGTCATGTCGCATTAAATCCGCCTCTTACGTCACTGATCAGCGGAGGTGAGCATCGTGTCAGGACGTTCCTGATGACAAGCACTGACAGAGGGATTCAGGGGTCTGTGGGACATCCTGTCAAGTTTTGGAATTAAAAATACAAGAAAGCATGAGAACGGGAGGTGCTGCTGGAGCGAAGCGTCTCCTGTCGGTCTCCGTGACAGCGGGGCGGGGGGGGGGGTCTCCATCGGGGCGGGGGTTCTCCGTGACAGCGGGGCGTGGGGGTCTCCGTTGGGGCGGGGTTCTCCGTGAATGAACTTTATTTACCACATCAGGTCCACCGCTTGCCGTCACTCTGCGTTCTGCGGTGTTGCTTTAGAAGCGACTGCACGCGCCCAGTAAATGCACGAATCATGCGCATCAAGGATCCGGGTTTAGACGGGTCCTCGGTACTACTGGTACCAACGAAATCTTGGCACCGTGACGGTAACATTTTTGTAGTACCGGGTCGGTACCGAAGTAACGGTTCTTTTGACAACACTAGTGGGGACAAATCTGTAAAAGAGGAGGAAAGAAAAACAAACAGCACTATAGAAAGGTGAGGAAATAAGTGAAAATAGGACAGGCACCAAGATTTGGACACATTTTAACTACAGTAACAATTAAAAGGCAGAGTGTGGAATATGCAAAGGGAAAATATATCCAGCAGGCTCTATAGCAGGGGTTCCCAAATCAGGGGTAGGGAACCCAAATGGGGTCCCCATAATTTTGTCTTTGCTGAGGTTGTGAGGTTAGCAAGATTTTATTTGTTTAAATTACATTTATAAAATCCTAATAACACACCCTACAGTATAATCAGAACTCCATATAAAAGTTACAACCAGGGTCCGAAATTAACAGTCGCCACTCGCCAAATGCGAGTAAATTGCTCCACTTGGCGAGTAAAATTTGGAGCGCTATCCGCCACATGGCGAGTAAATGTTTACACCAAATTAGTTATGTTTATCAGTCCTCTTCGATGGATTTCTGTGACGCTCCTCTCCCGCCTGCATGCGACGTACACAGGCGAACGCAAAACGTGAGCGCCACACCCTACGTCATTTTCGCCTATCCCATTCACTGTTTATCAAGGTAGCGGTTAGCTTCGTGTTAAAACTAGTGGCAAAATGTGGAGGTTTTTAACTACAGTCAGCCAGCCTTCAAAACGAAAACTCGTGGAACTGGAAGAAAAATCACCAGGACCAGTGGCAACCAGAAGATTTAATGAAACGTGGCGAACTGTGGCTGCATTATGAACCAGAATATGCGCAAATGAGCTGCACTGCTTGCAGTGGCGGCTCGTCCATAGGGGGCGCTAGGGCCAGTCTCACAGGAAGGAGAAGAAGAAGATAGGAATCACAAAATATATTTAAAAAAACATAAAAAGTAAACTAAACGATCTATACATCATATGGACTAAGTGCTGTGTGTAATCTGTGTTTAATAATGTTCTTTTTACTTTTAACACGGCCGAATCGTCGACGTACTTGTCACGTGTCCTCTCGCGGGCGCAGCAATCTTTACCATTGACTTAATATGGGCTAACTGGCGCATGTGCAGTGGTTCCCCAAACCGTCCACAACGAGAAAGAATAGGAGAGCGTTTGGTCGCCGCCTCACCGGGTGAATTCTGCTCAGACCAGGGGGAGGAGATCGCTCATTGGTCAGGCTGTTCACCCCGCCCAGAGGCGAAAACTTTCCACAGGCTAGCGCGTCGTGCTAGTTCAGTTGTTTGTTGTTGTAGCTGCTGCCGCGCACACCTTAACTATGGAGAAAACAAATACAGTTGCGTCTTTGAAAAGTGAGCCGTTTAGTAGGAGGACACAACAGGACAAATTTGGCCTTAAAGAGCTTGGACCCGACCAGCCGAACATTAAAATAAAGCAACAAACGCAGGACAGAGGGAGAAGTTACACAAGGACATTTTCCCAGCAAAACAATGCCAGCAAACAGTCTGATCAGCTCAGCTTTTACGTTGGGATATAGAACTTCACGAACCGAGTGGATTTTTTTTTCAATCCCCAGTGAGCCGTAGCGGATGGCTGCTCATACTGAGCCAGGATCCTCTGGAGGTTTCTTCCTGTTAAAAGGGAGTTTTCCTTCCCACTGTCGCTAAATGCTTGCTTAGTATGAGGATTGTACCAACACAATGACACTAGTCAGTGTCTTGATGCAATCTGCTGGGTCCCTTATATAGGAAACTTTTTTACTGATTGGCTTATGAACTGAACTGTATTGGAATGTTTACTTTGTGAAGTGCCTTGAGACGACTCTTGTCGTGATCTGGCGCTATATAAATAAACTGAATTGAATTGAATTGAATTGAATTTTAACTACACCACACGGATTATCACCATAACCTGCAGGTAAGCCTCATTTTAGCTTTTGGCTTCAGGAAATTAGCATGCTGCCTCGTTAGCGGCTAGCACCGCTCCATACGGTTTGAACTAAGAGTGGTACTGCTATTCTTCTTGTTTGTGAGTCTGGGCTTTAATCTAAACGCCTGCTTCTGTGGATATCTTGCGTTGTGTCACTGTGTTTTTCTGGATACGTGTAGCGTCTATTTTACGGCCTCACGTTTATCTACAGCTTATTGGGTGTTGCTAGAAAGTGGATTCTATTGATTAGATTAGCCTACTCCCCTTAAGCGTGTGTGCAGTTTGTGTAATATATGGGTGAATGGATGAATATTAAGAATGTTTTGTCAAAGATAACTTTTTGAACAACTTTGTTGCCGGAAGTGCTACTGTGACCGTCAGTTGTGTGACGATGATGCATAAGAATCAATGGTAATTTGGCGTCCCCTAGTGGTGATATGTGGTTAGCACCCCACCCAAAAAAAAAGTCACCAGCCGCCACTGGTCATAGGACTGACTGGAGGTCCAATATAAGCCCTGACATACTTTCAGATATGTTGCGTTTTGTGTGTGTGAGTTCTTCAATAATGACACACTCTATAACTTGAGGAGACGGTGCTCTTTTAATCTGTTAGCTTAAATAGATACATGCACGCCGGTTGCCTCCGGAACTCTCGTTCCCGTGTGCCCATAAACACTTCCAGGTCACTCATAACTCGCCTCACTTAACCAAACAGACAAATAAGACAACTTCTATTTGTTTTTATCATTAAAAGATATTCTCGTGGTGTAGCTGTGTTCTCCAGAGATCAGGGACAACAGACATAAATACGTAGACGCGCCGTGGACTGGTGCAGCCGTAGTGGCCAGCCGCCATCTTAGATGGGTCTCCATTCGCCCCCAGTGCATTTATTTCTACTGAGGAAGGTGCTTACCCAACTAAAAAACACATTTTATCAAGCTTTTTCCACAAAGTCAGACACATGGTATGGCATGATAATTAAAACACAATTAAACAAAAATAAATTAAAATATTAAATCTCATTAGGTAGGCTAGAAAAGTCCCACATGATCTGTTTTCAATAGTGACCCGGTTGTTGCAACTGTAGGCTGTAGAAAAAACAGGCATAGTAGCTCACCCTGCGTTAACTCCAGTTGGGTTCAGAGCGTGAGGGACCCATCCAATATGGCGGCGACACTGTTACGCTCTCCAGCGTCTACCTATTCATGTTTATGTGTGTTACAGCCCATGGCTGTTTGTGTTTCACATATATTATTTTCTCCTCTGGCTTCCTCCCTTCCAGTGTGTGTGTGTGAGAGATGGCACGCCACACCTGGTCCCTCTCCCCCTGATTGGCTCTACCAGCTGACCCCAGTTGCAATCAGGCTGGCTCAGCTACAAAAAGCCAGCCTGTCTTCAGTTCAAGGGGGGCAGCAGGACAGAGGTTCTCTGGGCTGTTGTCTCCCTGGTGGCTTTTTGGTTTTGAGTTAAATAACAACTTGTCTCTGTTTTTATTCCCCTTTTTAGAAGAAGACTGAGGTCTCAAGGGGAATACATTTTAAAGCTAAGGCTAACATACCCGAGACCTTTTTGGGGAAATTATTCAGGTCTCTACACATAAGTGTTCAGGGTCAGCAGAGACCCCCAGTCTCGTTGTTATCGTTTTGCCACCGGTTTAGTTACTCATCTTGTGTTTATTGTTTAGTTCCCTTGGTAAATAAATGGTTTCACTTATTTTTGCACCCGAGCATGTGTCCTTCATTGTTACCCTGGTTACCTAGACGGCCAGGTCTGTAACAATGTGGGACTACCAAAGGCTGTAATGCTGTTGCACAAAGACTGTCAGAAGCAGGAGGCCAGATTTCATGGACAGAGAAAACAAGGAGTCTTACTAGATTTCAATAAAAGTGTTCATAAAAAAAAATTTAAAAAGTAAAAAAAAAAAAAAATCAGAAATTACTAAAAAGTTGTTTTTCTTATTAATGATGTTTTAATTATGTTTTCACTCCTCTCTGTTTGGATCAAAAATAATATTATAGAATAACGTGCTTTGGGTAGATATAAATCATTTAAAATTTTGGCCGGTAAAAAATATGCTTGGCCGGTAGATTTTAGCATCTACCGGCCAATTTGGCCGATGAGTCAAAAATTTAGTTTCGGGCCCTGGTTACAACTCTGTATGTCTGTAAAGTTTGCAAATTATCACATTTAACGTGTTTATGCATGTAGGAGTTGGGGTTGGGGGTCCTGGCTTGTCTTGGACACAGGCAAGGGGGTCCCCAAAGAAAAGAATTTGGGAACCCCTGCTCTATAGTTCAAAGTTAATGAATATTTTACCTGCAGTTTTTTTTTTCATTTAAATTTTGTTTTTGTAACACTCTGCTTCATGTTGAATAAAATAAGTTATTTAAATATTAAACATTTGACATAATGTATATATTGTAGATTAGTAATTCAGTTTACACACAGCTTTGCATAATTTCTGGTGATAACAAAAAATGTGAGGAGCTGTTTGAGAGCCGAAAGAGCCGGTTCATTTTAATGATCCGAGACGTAAGAGAACCGGTTCTCTTAGAAGATCCGGAGTTCCCATCACTGTGAGACAGAGCTGAGATCTGCTGCACCACTAGAGGCTGACAATTTTTGCTCACCTGCTTTCTGTTGTTAGGCTCTGAGATGCTCGAAGACATGAATCGAGGGGAAGTAGAGCGCTGATTCGGAGCTCCCAGTTGAGCCCCAATTGAGTACGTCGCCGAGGCGTACTGTTTCAGGCCTTAAAATAGAAGAGAAAGAATCCCGAAAGTGATTTTCAGTTGGTTTTCTTTGGTTGAACGCATCAGGCTAATGAACATCATCATATTTATAGTATATTGTGTACTGCTTAGTGTCACACAAAGGTCTAATAAACCAAAAGTACTAAATATTGGCCTTTAAAACATGTTTTCTCACAACATAACCGATAACTTACGTAGCTAGCTAAAGTCTTAACGCTAACGGCTGTTACAGAAGTAGAAAACCCGGCTTCGTCGAACTAACGACTCATAAAAATAAAATAAAATGCTTCAACAGCTCACAAAAACAATGTAGGATTGCCTATAAAATTTCTTAAACAATTTACAGATTACAAAAATATATTTTTTGATACCAGAAGACGGTGAGAAGTAGTTTTCGGTTGCGTCTCAGTGGCGGTCTTCAGTAAGGAGGATGAGCGCGAGCGCGAGGGGCTCTTGGCAGCGGTTTGTAGCACGGGGCATACCATATATGGAAAAGGTGCCATTGCTTTCCGGAACTGAAGGGGGCGCTATTACTTATGTCAACTGCGGTATCTCAGTTTTGTTTTGTTTTAGTTAAAACCGTATATATAAGATTAAATATATATATATATATATATATATATATATATATATATAAGATTAAAACCAAACATTAACTAGTTACAATTTAAATATTTTTTGTTCATTCGTTTTACTTTTATTCCACGTTATTTTCAACACAATATTTTTGAAATATTGTTAAACAAAATGTATTTAAGAAACAATTTATTTTTTCAACCATCATAGTTTCATTTCTAGCTTCCGAATAAAAGGGCTAAAGGGCAATTCCAAATAATTTTTCTATTTCTTGAGTCTCTTTACTCAGCTCTAATTTTAAAACTACAGTACTTAAACATTTCAAACCAAGACTAGATTATTCTCCATTAACAGCAGTGTCCTGAAACCCCAGTTTGTGATTTATGAACCCTTTACTTAATTTTTGAGAGTTTATTGAAAAGCATAAGCTGTAGTTTTTTGGAATCTTGACCACATTAGAACTGGTCCAGCTCAAAATCTACAATATTTAAACACTTAAAACGAGACTAGATTATTCTATTAGGGCAAATTAATTTGTATCAATATTTCTACACTAGATGCAGACATAGGACAGAATTAAAGAAGCCTTAAGCAGGATTAAAGTTTAGACTTGTCTGTTAATGTATGGGTGAGTTTAGTGGTTGCTACAATAAAACAGGTTCTAGTTAAACAAAATAAAAAGTGTAAAACGTCAAACATTTTTATTAATCAGCTTTTGTTGTAGTTCAGAGAATTGCAATCTCTATTTCTGCCCTCAGCTGCAAAAGGAGCTCCTCTCACCCTGCAAGAAAAGACATTCAGTTATAAAGGATGAATCTTTTTCTTTTTTTTTTTTTACATGAATAACTATGTTCATCTTTCTTTAATCACTAATTCTCTTATCTCTCCTCCACCTGGCCACGCTCACTGTGCCTCAGTCTGGGTTTTCCAAACCATTTATCAATTATAAATGACATGTTAAACAGCTTTTTTTTATTTGTTGGGAAGGTAGTCCACACAGAAGGGGTCTCACTCCCAGAAGGAACAATAGCAGACATTGAGGACAGCAATAAACATGCTGGTGAAGGTTCTCAGTCATCCAGGTCATGGTAATCCAAGGGGTTCAAATGAAGGCAACTGGACTTCTTTGGTTTCTTGAAGACGTTTCTCATCCGAGGAGCTTTGTCAATTCTGACTGGAATATGGGAGGGTCGATCTTATAAACAGTTATGCCTTGCCAGTAATCAGATATGCCGCAGGAATAATAAGCTGGCCAAAGGAAGAAATACAGACCACAGATGTTAAGGCATGGAAACTCCTAACCATGCATGGAGGGTTCCACCCCAAGTCCAGCACCCTGAGACTGTCCACTAGCTGTAAGGAAGGATGCCGAGGACTAGTGAGTATGAGAGCCACTGTCCAGGATGAAACAGCCAAGATCCATAAGTACATCAAGGACAAAGCCCCAACAGATGACGTGCTCAGTGAATGTCTCAGACAATGGTGAACAGAAGAGGAGGTGCTGGAAATACCATCATGGGAGGACAAACCCCTACATGGGATGTATCACCAACATATAACTGAAGTGGCTGAAATCCTACCAATGGCTAGAAAGAGCTGGTCTGAAGGACAACACAGAGGCACTCATCATAAGGTGTGGAGACCCTGCTGCAGAGGCAGGTGAAGCTGTGGCAGACAGGTATGATGGGCTGCACGGTGGAGGTCAACGAGAGCTGACTGAGAGATGCTGCTCACACCGTTGCTCCTAAAAATGAGATCTACAACAAAAATATTAAAATGTTTTAGAAATCGTTATGATTCTTACCATATTTACAGTTTATGAGCCATTGTGATCTTTTCATGTTTTAGCAAAACATTAAAACAAGCAACATCATGACTTTGAAGAAGAAAATGACCTGCCTGTTCAGAAAAACTCCAAAGTGAAAAGCAAAGGGAAAAAAAAAAAAATATATATATATATATATAATGGCTGAAGATTTTATTTTCCTCTTTGAATTGTGAGTTCTATTTAAGGTGATGAGAACTTCAATTTAATGTAGGCATACAGTAATAATATTAATATTGCAAAATTTATAACAAAAATTATTTAAAAAAAATTATATAAATATTTAAATTTCTATCTAAACAATGTAATTTAATTTAAATATAAATTTCACTCATCATTTTTGGTCAAACTTACAAGGAGCCACCTTGACTTAGACCATAAATATAAAGTATTTTAATTCTTTCAATAACATCTTATGAGCTTTTCTCTCTGTCTAATCTCTTATGGTCATGTTGGGTTTGTTGAACTAAGATTTCTGTTATTAACTTTGTCTCTTTTTCTCTGCAGTTTGCTTCAGATTGACCCCTCCAAGTTTCCAGTTCCAGGTTAATTCAGCAGTTTTTGTTTATTGCAATGGTCTTTTTGCACATATTGGAACTAATTCATCACAGAAACTATTCATGACATTTATCTGAATGACTCCCTGTAAAGTGAAAAATGAATTTGAGTAATGTTAAAATTTAAACTGACATAATAAAATCATCATCATCATCACCATCATCATCAGCAGCAGCAGCAGCAGCGGCACCATCATCATCATCATCATCATCACCTTCATCATTATCATCAACATCATCACACCATCATCATCATCAAAACCATCATCACCATCATCAGCACCATCATCATCAGCACCACCATCAGCAGCAGCAGCAGCGACACCATCATCACCATCACCATCATCATCTTCATCATTATCATCATCATCACACCATCATCATCATCATCACCATCATCAAAACCATCATCATCATCATCATCATCAGCACCATCATCATCAGCACCACCATCAGCAGCAGCAGCAGCGACACCATCATCACCATCATCATCTTCATCATTATCATCATCACCATCATCAAAACCATCATCATCATCATCATCATCACCATCATCATCATCATCACCATCATCAGCACCATCATCATCAGCACCACCATCAGCAGCAGCAGCAGCGACACCATCATCACCATCACCATCATCATCATTATCATTATCATCATCATCATCATCATCATCATCATCATCACACCATCATCATCATCACCATCAACACCATCATCATCACCACCATCATCAGCACCATCACCATCATCATCACTAACACCATCATCATCATCAAAACCATCATCGCCATCATCAGCACCATCATCATCATCAGCAGCACCATCATCATCATCACCATCATCATCATCACATTTATAGATCTTGCTTGATTTTTTTGAAAACATTTTTATTTTTAATCACCTTATGAGTGCTTATATTATTTTCTTATTTTTCTGCCACGTGGTAAGATGAGATGGATGATAAAATCTCTATTACAGTTTTTCTCCATTGGTTTGGCCCATTTCTTGAAACAGAAATGACATTCTCAAAAAAACATGGACAAACCTCCAAACCTCTTGGCAAATGTTCACAACACTATAGCTCACCTGCAAAAGCTCATATCTCTTCCAAAACGGTTAGGTCAGGCTTCAATCTAAATCCCTTTCTCATTTAAACAGTCAGTGTCTCCAAAATGGCAAAGATCCTTCTCAATAGCTTTGGCTCATTTCTCGACACAGATCGGACATTCTCATCATTTTTGGTGCTTTTGTCAAAATAAACCTGGATGGTTGATCACAACAACATGGTTCACCTGCAAAAGCTCATATCTCTCCTAAAACAGTTCACTCATGTGTCAAAACTACATTCCTTTCTAATCTGAATAGTCAGTGCCCCCAAAATGCATCGTCCCTTTGGCATTGTGTGAGTGCTGCCATACAAAATGTTTAGATGTTTTGTCACTATGGCAGAGGACCAACAATATACAATGATGTATGATATAAGTATCATAATGATAATTGTATAATACAGTAAACTGCAGTTTTCTGTTGAAATTGTTGAAGTCAGATGAAGCAAATACTGATTCTGAAATCAGGAAAAGGAGGTATTGAAACCAAATAAGTGAACTACTGCTTACTGTGATTACAGGTAAGGTTATAATGAGAGACAACCAGTAACTGACTTACATTTACATACTGGTACCTCAGCTCCTTCACTCTGTCAGAGTTCCTCTCAAATGGTACCTTGTAGATTTGTTTCATTGTCATCTGATGCTTCTTCAAAACCCGGTCTATTGTGGAGATGCTTATTGTGTTTATATTTATAATCTAGTTTCCCCTGACTGTCAGTGACTGTCATCAATGTATCAAATATTCAAAGAAATTCATATATGGTATTCATGGTACTATGTTCTTGACCAGTTTTGACAATTGAACAGACAGTTGTGCATGCGAGTCCTTATACAATGAAATCATGCTGACATGTTTTGGAGAGAATGATCATTGGACTGAGAATCAACTGATCAGTTTAGATCTACAAGATCATTTGAAAAATGTACTAAATGTGGGCTAACTGTATAACTGTAGGCTACTTGTACTTAATCATTTGCAAAGATGCACTGAGACAATTGAGACATGTACTAAGGCATTTGCCGTTTGATTAAATGAATGAGAAATGCCATTCTGTTGTGAACATTTGCCAAGAGGTTTGGAGGTTTGTCCATGTTATTTTGAGAATGTAATTTCTGTTTCAAGAAATGAGCCAAACCAATGGAGAAAAACTGTAATGTCTATTCATCAAAAAAAAGTGATTCCAGCTCTACTTCTTACTAAAAAGGATGACATGAGTTTGAATGCAGAATGTGTAAATTCAGCACCAACCACACGGTGTCAGCAGAGAGTTTTGGCACGCTCATGACGTTTACACCTCTGGAAGGTGAACAAATTGCCTCAAAACAAACACTGGAGGACTTAATTGAGAGACAGCCACGATGACAGCCAGCAACCATAGACATAATAATTGTCTATGGTTATCGTGGCTGTCCGTGACTGCCGCCGGAAATGAGGTGTCTGTAGCTGGCTGTTCGCGGCTGCTGCTGGCTGTTATCGTGGCTGTCCGTGACTGGCAGCCACCGCCACGATTTGAGCTCGGCCCTACTGGATCATCGTTTGATTTCATCAACTGCATTCCATCTCTGGATTCGCTCAACAAACAGGAAACACTCGGCCTACAAAAACGGGATTGATATCTGAGTCAGCCAATCAGATTTCAAGTAGACCTCCGCCCAGCCAATAGCATTAGAGAAGAAAGGCGGGACGTCCTGTAATGTGATGCAAATTCGACTGTCAAGGCTGTTAGTCCCACCTTTTTGTGTTTCCCGCACCGTCAATCAAAATAGAAAAAAAATCGACCCGAATTCACCGATCAACACTAGCCCGCCTTTGATAAAATAATCATGTTCGGAGTCTAGTTGATGTGGTAATATTCCGCTCACTACCATTCGCGCTATGATTGGTACGTAAACATTTGGCGCATCGAAGCTGCATCTAATCGGTGAGTTTGTGGGAGCCGCTGCGAAGCGAGCTGCGTCTTTTTATCGTTAGCTCTGTTGCTAACTAGCTAGATATGGTTAGCTAACCGAGCTAGCCTCGGAGTTGACAAAGTAAACTCTCGATCTGGGCCGAAATCTCCCCAGAATCTCCGCTGCAAAGTTGAATTTCGCGGCCAGCCCCCTCATTTTTTGGACTGGAGAGTTGGGATGCTTTGCGAGATTTTCTGGCTGGCAGGAGTTGAAGATTACAGAGTTTTGCTCAGTTTTCCCCTCTCTCCCTGCTAGCGCCAGAGCAGCCTCTGAAACAAGGAGAAATGGCGTCCGCGGACGTGGACAGCAGTCAAAGCGAGTTTCTGCAAGCCGGCGGTGCGGCTGAAACACAGGTATCCCCCGCACTTTTCCAGCTCGCTCGCTACCGATTTCTTGCTGTGTTTTTAAGAGCATGAAGTTGACACGTTTAAAAATTTGATAGCAAGGGGTGAAAGCCGTACACTTCCTGTGTTCCCCTCAATAACGGCCACCCACTTTACCCCTGTAAAACCCGCCCATAGTGGGTAGGACGCTGGAGTCAGTAACTTGGGTCGGCTCGCTGGGAGATAGCCGACGCACCTTGGCTTTGGAAGCAGCAGGGATGTGAAAAAGCAGCTGGAGTGGCGTCCATAATCATAACAGTGGTGTTGTAATAGCCACCCATCCCCCACCCTCAGCTTCTCCACCATTTCTGAGCCTGTTATCTTGACTCTGTCTGTTGTGATGGCTCGTTATGTCTCGTGACTGACCCACTCTCTCAATCAGAACCACCTCTGCATGTTCTCTCAGTGTCTTATATAAATACGTCCACAGCAAACTCTCTGTGTGTTATTGATTCTGAGATAGCACCAAGTACTGCTGCCTTCCTGTGTGATGCCACTGAGACCAGTTGGTGTTAACCAGAGTGTTGATTGTGACCCCAGACAACAGATATGTCAGCCATCCAGCTGACGGGTTCGGACCGATGGGAAGTGCTAACTCCCGTCTCAGCTGGGAAGGAGGATCAAGGAATCGTCCACATTCCAAACTCTGGGATCGTCACTTCCAATGGGCAGTACGTGCTTCCGATTGGTAGTCTTCCCAGCCAGCCCATTTATGTCACAGCATCTGCAGGTGATGCTGCTGCTAATGGAGTGTCAGGAATTCAGTACCAGGTAAACATCACGTTGAATACACGACAGGAACTTTTATTCGTGCGTTTACGATGCTTACGACTTGTCCTTCCAGGTCATCCCCCAAATCCAAAATGCAGATGGGACGCTCGCTGGATTCTCAACACAGGGTTTGGATGACGGTACTGGTCAGATTCAGCTTCTCCAAGATGGCAGTCAAGGCAGCATCGGCATCAGCTGCGCCACGACGGCGCCCACAGACCTGCTCACGCAGGCGGGTCAAGTTCAGTCGATCCAAGGCGTATCGTTAACTGGCGGCTCGGCGTACGCCGGCACCGTACCTGTCGGGCTTCCCAGCAACATAACGTTCGTCCCCATTAACAGTGTTGATCTGGAGTCACTGGGGCTGACCGGTGCTCAGACGGTACCCATAGCAACAGGGGTAACACCTGAGGGTCAGCTGATCATGAGTGGCCAGACGCTGGAGAGTCAGGGCCAGGACGTTGGCGCCAAGCAGCCGCTGACAGTGACAGTGAGCAATGCCAGCACCAATCAGGAGCTCTACGTGCCAACCACCTCCTCCTCCAACTCCGTTCAGCTTCCAGAAACGATCGACGGCACCGGGGTTCTGACCCAGGCAACAGCTGTGTCTGCAGGCGTGTCCGACCCCTCGACAGAGAACTTCAACTCCCACAACCACCTGCAGCAAATCCAGGTCAGCGCGTCTCTTTTGTTTCAGGTGCATGTTTGGTTGGGATGGATTTGATCACAGTAATTTCAATAATCAGGTGTTTGATTGTTTTTTCATGATGAGATTTCTGGGAGTTCTTTAGAACGTTTTGATACAAATAAAACTCTGGAAAGTTGGACTAATTCTTGTTTGATCTGCGGTTTTGTGTCTGGTTTAAGAAAAATGTTTCAATTTGAAACCCCTCAAAGTAAAACATTTACTCTACATGGGCATGAACGGTTTTCATGGTTATTTAAAATCAACCCTAATATAATAAATAATCCTGTTACTGATGAAGCGATCTGATTGGACATCAACAGATTATCCATGTGGTTTCTGTCTAAATCTGACAGTTTGACTAAAATATGAACAGAAGCTAAAGTATTCACCAGAAGTCCAAACCTCCGAGTCGAGGCTTTGGTTTGACGTCTAAGAAAGTTGTTTCTTGTTTAGGTGTCCCCCTCCAATGCCGCCACCATCTCCCAGCCCATCCTGCAGCTGTCCGGGGACAGCCAGACCCAGGTAGCCCAGGTGGCTCAGGGTCAGGACCTGACGGCAGCAGGTCAGACCCTGCAGAGCGTTCAGCTGGTCAACCCAGGTACCTTCCTCATCCAGGCGCAGACGGTCTCCGCGACCGGACAGATCCAGTGGCAGACCTTCCAGGTATTGTTGTGTTTCAAACGTAGAGAGTTACTAAACGAGCTGCTCGGTAAAATAACTCTGATGATTTAAATCCTGGCAGGTTCAGGGTGTCCAGTCACTCCAGGGACTCCAGCTGCCGCAGGGACAGGGTCAGGCCCAGCAGCTGACCCTAGCTCCAGTCCAGACCCTCCCTTTGGGCCAGACGGGCCAGGTCAGCCTACCCAACCTCCAGACGGTCACGGTTAACTCTGTAACACAAACCGGAGTTCAGTACCTGCATGGAGAGGACACGGCGAGTCCAGCTGGTACAGCCGCAGAGTTTTTTGATTCTGAGCAAATGGTTCAAAAACGAACTCCCTACTTACCGACAGACCTCTTCTGTCCTGGTTCAGGTATTCAGATAAAGGAGGAACCCGACTCAGAGGAGTGGCAACTCAGCGGAGACTCCACGCTCAACCCCAGCGACCTGAACAACCTACGAGTTCAGCTAGGAGACGAGGACATGGACACTTCAATGGGGGAGGGCAAGAGGCTCCGCAGAGTGGCCTGCACCTGCCCCAACTGCAAGGAGTCAGGAGGAAGGTGGGCTTTTCTCTCTCTCTCACACACACACACATAACAAATCACTCACAGCTCATCTTTTTCTCCTCACCCCAGAGGGTCGGGCTTGGGCAAGAAGAAGCAACACATCTGCCACATCGTTGGCTGTGGGAAGGTCTACGGGAAGACGTCTCACCTGCGGGCTCACCTGCGCTGGCACAGCGGCGAGAGGCCCTTCGTCTGTAACTGGATGTACTGCGGGAAGAGATTCACCAGGAGCGACGAGCTGCAGAGACACAGGAGGACACACACGGGTGAGAGGCCTCAGCGCTGTCCTGTTGAGGGTCCAGAGGGAGTGGGTTTAATCTGATAGTCAAAAAGTTGGACTTATGTATAAATATAAGCAGAATTTGGCATAATTATGACTAAAACAGACACAACAGGAAGAAAACAAAAATACTAGAATTCATTATGTGGTTGTTTTTATTTTCCTGCAGAAAGTCATGGAAAAGAAAATCTGTTTTGTTTATAGACAGCTGTATTTGTTGCCCTCTAGTGGTCGCAGAAACACACTACACCTCTGTACAAACACAAGATGGCATCAGTCTCACAATAGAAAATCTTTTGTTGTCTCTCAGTAGTGAAGGTTTAGTGTTTTATATCTAAGAAGTGATTCAGAGAAGCGGCTCAGTTATTTAATAATTCAGATGGTTCGATTTTTAATTTCCTAGAAACATCAGGGATAACTTGTTGACGGGTTCTCAAAAAATGTAAACAAAAAAAAATACTATTTATAGAAAGAATTGGGGTAAAAAAGCTACCCGGTACAGGGAAGAACATCTGGAGGTTAAAGCGCATCAGGTTGTACAAAATAACCAAATAATAAAATTAGCATCAGCTACCAGAAGAGTTCTGTCACAAACCAGTTCTGCAGCTTTTTGCTGAACAAACATGATGTTTACACGCTCAGATCACTGTTCAGTAGAAGCTGCTGCTTTAGACGGGTCGTTTAAATGTCTGGTGTGTGTGTGTGTGTTCGGCCGGCAGGAGAGAAGAAGTTTGTGTGCTCCGAGTGCTCCAAGAGGTTCATGCGCAGCGACCACCTGGCCAAGCACATAAAGACTCATCAGAACAAAAAGGGCAACGCCCCCTCCTCCACGTCCCCGCCCACCAGCGACGCCATCATCACCACAGACGGAACCACGCTCATCCTCCAGACGACCGGCCACGACCTCGTAGCCAATCAGGAGATCCCTCTGCAGCTGATCACCGTGGCGCCCAGTGAGGTTTTGGAATGAAAGGGGATTTCTGAGAACTGGCCAATCAGAGACCTCTTGAGATTTTCTTTTATCTTCTTCTTCTTTTTGTTTTTTAAACATATGGATATATACGTAAATATATATGACAAATATATATATTTTAAGTGAGAGTTACCTTGACTTTATGTTTGTTTTTTGCAGTCTTTTTATAGGGGCAAAAAGAAATAACATTAAAATGTGGTTGCTATGTACACACGCGTAAACACGAGAAAAGACAAAAAAAAACATGAATTAACACTCAGAACAGGACATGAATACTGAACACGAAGAAATGCCTTACTTTGTATGATACTCTTGTATAAATGCTGGAGTTGCATGTGTTTTGTGTTGAAGCTTTGCAGGTGATGCAACGGTAACGGAGGTAAACGTTTGTGGGGAAGCCACAGGAGTTCTGCAGCAGCGCCACACACACACACACGATTAACTGTTGCACTGCTGCTGCCATCATCGTTTTTAAGGAATAGTTCGACGTTTTTAACTTTTTAGTTGAGCAGCAGCTTCTTAGCTCAACACAAAGACTGGATCCTGAGAAACGTCCAGCCTGAGGGTGAAAATGTTCTTTGTTACTTTGGGTTTGTTTCCTGTTCCAGTCTTTGTGCTGAAGGTAGCGTCTGCTAACCTTACAGTGACCTCACGTTAAACAATTACTCGTTTTCTTTTACTAACACAGCAGTTGTTACTCAGTCCTGCCGGGCTGCGTCACTGATCGCAGGTCAGAGTGGGACGCCGCCGTTTCCTCCTCCTGTCCTCACGAGCACGCCGTCCTCTGCTCTGTCACAAAGAAGACATGTCTCTTTTTTCCTTTGATTTTGCTTATCGTTTAGTCGTAATCTCACCTTTTATTCCCGTTTTCAGTGTGTCTTTGCTAATCTGAACGTCATCCTGACCAGAGCCACGTTACCATACGTTGTAAAGTTAGCGGTTGCCTAGGAGATCCATCCAGGAGCAGAGAACACACTGTCACCTTCCTGTCATCTCACATCCCAGTTACACCGAACACGTGGAATGAGTTTTGCAATAACGACTCTGCTGGTGGTTCTGGTCAGGTGGCGTTCAAAAGGAAAACAATCATGCCATTGCTTTATTTTTTTATTTAATGTAACCTTTCCTGAGTTTGTCCTGATGTCTGTAGCGTTCATTTACATGTATATTATCTTGTTTTCACCTTGTTTATAGAAGCCATTACTTAGCTAGCTGAATTTTGTTGTATCGAAACCTTATTTTAAGTAATTTTTTAAAGAATTGGTGTAAAAATTGAATGTTACCTTTTGTAAAACCTTTTTTCAATTGAATCACAATAAAAGCCTGAAAGCTTCCAGTAACACGACGTGGTTTCAAACAGAAAGCTGCTACTTTTTACAACAAAACAACACAGTTTTAACTTTGTTTTTATTGTTTTATTCCATCCGAGGGAACAGAGATCAGAACGTAAACCCCAAAATTAAACCTAAACAATTTAATGGTTCCAAAGTCAACACTTTAGTTGGTTCCCTTTATGCCTCCATTAGGCTTTAACACCCTCGCTAAACCCGACCTGCACCCTGATGAAATTCACCGTGTCTTTTGAAGTTATCGTGTCGTCTACATGATCGACTTGTGGAGTAAAACCAAACACTGAAGTCTTCCTCGTATTTGTGCTTCGACCACAGTCACAACCAGAATCAGTGCAAACAGGAAAAAATAAAAATATGTTCATCACAAAGTACATTCTTGCTGCTTGGACACAAGAACTAGAAAAAGAACTAAACCAACAGTTTGAACCCGTTTGTGCTGTTCTGGGGTCAGTGTCTCTTGGTGAAGCGAACTCTTTAAACAGAGTCCGGCTCGTCATCCTCACAACTCTGAGTGGACATCTAGGAGAGGGACAGAGAGAGAGACTTCAGTGAGGAACACAGGAAGTGTGTGTGTGTGTGTGTGTGTGTGTCAGCTGACACGTACCTGTGTCCTGCTTCCCCGTCACATGGGTCGCTGACCCCTGGACTCGTGTCTGCAGGCGTTTTATCTCCTGGTCGTAGTCCGTCCACTCAGCCACGATCCTCACAGCAGCCTGCAGCTTGGGCTCCTTGGTCATCGGGTTGTTGCACTGTTGGGTCAAATTAAAGGTTACCATGATCAACGACGTTCTCATCTAAATCTGTTAGACTTGTGTCACATTTTTCAGCAACTAAGCAAACATAAGAACTGGTAGTTTGATATATAAATGTTACTTCAAAATAGGTCAATTATTAGATGGGTTAACTACACTTTTGACTGACTTTATGGGGGATGAAGTCCCCAGAAAGCTTCTGTTTGATTTATTTTTTCACAATACTGTTATTTAATGTTGTCAGGAGGAGAAATAATCTCAGAAAGGTAAAACACATGAGTATTGTTCTGCTGTAACATGTCTGCCCTCTAGTGGTTGTGAGAACACCAACAAGCCCCTGTAACTAATAAACACTCATAGTTGTGATTCAAACAGAAAGAAATCCATTTTGCAATTAAAACTTTAGACAAACTGTATGAAAATTTGCCAAAATAAATAATCAAAAAGTCACATGGAACCGACGGAAACCCAAGCAAACAGCAGCCATAAGAAAATATGTTTTGTCTTACTGGTTTATGTTAATTTTGGTCAATAATAACCAACTTCAAGACTTTTAAAACACTTTTTAAGGGCCATTAATCAACTTTAATACCTTTTTTAAGACCTTGTTAATATCGCGTGAATGTTTTTTTATTTTAACCCAACAAACAAAGAAATCTCGTTACCAAATCTATGGTCTTGGCGCTCTTCTTGGTGCCGTCGTCACACCAAGTCTCACACCACAGCCACTCCTGAGGCAGAGACTTTATGGGAACCTGATGAATCATGTTGTTGGGAAGATCCTGGAAAAAAAAGAGCCGAGTACAGATCCCTGTTAGAGAATCGTGTTTAAAGTTATAAATTGTGGATCAAAAACTGACACATTAATAAAAATTCCAACACCTATTCTATATTCTGAGACTGATATAAAGCTGCTGACAGACCTGGTCCAGGTTGGACAGGCTGTTGGGGTCCTGGCTGAGCCCCTGGTACTGCCCCCTGAGCCGGTCTCCTGCAGCGATCTTCCTGAACTTCTTCAGGTCGACCACGTACAAGGCGCTGCAAGCGAACACATCAGCATCAGAGCAGGAAAACTGGAACAAACACCTGCTCTGAAGCCGCTCCGGTACCTGATGTGGTATTTGCGCCCGGCGAGGTGGCTCGCCCAGTACCCGGACTTCCAGAAGCGATAGCCGTCCATCTCCCTGCGGCTCTCGCAGAACGGAGTGTAACCGTACGGTGCCCCCTCCAGGTCAAAGTCCCGCAGCTCCTTCAGGTCCGTTCGCACGATCTGAAGAGGATAAAACCGAAAAAGTTAAACGGATAAGAGTTTAAAAAGAAGCAGGATGAATAAACGTTCTACATGAAAGGACCTGGTCAGCGTCCACAAACAAGATCTTGTCCACAGCGAGAGGAAACAGCACGTCCAGGAAGAGGATCTTATAACCCCAGATGATCCGCTGCTTCTCCGTCTGCTGGTGCAGCCAGCGGGGCCACTTGTACTGGACCAGCTCGTACTGGAAACCATATTTCTTCGCCATGTGGGGAATAAACTCCTGCATGAGGAGGACACAGGATACAGAATGAGCTCTGAGCTAAAGAAGCACCATCCATCCATCCATTTTCTCCCGCCTATCCGGAGTCGGGTCGCGGGGGCAGCAGCCCAAGGAGGGAAGCCCAGACCTCCCTCTCCCCAGCCACTTGGGCCAGCTCCTCCGGGGGAATCCCAAGGCGTTCCCAGGCCAGCCGAGAGACATAATCTCTCCAGCGTGTCCTGGGTCTTCCTTTGGGTCTCCTCCCGGTTGGACGTGCCCGGAAAACCTCACCAGGGAGGCGTCCAGGAGGCATCCTAATCAGATGCCCGAGCCACCTCAACTGGCTCCTCTCGATGTGGAGGAGCACCAGAAGAGTGGAAAAAGTCCCACCTTAAAAGTCGGGGACAGGTAGTTCTTCAGGAACCAGAACTTCACAGGAGTTTTGGTGTTCTTCAACACCGATAGCATCATAATCCTGAGAGCAGAAAAGGTAAAAATAAATGCACCGATAAGGTTTGTTTTAGGGGATTTCTGGTTAATCTAAATTCTCACCTGAGGAACCTTTCATACAGATGCCCCGAGGCCACTGAGAAGATGTTGATCACATCATTTTTGTCCTGCTTTGGTTCCTCTGCCGTCCCTCCACCTGTGAAACCTCTAAAGATCCCCAAAATAAAACTGATCAGGTGACATTTTATGCTTTTCAAACAACAATAAGCAGAAAAACACATCTGGAACCACAGAGTGTTTAGAGCTCTTCGCTCGTTTCTACAGAGAGTTTGATCCACTCATTGGTTCAGCTGATGTAGTACAATAAACACAAATTAAAGGAGACATCTTATGATTTAGAATAGTTGAATGGTCAATACAAAACACGTTAATGAAGTTCTTTGCACTAAATCCCTCTCACATGAAGTGATTTCAGCAGTTTTACTCTGACAGTTTCAGTTGCTTCCAGAATGAGCCGTTTCAGGGCTCTGTCACTTTAAGAAAACAAGCTGGAGCTGGCCACGCCCACCCACCCCACTCAGGCTGCTATAAGCTGAGAAACTCCAATACTCGGAGTAGTCTCTCTTGCACATGAGAGGTAGTTATATTCTACTGTCCCTGTTTGTGACATCACAAACAGGGACTTTTTGAAACGGCTTGTTTTAGGCACATACAAAAAAAAAAAAAAACACTGACAGAAAAAGAATGGACTTTTTCCCCACATTTGCCATGTTTATAGAGGCAGCAGAGACCCACATAGCAGCACAAAAGGATGAAAAAGTGAGTTTTGCATCATTTTAACTATTCCGATCTAAATCAAACCTGGCCAGAGATTTCCAGAAGCCGGTGTCGTTCTCTTCGGTCCCGTCGCTCAGCAGCTCCTCGTTGAACTTGTCTGGCCTTTTCTGGACCTAAAAACAACAAAAAAAAATCCATAGGAAATAACTACTGAGGTTTTCCACATTTGAAATGTTCTTCTTTGGGCATTAGCTGCTTTTTCCATCTCTAAAAGTATATTCTCTAATTTTTAAGATGTAACATTGACCATTTTTTATATTAATCTCCAGCATCTCAGTTTACTTCCTTTTAAGTCAGACTCAAATTAATCTTCATTTAATGAGAAATCAGAGTCTGGCCGTGATCCTCGGTGGAAGGATTCATATTTCCACAGTGCTGAGGGCACCGTCTCAGGTCCACTGACCTTGACTTTAATGATTCTGCTCTTGAAATTGTTCAGCACGACTATAATGTCATCCGAGTCTGCTGGGGAGTCGGTGCCGTCGTGACTGCGGGAGACAAAAAAGGAGGATGATAAAAGCATCAGTGCAGTTTATGACTGCTTTGGAGATCTGGGAGGATAAAATATCGTCTGAATTCAAGAATGAATAAAACATTTCATCTCTGTGGAGGAAAAGCAGCTTCTCACCTGTAAATCTTGTAGATTTCATCAGAGCGTCCTTTCCTCAGCTTCAGCATCCAGGCGCCGGGGTTGGCTTTGAGCTGGAAGTAACCCTGCACAGAACAGCAGGTTTATAACAAACAGTCATGACAGAATTAGCTGACTTACCTCCATGCTTTAACTTACCAAGTTCGCCATGACGATGGTGTCCACCATGACCGGCTCAGACGCCGTTCCCAGAGTGAACTGGAGGCCACGAGGAGGCTGACCCGATCCCACGTCGAAACAGTGCCCCTCTAATAACAGATGCTCCAGCTCGTACTCTGCTGCTACGATGTTCTCCACCTGTGGACTCCGGAGAGCAGCTGGTTTAGTCTAGAGACGCTCCAGAGACATTAGAGACGACTCCCAAACGAACTGAAGCTGCTTGTGAAGAACGTTTGGCAGAGAACGTCGAGAAATAAACCAAGAAGTTTGAGTCGTTTCACCTATGAAACGTGTAAAGCTGCCGTTTCCATGGTTACTCATCGCCTGAAAGCGAAACCTCCGTCTTTCCAAACACCAAAGTAAAAAATGCAGCAATGATAAAAAAACTGGTTTATTGATGAGGTGGCGTAAACCTGACCTCCTCCAGGTAAATGTTGTCCAGGTCGTAGCGGGTCAGCACAGACTCCACCATCCAGCTCTCTGGGGTGTTCAGGTTCAGGGTGAAGAGCGGCGACTGCGGCATGTCCAGGAACTTGGCCATGGGTCCGGGAGAGAAGCTCCCATCCACCTGAAAGACCACCTCCGGCTCCAAAACGTAGCGGTAAAAGCTGGAGAAACAACGAGAGGCTCAGAGGACGTTTTCATGTGTGCAGATGTTTTAACTCGTTACTTTATAAACAGAGCTGGGAAAAAGACCGGTTTTTGGGTTAAACTTTAAATGTTTCATATCATTAAACAACTAATAAAAAGATAAGCTTTTTTTCTGGGCGTGGCGTGTTGCTGTTTGAGATCGTTTAGCCATCAGAAGGGATTTCTTTTATCTAACTCAACATTTATGACTTAATGAATGAAAAAAAATCATTTGAAAACTGCATTTGCTGTCTGATATTAACTTTTTTCAGATGTAACAAAATCGGGCCTGTGGAGCCACAGAAACAAAACAAGAACAGACGTTTTGGGGACTTTGGCAAATTTTGTTTCAGTGTTTTAATATTTTATTTTTAAACATAAATAAAAACGTTAATGCTCGTCGTTTTTACCTCTTCAGCGGCATTTCCGACAGTTTGGACTGACAGTTCATGAAGACCCTTAAGTTGATGTTTACCAGCTGATTCAGAACCTGCAGAAGGTGGGAGACACGAGGAAGAGGAGAGGAATGAGACATGGAGAAAAGCCTCAGCTGGACGGCTCGTCCAGTCAAACCAGACCCACCATTAAGAGTGGAGCCAGTTTCTGAGCGTCCCTCGTTACCGGATCCACCACTGCAACAACATCAAAGTAGACGTCTCCCTCCTTGGGTCGAATCTTCACAGCACTGCCGACAACACGCAGATCAATGATGGAGGTAAGTAAACAACACAGGCTTTCCCTCCTCTACAGAGAACATGCTGCTTTAGCGATTTATCGTCTGTGTGCAGCTTTTAAAGTCCCCCTGGAGAAAGGCGGGTCTAGAAACACCACGGAGGCGGAGCATACCTGTAGCGATCATCTGCAAAGCCATACTCCAGCCGCGCCTCTCCTTTGGGCTGAGAGGAGAGCAGGGCATCCACCTTCATCACAAGGTCGCTGGCCCTGAGGACAACTCTTCATCAACATGGAGAACTTCATCATCCATGCAGCTATTTCATAAAGTCAGTAACAATACCTGTCCTCCTCCATTTCAAACCCCTGGACTTTGCTTTTGATGCGTTCTCCAGATGTTTTCAGGATGATGTTCTCCAGCAGCAGGAAGTCATCCTGGTTAAACACCTCGTCCTCGTCCAGAGGACCTAGGATCTGCTCAGAAACAAACACGTTTCCTCTGTAAGCACAGCCTTCACCTGTTTTCCTGCAGGTTTAAAGTTTTTTTAACCCAGCAGCAACGACTCTGACTCACTCTTCCGTTGCTGATAACCGCCCTCTGTCCTTTCTTCAGCTTCAGCACATCTCGGCAGAAGGCAGCGTGGGAGAGCAGGAAGTCAAATTTGGGACCCTCATATGAACTTTTGAACAACGACAAATCCATGCCCTGAAGGGAAAAGAGTGAAAACATTTATAAAAAGATTTATTTATACAAACAGTCATAAACAGAAAAGGAGAAGAGAAACTCCTCACCCCGACAGCGAACTCTGCCACATCCACGCCTTTCTCCAGAGCAGCAGCCGTTTCCTCCTTCGCCATCTTGGTGATGAAGTTCTTGGCGTTATTGGCGGACTGCGTCTGCATGGCTGCCCAGACCGCTCTGGCCACACGGCTCGTCTCAGCAGACGGAGCAGCGGACGGGTTGTTGATCATCCCCAGTCGGACGTTGTTGCTGGTTTTCTGTTGAGGAGCAGAGATTTTTAGATCTTCTGCTATTAGAAGTCTAGCTCACCTTCAGCCAGTTCAAAAACCCTTTGGTGTAGTTTTATGAAACCATACAGGTGTTTGGAATATTTAAAAAATAAATCTGCTTCATATCTTTATCCATCACTGCGAGGCGTGACAAAAGGACTTTTCCCCTGCAGACATTTTTTTAATTAAACTTTTTCTCCATAAGAGTCATTTTCTATCATCTCTTTTCTCCTCAGCATCCTTATTTATGAACCAGGAACCAGAACTTCCAGGTGTTGATGCTGCAGCTGAATGATTCGAGAAGTCCAGCTGACGACTCCAGAATCCAGAACTGCAGGTTTTGGAATTCAATAGTAAATTTGATCCCAGGAAAAGATCGGAAGCTGGTTGAGAACACCTGTATGCTGAAGCAAGAAGATTTTCATACATTTACATCAATTTGGCCCCTTTTAGGGTTTTTTTTTGTCCCACTTGATATCCTATAAATGTAAAAGTTCCACAACAACAGACCATCTATAAACAACTCTGTTCTCCAGGCTGACTGTAGGTAAGGATAGTACACAGAGACGCTGTAGGTATTGTACCATGTGTTTGATGGCGTCATAAAGGAGCTGACGTCCTGAGGGCTTATCGAAGTCACCGACCACCCAGAAAGTCACGGGACGGATGGACCCTTCATCTGCCGAGAACCAGACCAACAAAAAGGGTTAAAGACAGGAAGTGACATAGGTGAGCATCTCGCCGTCTGACATTCTGGATGCATGTGCACCCAGGGGGCAAAGTCCTGGACACTGACCAACAGATTTAACTAAAACCTTAACTAAACATCCATAATGGAAGTATTTTTTATGTTAAAGGAATAAGTGGTGATTGGATGACCATTAAATCTATCATCAAGTTATTCTGGTAAAACTGGACACATTAATTTCCTTATGACGTAATCCGAGGAGCTGGAATTCCCAGACTAAGATGAATGTATTTCCTGCCCCCTGGTTGCAACGTCTGTGATATAAAAAAAAAAAATCTATATATGTGAATTCTTCACTTAAATATCATGCAGCTACTGAAAAGCCTGTCATGCAATCCCTAACAAAGACAATAATCCATGCATTATTAGTCATTCGTGTCCTCTGAGGGACAGATGGAGGGAGTGGTGGTGGAGAGCTGCCTGCCCGGCTCTGTGGCAGACAGAAAACGTTAAAAAGAGCAAGAGAAGGGAGAGGAGGAGGGTTACCATGCCTGTTGGTGGTGGTCATCCCTAAAGCAGGGAGATTTAAAAACACATGAATAAGGAGGAGGACAGGACGGCTCAGGCTGGAGGACACTTCCTTGTTTTATTGATTGGTTTATTTTCAAACCTTTCTTAGTCATGTAGTTCATGCTGTTGGCTACGGCCGCGCTCTTCTCCCTCGTGTCCAGGCTGGAGAAACGGGCGTAGTAGTCTATGAAGTGGTTGTCTGCAGAAACGTGGAAAAGGAAGGAAGTGACGATGTGCAAAACCACAAAAAAAAAAAAAAAAACAGGTGCTTTTTTTAATGAAATAAAAAAGTGACTCCATATCTGAATCTGAATAAAAACCGTTTGAGAGAATCATAAATCAGGGCTTTAAAAGTGGTAAAAACATGAATCAGAAACAGGAAAATTGAACTTGCAAATCTTCATAATTAAATATCGAGCTGGGCTCAGATAACGTCCATAAAGAAAACTCTTTTATGAGAACGAGTTTTATTTATTCCTCTAGCTGCACTCACTGGTGCTGGACAGGTCCAGGTAGGCCCTGCTGGTGGACAGCACCCTGGGGTTGAGCCGGGGGACCACGTTGGGCTGATTCATGATGAACTCCACCACATCGTGATCCGTCGCCAGCTCGCCCTGCAACTCGGGAGAAGACACGCTCGTTAGGGTTAGAGCTGATGCAGCGCGGCGTTTCCTCAGGTGTTAAAGCCGTTTTCCTTTTAAAGGTTTAAATCAAATACAACAAACTTCTCATGGCAGCTAAATTAAACTCGTCTTGATGAATAAACAGAAACAGTTCTAAATGAAGATTTTTCATTAGCTTAACTCCAAATTGGATAATTATCTAAATCTGTGTCGACCTTTTTGTGCTAAAAGCTCCGTTTGAGTCAAAACTCCATCAGTAAAGCCACAAGATCATCAAGTTCTTTTTGATGATTAAACTACATTTATTTAGGCCCCTTGTTGCTTTAAAGGTGTGGAACACTCGTTTAATCAGTACATCTCTAGTAGGAATGAATGCCTTGTAGGTCTCTGTGGAAACAAAGCTCCGGTGCACCTGTTTCAGGAACTAGAAGTGAGTCAGATCACAGCTGAGCTTCAGACGGCAGGATTTAGAGTCTTATTTCCTGATATTTTGACATCTCTCCTCTGACTGGATAACAGAAACACAACTCTACCACTGACTCTGTTTGTTTTATCTCCACTAGCAACACAAGCCTGGAGGAGTTCTGCTGTGTGGTGGAGTTGCTGATGCTAACGGTTAGCTTCTACCAGCTGAGACGTTCTCTGCTGTTTCCTGGACGCTAAACCAACAACAGCCTTCCCCGTCGTGAGTGAAGATGGGTGAGTCCATGAATGTTCAGTGACAGTGTGACGTAGATCTGTCAGAATTTTCTGAACTGAGCGTTTTTTGTCTATTTTCTCTCAGAAGCTAATGCAGGAGATAGGTGTAGGAGACTATTTTCATGTTCAGCCTGCATGTTAAACTCAGAGTGACCGATTAGAATCAGAAATAATCATTAAAAAAATGTTTTCTCAGTGTTCTGCACCTTTAAGCCAAAACTCCTGAACTGATAAAATCTAAAGATATCTGACCAGGTAGACGGCTCTCTGGTAGAAGGACGTCGTCTCCAGGATCTTCTGCATGGTGATGGTTTCCAGGTCGTCCGGGTCCAGCTGTTCCTGCTGGTAAGGGATGCCGTTGTACATGACGACGGGCAGCGAGCCCACTCCTGTTTGCTCATGGTACGCCCGTCCTTCCTGATGAGGTCATGTTAGAAACAACAGAGAGGAGGAGGAGGGATGAAGAACTAGCAGAGACTGAGTTAAATCATTTATTTGTGTAAATTCTAACGTCTAAAGTCAGCTGTGTTTACCTTCCTGTAGGTGTCGTAGCTGGAGTCCGCTCCGAGGACACTGCTGACCTCCACGTAGGGAAATCTCTTCTCTAGAACTTTAACAACGTCACCGACGCTCAGCCGTCCTCCCACTGGCACGCGGTTAAACATCTAGTGAGACAAAGACGGAGGGTTTTAAGGTAAACTAATTTCAATAGGTGTTTTTTTTTTTAAATAAATGAACTCACTGAGAGGACGGCTTCAAACGCGCTGTGGCTGTCCACCTCGTCTCTGATGTAGTTGTGAGCTCTGACCAGGGCCACGCCTGCGTCCTGCATGCCGTCCACGTCGTCCTCGTCGGACACCACGAACACCAGCCCGATCCTTCATCACAAACGGTTAAAGCTCAGAACACGCTCCTGCTCCAGCCGTCCACAAGACAACCAGCAAAAGATGCTGCAGGAAGCTTTAACTTAATCACCGAGCTTAGAGTTCTTCAGACTTTGGAGCCACGATGGAAACTTTTAAGACCAGAGAGCTTTGATAGTGACCAACCTGAGGGGGATGTTGTTGTCGTAGAACATCTCTGCCACACCCAGCAGCTCCACCGTGTTCTCTTGGGTCGGATCCAACATGATCACCTGGAAAAGGTCACATGCTCTTATTCTCCACGAGGGTTAAAACTCAAACCGATTCGCCTGGAGCCGATTGTTCGGCCGTGCGTTTACCAGATTGTGAAAGTTCTTGCGGATCTGCCTGATGACTCCAGGGAAAGTTGGCCTGAGGAGCTCCTGAACGTTGTAGGGCCATGAGCTGTACCTGTGGTCCGTTTCCAGGTTGTTGATCCACTAAAGAGGAAATAAAAATAAAAGGTGACTCAGCAGGTAAAAGCATGAAGAAGAGAAAGAAAAACAGAAGCAACGCTTTCTCTCTGAAGGTGGGTAAGCGGAGCTTCACAGCTTGTTCTTCAGGGTCTGATGCTTTGCATGTGAGTTCTTACACAGATGGCGGGGTGGCGGATGTCCACAGCGTAGTCGGAATCAGAGGGCTGGACATTGAGCTTCAGGATGTCGTGGATGTAGGGCGTCTCGATGAGCAGCGAGCGCAGACCCTCCATCACCCTCGCCTCGCTGCGCAGCACGTCCAGCACGCTAAACGTAACGCAGCAGAGGTGAGTGTGTGTTCACATCTACAGCTGGTGTGAAGGTGTCTGTGGGCGTTTAACACCGCGGTTCACGTCTGGTGATCACACGACCTCCGAGGCCTCGTTGCCTCTCACGTGTTTTTGAGGATTTGTGATGATTTTGCAGATTTGAAGAATCAATAAGCAGGTTTTAAACCAGAAATGGTGGTAAATTACAGCTGCATCTCAGAAAATCATTACAGTTCATTTACAGTGAGGCTTTGAGATTACACAGATCCCTCACACCTTTATTTAATTGTTGTGATGATAACTCTAGGATCTGGGCGCCGTCTCAATAATAAACATTCACCTGAAGATGTCCTGTGTGTCCAGATCTATGAGCAGCCCGTTGATGAACAGGGCCGAGTCCCCCGGCTGCAACCCCAGCGTTCCTTTGAAAAACTGTAAAGAGAGACGTGTCAGAGTGACTAACGGGCCTGTTTATATCAAACTAGGATCCTTCTCTGGCATCATCAGCTGAGCAGACCGCCACACTCTGCAGCAGGTAACATCAAAACCTCCCTTTGTGCAGCCGCCTCGCCGTAAAACCAGAGGCAACGCAACGCAGTAACGAGGCAGGATGACAGCTCCAAACGAGCTCCGACAGCTTTGTTCAAAGTCTGTTTAACGCAATCAGACCTCACACTAAACAAATCTAATTATTAGGAGAAAAAAGATGTGTGTGTGTGTGTGTGTGTGTGTGTGTTTCTGCAGAGGCAGCGGAGGGCTCGGAGTCATTCTGGCGCAGTCAAATCTCATTACAGAAAGACAAAGACATCAGATTAATCATATCCAGACACCGCAATTACAACAAGACATGATTAACACAAATATTGTTCGTCCCACTTAAACTCTGCAAGTGTGTGTGTGTGTGTGTGTGTGTGTGTGTGTGTGTGTGTGTGTGTGTGTGTGAGGAAGAAGAGTCGGTGTCCAAACTGCTTCAATCAATAATCATTTCTTGCCGCAGGACTGAGTGCGTCTGCTGAATGAATCACCGATTCAGTAATTAGGACGTCTGTCTGCTGCACACCCCCGCCACCAACCCTAACTCCTGTCTTCTGCACAACCAGATAATGTGAGAACAGCGCCGGGAACCGGGAGGCGTGAGGAGGTGGGAGGAGGAGTGAAAACACATCGACGAGGAGAAAAGGATGATTACCTACTCCGTTATTAGAGCGGCAGAGCCAAACGCGTTGTCAAAGACCAAAACGCTTTTCAAGGCGGATGTTGTTTATAATTCATCACATGATAAAAGGTGACGAGAACAAACGAGACCAGGAGGAGCGGCTCTTGGCCGGAGGTATTTCCCTGCAGCTGGGGCTGCAGCAGTTCTGTTATCTGCTCGTCTTTATCGGATCACACCGGTAAACGATCAGAGCCAAGTTATCCCTGACCACCGACTCAGCAGGACAGAAAACGTACAAGTAGTCCAGAGAAGAAAAGGATCATGGGAGTTTAGCGGGTTTGTGTCTGCAAACATCTCAGATAAAACGTATGTCCATGTAGAACTCTGGTTTTTAGCCTTTTCATCAATTATAGAGAAAATATTCTAGTAGGAATTTCTGAACCACGGATTCATAAAAAAACAATCAATATTGTGTTTTTTAACAGTCAGTAGGACCACAAAGACTTTCCTCATCAACATTTACTAATAAGCATCTGTAATTTTAAACCAAAAGGTTTTTTTTTTCTTTGAGAATAGTTTTTCTCCCTAAGGTGTTTTTAGGGAAAACTGGACAAAGTTTTGATACTTTTATTAAAATGTAATATTTTCATAAAGAACTTTGAGGTCCAGAAATGAAGGACTTCACTAAAGTGAACTGATGGAGCTGGTCAGCTACGTCCCACACAAACACAGAAACAAAAACCCACAATTTATTATCAACAAACAGAAATCTTTGGTTCCAAATCCCAACTTTCTATGTGGGAATCTTTTAGTTAATAGTGGAGCTGGAGTGAGGTGGATAAATATCAACAGAAATGGAGGCTTTAAATATTAAAAAACAGAAAAATGCCCTTTTCACTGTTTAAAGTAAGGGTGTCTAAACTTTTGAAGATGAGGACCAAAATCGTCAAAAGTCCTCGACGTGGACCAAAATAAGTTTGATTTTTATATTAAAAATATGCTAAAAATATATTAGTGTAAATGTTTTTATTCATACTGCTCAATCATGAGCTTCGTATTACAAAACGTCACATCAAAAACTTTAAAAGTACCGATCTACATCAACAGTTACTGGAAATGCACCAAGGGGCCACACAAACTCCTTCTGAGGGCCCCAAAAGGCCCACGGGCCACGCTTTAGCCTGGCTTAAAGTCTATATGTCACCAGAATCATAAATAATAATTAAATCTATTGGTTTATAAGTTAAGAGACATTTCTGTGTTTTTATTCTACTTGGTTACCTTTTGGTTCTCGTCGATCTCTTTCCGGATCTCAGAGTTGACCACCGTTTTCGTGATGGACCTACGAGGAGTAAAAGAGCAAACCGAATTTTAAACCCCAAACTTGTCCACATTTATATTATATTCTGTTTCCCCTACCTGGCTTTAGTGGGGAAGTTCTGGCTGAGGTCTTTCATAACACTGAGGGCATCAACAGTGGGAGCAGCAAGAATGCGAGCTGCTGTCTGGAAACTGAGATCTAGAAGAGAAGAGACGTGGGTGGAAGGACAGGCAGACGGAGAGATGAGTGGACAAAAGAAAAGAGGAAAACAGGAAACACACCAGAGAACCGTAGGACCAGATGTTTTAGCAGCTTCGTGTAATCACTTCTTATCAGAAGAAATTATTTTAAGCTTTCAAAATGGCGTCGCTGGTTTTAAACTCCCAAAAGTCAAACATAATTATTTGTGGGCTCAGTCCCTCTCTTTAAACTCACAAACCTTCATTTTAGATCAACTTGGAAGCAGAGCAGCATGTGTGTTCTGAACATAATTCAAACTTCTAAACGTTGCTGCAATAACGGTTAACTTGGGTTGAAACGACGCACTGTTGATCTAGTTTGAAAGGAAAACACGACTGGTCTATGTCCACATGTTCAGTTTTGGAGGAAGATTATTCCTATGAAATTTTGTACAGACTGTATGAAACATGTTGGATTTAGTCCAAATTTTACCAAGGAGTTCAATCTCCTGCTGGTGAAAAGTGGAGCCATGACTTGTTGTTTTTGGTGCCAGACTAAATAACTTGTTATAATTTAGTATATTAATAAAACATGTGATTGAGTTCAAATCTGAGGTCCTGCCACAAGCTCTTATAAAAACTCAACCTTACGCTAACGTTTAAATCATCGCGCCTTAACAATTTAATCATCAAGTTTTGCACCAATCAGTTTGATCAAACGGTAAAAAATCTAAATGGCAATTTCTACTAACGATGGCCAGCTTGCTGTTTGTTGTAATAAATGGATTTAAATGAGCAATCTGGAGCTTTTCCTTCACTAAACGTAATTTTTACCAGTAACGATCCATGGATTTCACAGCGTGTTTAAAATCCCCCGACAGGTTTTTTATTTGACATGATAAAGATAAAAAAGGCTAAAGCTAGGTCTCAATAGACAAATGACCTAATTTCACATTACAGCATCAATGCTACTATTATACATGAATGCCAACATTTAGTAAAAGAACAGAGTAAATCTAAATGTAAATGGACACATTAATGTGCAAAATGACTCAAATGAAAATAGTTAACTCTAAACTACTAAAGCATGTCAGACATTTAAAAAGCAGCCTAGAATACAAATGCAGACTGTCAGTTTGCAGTAAACATCGTTAGAGTCTCCATGTAGGAATCTGCAGCAGAGGTTTCCAAGAAAAGAAGGAAGGTAGTGAGGATTATTCCAATGCAGCGAGCATCTCTGTAATGGTGTTGTAGCCTGTGATTATTAGCCCCCGGAGGTCTTCCGCTCTTTGTAAACAGGCTGAGCTAATGAGCCCCAGTGGGCCAGAAGATAAAGACGGGCGCCTGCATGTCAGCCTGACAGCCGAGCTCGGCCCCCTCATCCCCTCACATCTTTTATACGCCACAATCAAAGCAGCGCCGCGCTCACATCCTGAACTTGCCTGATGATGGAAGACTTTCTATGCATGTGAGGCTTTTATTAAAGTTTATATGCTAACGGTTCCAGCATGTGTGTGGTATGGGAAATGGCTGCAATCCAAAATGAGAATGAAGGGATTTGCAGCTAAGACGTGATGTCACACTAATTAATAACGCAGCGGCGACGCAGCAGACAATGAGCTCATAGAGACGTTGCAAATTATATTTAGTCACCGAGGAGCCAAAAATAAACGTTTAGCTTGAGTCACTGAAGGAATGGTGTCAGGGTTAGAGGAACAGAGGGCATCGACTGTTCTTCTTTTGATATTTATTCATAAATCATCCGATTTGGATGTAAATCCTCTCACTGGAGAGCTTTTAAACGCTCAGGTGAACTACCCTAGAAGATAATTTAAAACTTCCTGTTATGTTTGTTGGACTTGGACTGATGTTTGCAAAAGCAGCTGTGAAGAACAGTCAGAGCAAACAGACTGACAGTGGAGTAATTCATTTGACAGTTGTGTTGACAGTCGTTCAGCATCATCAGCTCCACGTGAACCCGCATCAGGAGCTCTAATTCTGATCCGAACCGACAGCAGGACACGCAGCCCGTTCATCTCCTATGACAGTTCTCCAAAACACTCAAAAACTTCAGAATGACCTGGAATATGTGGAGAGACCCATGAGAACAGGGGTGGCGTTTACCAAATATTTTCTGTCTTTGGACCATTTTTATGAGATAGTCTGAAGGTCAGCTGTCGTTTTGACAGATTATGATTCAGGTGAGGCGGATGAGAATTTAACAAGGCTACACACGATGGCAGATTCTGATTAATGCAGACGGGAGATATTTTTACCTTTAAACACAGAGTACACCGTGGAGGTAAATAAAACAGATTCTCATTAGAGCACCTCAGCATCATCTCTGACCTGGACTTGAGGTTCGCTGCTATCTGGGAGCTGAGCGCGTTAAAGAATTACAAACAGGAGCACGTCTGCGGGTCAAAGTCTAGACCTCTGCATGAAAATGACCAAAAGTCCCAGTGTGGGAAACATATTTCAGCCACTATGAAGCTCACTAGACTTCTGGCTGAAACTCATAATATAGAAGATGAAGGACAGATGATTCATCTCATCACTTTCCAAGTTTCCTTAAATGTTTCTGACTACGGTCCAACGTCAGATGGTTTAGAGTTAAAAAAAGAGAAAACTACCACCTAAAGTTGGAATAGGAGATGCTTTTCTTGCTGTTCAATCATGCTACTTTTTGAATAGACACAATCCAGAAGTCCAACCGTTTTTCTTCAGGCTTCCCCCCTTAAGCTGCTTGTTCCCGAGGCTTCGGTTTTACTTTTTCGACCCGTTGTTGGCACCTCTTCTGCCATAATTCCTAACGTAACGCACCTATGTAACCATATAATAATTTAGCATGCTAGCTAATATAGTTTATAAGGTAAAAAACAAGGCAGATTTCCTGGTTTATTCTTAATTTCAAATCACAGTAGCTCCTCCTCACACACACACCCACGCACACGCAAGCATTGCCAAAACAACAAACTGACCAAGAGCTCTACCAGCCAAGAGAGGCTGCGTTCAAAGACAACAGGTCCGTCACCTAAACGTTTCCCCACAAGGACAGAACCAGACTCTGAACAGAACTTATGAAACAACTCCTTGAATTAAACAGAATTGAACATTTCATCCGTGACACTAGGCAGCCCAGCTCTGGCCTTGCTTCCTGTTCAGCTGCTCCAAGCCGAGAAAGCACGATTCGTGCACATGGAAGGGTATGTGCAGAAGGGGGGGAGAGGCAGTTTGATGGATGGATCATGATCCAATTATTAAAAACAGGATGCTCACAATGATTGGAAGAGGTTTTTCCAGGATTGTACGTTTCAGAGGTGATTAAAATTAATAATTTAATTTATTGGTTGACATTGGTATGTCAAGAACATTTCAAGTTTTAGGGCAAAAAATGCTCCAGAAAAACATCTAAGATGCACCTTTAAGGATAATTTGGAGAATTTCCTGTTTATAATTATGATTTCATGTATAATTTCATCCATAACTGCACAATTACCCAATAAAAGTAAAACCAAACAAAACATGGTTATGTTATGACTTCATGCCAGACATTTATAGACAAACGGCCCAGTTGGTGTAATTACTGGATCATAAAATTGATTTCCTTAAAAGATGACAGGAATAATACCTGCAGGTGCTAACTGTAAGATTACACAGTTTACACTTGCTAGCCCGTCAATATGCCTGCTCTGTCACTTGCGGTGTTTGTTTTGGTCGGATGTACAATTATTTTTAATACCACAAACAAATGCTTCCTCTCCCGGTTTGTTTGTTCTGAATCGACTAATTCAGCAGGAGGAGGAAAAAAGGATAATCTGCTGATGGCCAAAACAAGAGGACATGATTTGGAGAGGGGCCCACCTTGCATTTGCCAGACTTTTAGCGGTGCCATTTCATTGGTGCTTTCTACTAAATGCTTCCTCAGCTCCTTTAACTGCTCCTTCAGCTCTGGATAGAGGGTCCTGGTGAGAAACAGAGGGAGAGAAATGCAGCTGCTAAAAGACTGAACTGCTAATTAAAAGAGAGTGTCTGAATTCACAGATTGATTTAGTTATTTTCAGGTTAGTCGAGCAGAGATATGGTCAGTGCTTCCAGGGAATTAAGTGCGGAAACAAAGCAAAAGGCTTGGCTACAGCGAGCGCGGCTGGAACTAAACCAAGCTTTGAAATGTTATCACGGCCCAACGCTGAGACACTCACTTGAGTTTGCCAAACAGGAATCCCTGGACCTCATCCACCGGATCGTTCTCACCGATCACTGTAGCGTTCACCTCCTCTCCTAAAAAACCACAATTAATTAACTCGATATTCACATCAGGGCTCCTCTGGGATTTCATGAATTGGGTACATACCTTGGACTTGTGTGTCATCCTTTGCTTTGTACTCCTGGTTTTTGATGGCCAGCTCCACTCCGTACCCCGACAGATACACTCTCTTTCCATTTGAACTCTGCAGGGAAAGGCGGAGAGACTGTAAACAGAAAATACAGCAAGGAGTCGATGTCTTCACTGAGGACAAACGGTTTTTGTTGTTCTAAAGGGCTCCATCAACCACCTCGTCCGTTTTTTATCTGCTTTACGAGCTGGCGGACTTCAGATTTAAAGTGAAGATAACCAGCTGGTAATTACTGGGCACTGAAGACTTTAGCTGGCCCAAAGCTACAGAGCAAAGAGATGCAGCCGTTTGAGTTGGGCGTGCCGATCAAACAGATGGTGAGAATAGTTTAGCATAATCAGAGGGAGAAATAAATGGATCTGCTGTATTTTGCATGCGAGGAAAGAAGGCATCCAAATCCAACTTGGCATGAAAAAACTGTGAAACACTTCTCATCCCAGGTGTAAACGAGGAGCCTTCTTAAACTGCTGGAGTTGATTTCCAGATAAGGATAACTGAGAGAACAAGTGCTCTCAAATCATTATTTCTCCGTATGTTCCCAAATACGGACATCTGGTATGAGCTCTTGTAGCAGTAAAAAGGAAATGGACTACATTTAAGCTCCGTTTTAAGCTCCTGTTTTATTATTTTATTAATCCAAGATTTTTTTTAACCAGCTTAAATCTAGAAATAAAACTTTTTCCCATTTGGAAGAAAAAAATCCTCTGATTATTTATTATAAAACAATATAAAGCTTTAATCTGCCTTGATTCAGGAATAAAAGAGGAATGTCCTGTGGTCACCTTTATTGTTTAGCGCACGCTTATTCACGGGGTGTTTGTTGCAGCAAATACTGTTAGCTGTGACTTCTGGAAGTGTAATTGCACTTTTGAGTTATTGTTACAGCAGCGTCTCCATGTTTACATCTGGTGTAGCAGGATGTGGCAGGAGAGGTGCTGATCGCTCACATGGGCCTCAACCAGGAGAAAATACAAGTGTCTGAAACTCTTCAGATGTTGATACCAAAACACCTACAGTCGGGAAATGACGAAGCACATAAGCTGCAGATCCTTCTGCAGCTCTGGGTGCCAAAACCTGGTGGAACCTCTGGAAAACTGGTGTCCCGAGCTCGGCGTACAGAATGACCACAGGAGCGTCTGGATTCGATCCCGGGTATCTGTGATCACCTTTGAAAAGGTATGGCTTCGGTCTGAAAGAGAGATGGTAAAGTCAAACCCCAGAGATGGCAGCGTTTGTTTCTTATTCAGCCATCTTTTACCTCTCTGATGCAGTTTTCAGCATCGTTCCCAAACTTTCTATATCGCACGTCTTCTGTCCGTGGACGCTGATGAAAGCCGAGCAGCCAGGAGGAGGAGGCTCAGTGGAGGCTATCTACAAACACGAGCATCATCAACAACACAATCGTCCTTGTATGTAATATGGAATTTCAAAATAAATCGTCACTTCCTCCCCCTGTTACCTGTTGAAAGGAGTATACTGTTGCAGAGTAGGCTCTCAACGAGAGGGCAAACTTCAGCATGTTCAGCTGGACGGAGCTTAGCAAGGCGCTAGCTTTTTTCACTATCAGCTCATAGTAGGCCAGATCTGTTACTGTAGGGGAACAACACAAAAATAGAAGAGAGGAATGAATCAGGTGGTATGGAAACATCTGAGCTCAATTAAAGAACCAAAAAAAAAACATGGTAACTCAGACTTTATCCAGAGTTCACATTTTAATCTCAAAAATGAGGTTCAAACCACTTCTGGTCTTCAAACATCCAGATGGAGGATCAGGATTAGTACCTTCATCAAAAACCTGCCTCATCCAGTTCTATTAATGCCTACTGCCCTCTGGTGGATGTTCTACAGGTATAATTTTATTTGTCTATTACTGTTAGATAATTACATAATAAAATTACAAATGTACTTTTTTTATGTTGATGCTTGGAAATAGAAGCGTAACTCCACAGACTTCAGGTTCATAATTTAAAAAATCAAGGTGCATTTTTTCACGTGAGTCATGTGCTACCAGTGTGTTTTTCCCTTCTTCTGCCTTCTCTACCCAAGATGAAACAGGAGTTTGGCCTTCTGAACGAATGGAAGCGAGTTTCGTTTGGAAGGCATGTCAAAATAAAAGCATGCTTGCAAAGCAAAATATGACAAACAAAATTCTAATAATTGTCAATTTTTAGTAGAACAGATTGTTTGGAACAAAACTGAAATAAAAATAGAAATCTGATTAATTGCACAGTCCTAACCAAAAAAAAAAAGAATAATAACTTCAGAGGTTAAAATACAAGTTTCATTATTACTAAACATTGTTTTTCCTAATTGTAAAAAATAAATTTTAATTTATTTAAAAGTAATGATAAAACTCTAAACTTAAAACAGTAAAATCACACAAAACACATCAGGTAATAAAGAGTAAAGCAGTTTTCTCCTTTTAGTTTAAATCAACTCTCCTCCTATAGTCTCTAGCAGTAGCAGTGGTCTGAATCCTGTTAACACAGAACAGTAAACACCGTCTGCAGCTCCAGTGTCACATTATTGCATGCACAAGTACTTGGCTAAAACACTGACACTGCACCACAGTTATTGCCAAGACAGAGCAAACTCGTTATAAATTCAGCTGTTCACAGACTAAAAGTGAAATCTGGTCTGCAGTGGTTTAGAATTACCATCATGCTCTCCTTCTAGGTTTTGATTGGCTTCCACAAAGTCCCAGAACTTCTCCTGGCTCTCCTCAGCAAGGAACTCACTGAAAGGGATAAAAAGGGAGAAAAGTGACATTTTTATCAGCTTATAAAAGAAGAAACAAACCGATCAGGAGGTTTTCAGTCTGTTAGCCAAAGTCTGAAGCTGTTCAGGGAGCCAGCAGTTTAAACTCACTTACAATAGAGGACAATCCACTTAAGCTGCAAGATATTGATTTAACTATTATGTGAAGGTTCCAAAAGAAAATGACAAATTCAATGCAATAAAAGGACTCAGAAGTGCATCGTCATACCTGGCCTCCAGCAGCAGAGGAGTGTCGGCCCATTTGGTCGTAAGAGTGGTGGTGATGGCCTTTGAATCGGCTGCTCCAGAGACAGCAGACAGCAGCGAGAGCAGCAGGATGCACAGAATCCACATCCTCCTGCCTAAACCTGAGCATATCGGTGGTAAATATGACGAATGATTAAAGAAACCTGAGAGGAATACGGGAGTTAAGACTCATCTGTACAACCTCAGTTCATGTCAAGAATTTCTTCTAATAATTGAAAAAGAGAGTATGGCCTAATGTGTGATAACTTTCTAAAATAAATAGATTGTAAATCTGTCTGGCTTTGAAATCTAATCGGGTGGCAGCGCTCTCGAGGTTAGTGCCGAGAGCGGGAACAAATCTGAAACAACAAAGGAGAGAGATGGGTAGATGAGACGAAGCATTTCTGCCAAAAGAAAACAAATATTTTGAGTAAATATTTTGAAAAATGGGATAGTGAATTAACTTTCCTAAAGAGAAGCAAACAGCTGGGATGATGCTGCATCAGCTCTGTCAGCTCTCACCAACTCTAACCAGGGGTCTCAATAAAGACACCACTCACTATCCAGCATGTTTTAGTTGTTTCTCTGCTCCAACACACATGATTCAATTAAATTTTCCAAATGATTCCAACTAGGGCTGGGTGATAAATGGAAAATGTATTGTTATCAGAATTTCTGACTCTAACCGATATTATTTTTCCATGTCAATAAATTAGATAATAAAAAAATAAAAATATGTGTGTAGGATGGTGACGTTCATGTCCCTTTAAGAAGCTGTACCACCTCGAGTCACATGACAACGTGACTCAACATAATACACGTGACAGCTCCATCTAGTGGACAACTTTTGTTTTAGTGCATACGTGTAGTTATCGTCCATTTATCGTTATTGAGGTGAACTCCTCAATATACCGTGATATACGATATATCAAACTACCAAATTGTTCCCGAGCGCGGCCACAGCTGCAGCTCACCGCTCCCCACCACGGGGATGGGTCAAATGCGGAGATGTAATTTCACCATTGTGTGATGAATACTTGGGACTTTAACTTTATATTGACTTTAGGCCATATTGCCCAGCCTAATTCCAACAGATAATTGCAGCAATAAAAATATGTGAAATATGCAAATGTCAGGTCATGACAATACCCGCTGTTAAAGAAAAACAAATCTGCAGCACATGATGACACCGTCAAGTGTAGCTCTAAACCCTGCAAACCATCAGTGAATGACACTTTAGTCAGCATGAGACATTCTAATGAAAATAAAACTGAATATATGTCAAATAAACAAATGTTTACAAATGTGTAAATAGATTTCTTTACAGCCGTCTTTAATAAGGGACACTGGAGCTTGGTGGTGGTCTGTGGCAGGTGCTGGAAAATCTTCCTTATGTTCAAATCTAAAACATGACAGGTATGGAGGAAATGTGCTAAAAACTCATTTGTCTCAGTAAAAAGTCAGGCGGCCATGTTTTGAGCCTCCTGGAGACGATGTCACTGAGTTCAGCACACCTTAGAGAGCACGGTTAGGTTATTAACAACATTTGTTTTACTTGATCCCATTTGTTTCTCATTTGTGTTTGGCTCAGGTACCCTGATGTAACAGAGGCTTTACCAAATGGCAAGGAAAACAATGAAGCAGCAAAGGTAATTTGTGTAATTACCGTCTGTCAGTTTCCTAAAAAGCTGAACATGTCCCACTGGAGCAGCGTGTGCCTGTTTGTTAAAATGACTGATGCAGTTTAATAGTGTTATGTTGAAAGTGATGCTTTAATCTTACTGAGCCTGCTGTAGTGGAACAGATAACTGGTATTCTAATGCAAACATAGCTGGTAACCTCAGGTAAATGATAAACGGTGCACAGGGGGTTCATTTGGACTCACGCTAAGAGGTAGATCTGGTTTTATATGTAGTTCTCTAATGAATCTTGAAGGGAAAGTTTCCAAAAATCTCACACACTGTTCTCTAAAACCAGATTCACGGTAATTAAAAACACCTAAACCTGTGATTTAATCATTTTACAGAAACTTTCTCCACAAAACCTGAAAATCCAGACAGCGGATGATGGCATCATGCAACCTTCATCTAGAGATCCAGAGGCCACAGCTTCCTAAGCAGCTTAGTGGGGATAATATCTTGCATTTAGTCAATTTATGAACAGATAACAGCTTTCTCAGCTTTCCAATAAATGACATGACTTAGCTTGGATTATCGTGTCATCCCAGAGGGGTTATTGAATGGAACATATGCTACCCAAATGTAATTTGGATGAAACGTCTACACGTGACAAAATTGTGGCAACAAAGAAAAAACAGCAAGTAATGATCTAATAAAACGAGTTTAAGATCCAAAATAACAAACGAATCAATGCATTACTGTTTGAGCATGTGTATTTATAAATGATCTCTATTAACCACTCAAAACCAAACCGGAAGTAGGGGTTAGTGTCCAGAAGTGATTTCCATTAATAAATAAACAAAATATAAGTGAATCTAAGGTCTGAACGAGTCCAGAAAGGAAGCCTGGCTAACTGGAAGAAACATAATTAAACCATTTAATTATATTTCACAGTAATGTTCTGCACCTGCAATGATTTCTCGTGAGTAAACAAAAAAGCGCCCTGAACTCTGTCCAATAAGAAACTTCAGCGTGGCTCCTTCGTCCAATAGCAGACAGTTTGACATCCTGACTGTCCTCCGAGGTGTCTCGTTCACACTACAAGCCTATTAAGCTCGATAGTTGTTGATGTTTTAGACGCCTTTGCTGTTTTAAAAGCGTTTATAACCTTATTCCGGGTAGAAAACCCACAATGTGTTTAGTTGTCACCACTAGTTTTAGTGCCGCAGGCGAACGCTAACTCCCCCTCGATAGCGGATAATGAGCTTATATTACCTATTTCTGTACACCCAAAGACCAAATTTGATACATTTTCTATAGAAAATAAAGTAAAACATTGCGTAAATGTATCTAAAGCTTAACAGTTTACAGGATAAAGGATTTATTGATTTATTCTCACCGAAGCCGGCTCTGTAGCTTCCTGTATCCATAATTCGCAGGAGCGGGTGGGTCCTGACAGCCGGATTAGATGACTGCAGTTTTGCCTGATCAAAATTAAAGAAATATTGAACTACATTTTAGGTAGGCGAATATTATGTAGCATGGTGTCTTTATTACTCAGTCCAAGCTATCATCAGCTGAATGTTAAAGTATAAATATAAGCTGAAAATGATCGTTATCGCGTTTAACTAAATTAGCCTGCGTTAGGCAGTTCATTGGCACCAATTAATAATCCCACTGAAAGTCATAATAGAAGCAAACAGATGTTTTTAGTGATACATTAGTGATACATTGTAGACTGTAGACTACTTTGATCTTTTCAAACGGTGTAAATTTAGTATTTAAAATGGGCTCATTTTGTGATACTGATATTACATATATATATATATATATATATATATATATATATATATATAAATGCATATGACTGAAATGGTTAGTTTTTGTTAAGAATTAAAAGAATGTACAAAACTTTAATTTCAAAATAAAAAGAAATAATATAAAGCAGGACAACCGGGCTTGATGCTATGTAGCTCATACAAATAACAGATTTACCTTATCCATATATTTAATATAACATGTTTTAAATCACTCTTCACTGTAGTGAAAATAAAATTCCTTTGGATTTGCACAGGACACCTGGGATCATTTTGTTAATCTTTACTTTAATTTGATTTGATGTCTCCTGGATAGACGACCCCTTTGGGGTAAATTGGTGCAAAGTGACAGACTCCCTGTCTACCTGTTGTGTGGTCTTGATATAAAGAAGATGAAAGGTACAGAGACAGTGTCCCAGGGTGCAGAGGCATGGCTCTTGCTTTTTCATTTACTCGCTCTGCAGCCTAAATTAAATTGGACAGCTGAATCTCCAGAGGGAACAGTTCGAACGTTTGATTTAACATTATATAAAAAGCAGCGACATTAATTATCCTGCTGGATTTGACCTTCACTTTGAAGTGGACACCTCATATATACAGATGCCTGCACGCAAACACACACACACACACACACACACACACACACACACACACACACACACACACACACACACACACACACACACACACACACACACGCAATCTAACACTAAAAGCAGTTGTTTCCCTACAAGGGCAGGCCAAACTGTCCTCACAAGTCTATCCAAACCAATCCTGGTGCAGCCTCACACACTCTACCCTCAGAGCCTGCTCATCTGTCAGGAAGGTGACATCTTCAGATGAATTATGGGAGATGGTTGTCATTTTCTCTGGGGTCACATACAGAATGGTGAACCCATGCCGTTGGGCTCCCTCTGCTCCCACCATCACGCGTCAGCCGTTTTAGAGGTTGAAAGCCTCGACGGGGGACCAAGACGACCTCAATTAAACCTCCATTAATATTAATACATTTTGTCGTTTCACGTGAGCTGCTGCTAATTAAATGTGTCCCTGACTGTATAATGGGGGTCAGCGTGGGCCTCGAACATGAGGCTAATTCACCGCGTTACAGCAACAAAACTCAACTCGTCTTAAATACAGCTGGAGAGGTGTGCGGTTCTCTTTGGGTTGTTTGTGTTTTTCATAAACAAACTTTTTAATTAGGAAAAGTCTAGACATTTTTGGGTTTGCACCAGATTAGCTTCTTATCAGCTCTCGACACACACGTTCGATCTCCTATTGGACTGTTGGTCTGCAGCCTTGACTTTAGTTCTGCAACATTACCAGAGATGATTTGCTACTGACCCGGGAGATTAGCCTGACCCAGAGGGGAAGGTCAGATAACAGCCCCAGATGTCCACTCTAATCATTTTTAATGTATTGCAAAGGGCAAACTGTGCACTCGCTCACCGACCTGAACTCTCTCGTTGTCCTCTGCATTCGCCAAATGGTGACACCGGTTACTGAGACCCTGCAAATCATTTGTGCAGGGAAATTTATCCCCACATTGTGTATACATGACGATAGAAGTCTAAAGCCCTGACATCTGTTGGAGATGACTCAACCACAAACAAAAGGCTAAACTCCACGGCGACCAGTGCCAACAAGGCAATCCTACCAGATCACAATAGCTGCTCTCTGATGCATGAGTGGACGGTGCATGGGACGACCTTATCTGCAGGATTCCACACAGAAAATAAGCAATAATAATGCCTGGCCTCTTTTGTGTGCATGAAACAATCCCCCCCCCATGCTGGGCTGCAGCCAAAGCCTGGATAGCAACTCATAGCTGGATTTCCCCCCGAAGGATCGAGTTAGCGCTTTCTCTGAAAAACATCCCCACGTCCAGTCCTCTGCAGCAGCCGAGCTACTATTGTTTGTTTAGCCCAGCTGTACTTGGAATGACAGCAACCCGGAGCGATGGGGAGGATTAAGGACGGCGTTCGGTCTAGTGGAGAGGCTGCACGGCTCTTTCCTCCCTCGTTTTCCATTCTGTTCTCAAGTCAAACACACAAATCTGTTTTCTCTCCCAAGCCCAGCCATTATCATCGTACACTCTTGCTCGTATTTGTGCCATCTGCCTGCCTTCAAACCAATTCCCCCATGCTGTCAACGTCCAGGCAAATTATTTTTCCATCCTGTCTCCAAGGGGTCAGAGTTGAAGTTCCAATCGCGTGATGAGATAGTGTGAAGGCTCTGCTCCTCTGCATCCAAGGACAGGGAATTATATCCATCCTAGCTTGTTGTCGTCAATCCTTCACCTGCCAGAGCAGAGGAAGAATATTTGTGTGCATATGAGTGTAATCAGTAGTCTGAGAGCATCTAGAGATTGAACTAGGCTGTAGATCACTGCTGACAGGACTGAAACTGTCATTAGACGGGGTACCGGCTGATTTCTGGGGTCATGGTCCTGCGGTTCGTGTGGGAGAAATGTCCTCAAGTTACAGATTGGTTTAGTAATCAAATGAATGCAGTCTTCAATAACTGATTATTAGCCAGACATCATTAAAAGCATCACAACCGAGTCAAGTTTGTAAAAATGAAATATTTTAATCGGTGGCTTGATGATTTCATTTTTGCAGAAAGATGCATACATTAGGAGACAGAGACAGACTTGAAAACGAAACCAAATCCCTTTCACGCTCTGTAACGCATCTCTGAAGAAGGATGGTGCCAGCGATACCTGTGTTTGCTCTTCACAGAAAAAATTTAATAAAAAACACAGAGATGACCAAAAGAAATGTCTGAATGTGCCTTTACAGCATCTGCTTCTGGAATGACGTCAGTAAAAAAGCATTTCTGAGCACTTAAAATAATAATAAACAAATGAAAACCACAGAGACAGAGCATGGGTCTTCCCTTTGCTCTCTGCTGCAGAGCAACATACTGGTTTGGAGCCCAATCACAGGCTAATGCAAGTCGGACTCTAAAAAAGACGAGCTGTGGGCAAAACGCCTGGAGTGGCGGCGCTTTTAAGTCTCCAGTTTCAAAAATACAAAGATGGGGAAGCCGATATGGAACGGGAGGATCTCTCGTCCCGCATCCATCTCTGTCCCTATTGCATTACTTTGAAAGCTACACAAAAAGGAGGACACACTCTCAGTTAAGTCCTTTTGTCCCCCCCGCTTTGTTCTTGTCTCCTTCCCATCATGATTCATTCCATTTAAAAGCAGATCACATGATTCAGCTCCAATATGGTGATAAATCAAACTCAAACAAGCATAACATTTCCACTTTAGGTGTAAAAAATATATGGGCAATCAATAAATATAACCTTTATTACATGTATTTGATACCGATCATGAGGGTTAGCTTTTCCTTTATTTTTCATGAGCAGATCCCCAAACACACGCGTTCATCTGATCACTTTAAACATCGATTAAGTGCCTGGCAGCCATGTGCAGCCTGTGTTTTGCCAACCGGATAAGTCCACCTGCAGTAATTGGGTCATGTTGCACTCTTGACAAACAATCAGTGGCTAAACACGGACAAATACCAACAGATTTATTTTAGCTGCTGTGTACTTAAGGTGGATTACCTCCAGTTGACATATGGCTGCAGTTATTGCCTCACCCGTGACTTTATCGCTCCAAACCTCATTTTCTGACTCAATTAAACTGTTTTCTTGCAGGAAAACATTTCTTATTATTTTGGTTTTGCCCCCAGATATTTTGTGACATCTCAAGCACAAAATAATAAAAAGGTGCAGCTTTGATCGGTTTCCCAGCTCCGGTGTGCGGAGTTACTCAGGCTTGAGTAAACAGCAGCCTGTCTAGGTAAACAAGCTGACCCCTGTGGGATCACAGGAACATCACTGAAGGCATTAGTAGATGTCAAATGGATAAAAATATAAAGATTTATTTATAAGGTTTTGTGCTAAAATCATAAATGGGTGTCAAGAGGCTGATGCATTGTAAATAATTAAATGTAGGTGACTGATACAGTTCTGATATCACGTCGTGGGAAGGAGAGGAAAAGGGTTTAAACTCTCACTGGGATGGAACTTTTAGCGACTCGAGGCAGAAATTTGAGAGAAAATGTGCAGTTTTTTAGTTGGAATCACACCTACGTCAAAAATGTAGATCAACATTTGTGCAAAAATTGTGTGAAATGTATTGTTGCACCATTCTCGTATTATTGAATGTAGGTTTTTCTTTTTGTCTCCAATTAGTCGTAACATAGACCCGTCTATATTGTTCCAGATATTTTTTTTTATTCTGTCATACACTCAAGTTTTTGAAGATAAAAAAAAAAGATAAAAAAAAAATTTCAGATTATTTTTAAATTCTGTTTTTGGCACCCCGTGTGGAAGCTTTTAACAGTGCGCCTAGTGGTGAGATGGGAGTATTTTAGCGTTCTTTTTAGATATTTTCATAAATGGAGGAAAAACGTGTAGAGAAGGCGTTCGTTTACCAAAGTTGTCTCACGTTCCTCAATTTCTCTCTCGTGGGAACAAAACTGAGATGAGTTGCTATTTTTTAGAGATTTGTCTCAAATCTTTTGAACGTTCAGCGAGTCTGCAACTCACGCAAGAAAACTGAGAAGACATTTTGGAAACTCATGAATGCAGTTGCCAGCAGTCAGATCCCAGTGATACTGGCTTTAGAACAGAGGGAGTGGAGGTGTGTGTGTGGGGAGTTATTGGCTTGCATTGTGTTGGTCACTGCACCCCCACCAGTAAGAAGAATAAAGGTAAGCTAACTGGTCATGAAACAGGTCATTCATTAAACTCAGACATCCTTTGTCGGTCATTCTCTCTATTTACAAAGGCATACATCAATCAGGCATTCTGTACACACTATTTACACACACACACACACACACACACACACACACACTGATGAGTAGTCAACCAAATTACTGTAGTATAATGCAGACATGATATCTGGCAACAATGACGTAAATATGATCCCAGTACATAGAGGCACTGCTACCTCGCCCTGTCCGTTCTTCAGGGTGAAACCAGCGAACCCACAGCTCCCACTAACGAACTACAGGTCACCAGCGTTTGCCCTTTCTGAAAAGCCAGGACCGAGGCCCGACTCAGACGGCTGCTTTTACAGCGCAGTCGGAAAAAAAAAAAAAAAAGAGAGGTAAAAATGCCACCCACTACATTAAGAGCTCACATCACCATGGTGACCGGTAGTTCCACAGCTCCCATTTCAAGCATTTGTCTGAGTTAAGGTTTCCAAAGCGCTTGCCGCTCACGCTGCACAGTTCCTGGCAACAACCTACAGCAGACTCCCCCTCCCTCCCCCCGCGGCTGGTTTCTTCGCACCTATGTGAGGCTCGGCTCTGTAATTGGCTGTCTTTCTCTGCAGGACTGTGACCCAAAAGGAGGAGAAAGGAGGAGAAATAATGAACTTGTTAAGCGACAGGAGCTTTGGGAACCTTGATCAGAAAAGTGTCGACTCCCCCACCCTAAAAGAAGCAAGGCTTCAGTAATGGCTATGGTCCGTTGTTCATCAATCCCATCCTTTAAACAATTCAAAATAAAGAAATAAAGGAATCACTTCTCTTTAGGCAGCAACGTTGGTCTCAGTGTTATTACAATTCTGCTTTTAAACAAAGCATAAAGACAAGAACATAAAAATAAAATCATCTTTAAAAATGAGACTAATTCAGGATCAGAGTTTGCTCATGGGTGAAATGGCTGATTTATGAAAGCACGAAGCTTTTAATACATAACGTTCCTCCTCCTGACGTAGCCCCGCCCTTTTCTTTGTTCAGTGCCGCCTTCACAGCTTTCCCAGTTTGTCTACGAAGTGGAGCATCCAGAAGGCATACTGGCCATTCAGTGAGAATTCACAGACTTGAGTTCACTTCCTCGTGCTCCACGTCAGGCCACAGAGAAACGCCAGAGGAGAGGCGGGGAGCTGGGGGAGCGGGCTGAGGAACTCCATCATCAGCAACTTTTAAAAATGATCTCCCCCTGCTCAGGAAGTAATGATGATGGGTGAGACAGAAAGGTGGGAGAGGGGGGGAAAGGGCAAGCAGGCGCCAATAACAACTGGGCAAAGCTCAATAATGAGAGCTGATGCAATCTACCAGGCTCCGGTTTCTATAGCAACCCACTTCTCGCTGCCCAAATCTCCGGTAGTCCGTCGTCTGTTTGGGTCTTTGAAGCAGGCGGCGCTCCCGTGGATGTGAGTGTGTTTATGAATGAAGTTCACATTAATGTCTGTCGTTTGCTTCTGTTGCTACCAGCGGTTGATGATCTGGTTCATGTAGTCCTCAGTGGGGAGCCTGCTGCCCGCCTCCTCCGTTCTGCCTCCCTCTTCACCATCATCCCGCTCCTCCCTCTCCCCCCTCACCCCCTCTAGGTCCTCCTGCCGGGACTCCAGGCTCTGCCGGCCGTGGGAGGGCCACAGGCTGACGCCCAGACCGAGGCCTTGGTGGTTCTGTTGCATATGGTTCTTGATGCGCTGCTGCCGCCGCTCCTGCTGCCTGGTGTACTGGTAGCGCTGCTGGAACAGGTCCCTGGCGTAGTCATACAGCTCCATGTCCAGCTCGTTCAGCTCCTCTATACGCTGCACCTAGGAGGAAGAGGAGGGAGCAGAACAAATGTTTACCTTTACTGGAATTCAATCAAGGAAAGAAATAAGGGAGGAAGCAGAAAACAAAGGAAACTAAAGTAAATTAAGTCTGGGACATTCAGAAAAAATGTTTTTAAGTTTACTTGCATCTGATATAAAGAAGGCAACAAAATAAAGGAATAAAAGAGGATTTTAGATTTGTTTTTTCCTTTTTTCTATTGAAAAGTAGCCATTGGAGCTCTTGTGTGATTCTAGACGGAGAACCTTAATCCTAAGAACTACTTGGGTTTGAAATGGCTGTTTCACAGGCTGAATAAGAAAGGTCATCCCAACATATCTGAAGCTTTGATCCACAAATTTAAACAGGAAATGTCCAGAAACAGAGATGTACCAAAAACGGGATCAGCAGTTCAATCGGCCCATCTGAAAATCAAAAATCTGTTTTTAAATTATGGTCTGTTAACGTATCGTTGCCAGTGATAAAAAAATCTGATATTTTATCAGGTCTGTGAACGCACCATCACTAAACACTATGAAACGGTACACGTAGCCGTATTCGTTTAACGGCGTTACGCTTTAGCCACCAACACACACGGCTGTGTCCAAACCCAGCCTACCTGGTTGATGTACCAGACATCAAGAGAGAATCCCTTTGAAATCTGCGATCAACAGCGAGGAGTCGTGTGAGCGACAGAAGGAGACGACATGTTGCTTTGGCGTTGGGATGCGGGAGGTTGTGATCAGCAGCGTGAGGCCGGGAGGCTCTGAGGCCTCGAGTCGTCGCCACTAAGGCGTCATCCATCAGCGAGGAGGCTTCAAATTGTTTGGTTTGAATCACAAAAGTCTCGAGTTCAAATAGCTTCACAGAAAAAATTTAGAGTAAATCTTCTTTTCAAATCCTGTTGCATATCTAACGATTTTCAACTTTAATAAAGACTCCATTTCACACAGCGGTCCCAGAATATGATATAAATGCTAATTCATGAATAATTACCAAAGAAAACCCTGACACACACACAGGCTCCCCAAGCCTTTGCAATGAGAATATTTCACTTTTTCTTTGGGTAATAACTTCTGGTCCACCTTTCCAGAATCTGGCAGCTGTGCATATTTTATTTCCTCTCCAAGCTGCAGGTTTGATGTATAAATCACCAGTGGGCTGTGTACTGAAGGCTTTGAGGAAATTGAGCTTAAGAACTCCCACACTGGACCAATCAAAGTGTGAAGAACACATTTGAAGCTGCTGTCTTTTAAACAGCTACAGTTCTCCAAATCCATTTCACAGCTATATAAAACCTGGATGTTTACCTGCTCTCATTCTCAGCATGCAGCCACGTTTCCAGGATCAGATTTGATTTCTTTTCTAAATGTTTTTCCTTTTTGACAAGAGTAAATAAGTATGTTTGTCTTGATTTATTGTCTTTTTGTCTCACTGACCGTGGCGTTGTCCAGGTCCACTCCTGCTGCCCGCGTGCTGTTGTACTGCATGAACGGCCTGATGAAGCGTAACCTGAAGGTTCGTTCAAAGAGGAACTGGGTTTTCCTCTGGTACTCGGTCAGACCAAAGAAGGCCATGTCTCGCAGGTTCTTCTTGGCCGACTCCAGCAGTAGCTGGGCCCTCTTCTTCTCCGGGACCGTGGACATGTTGTAGCAGCCGACGAGACTCAAGTCCGCCAGCATGCGGACCTGTGGGCGGGGCATAAGTACAAAACAAGGTTCACAAATCAGACCTTTAACAGAAAGTCTGTGAAAAAAATGAGAAGTTAACACTTAACTTTCCCTTTTGATGCACTAATACATCTATGGAAGGTTAGGAAATTCAGCATTAGGAGGGTCAGGTGTTTCATTTTAAAAAATGAATACAAAAAAAGATAAATAAAAAAGGCTAAAAGTCTGATTCATAAGGTTCATTTACCATTCCTGTTTACATTGAATCATCCCTGTGCAATAACCCCATTAATTACCCGTTAGTAGGGTGATCAGTGCAATCGGTGTGCATCTATGTGTCTCAGTCTGCTTTCTAATCTCTTTATTCTCATTATTTTTACTTTTCTGTTCATAGATTATTCTTCTATCTTTTATGTGTAGAAATTTGTGCCTGCTTGTGCATGATGACACTAAAGAGTCCCTAAGTGTTACATCTTCAGGATTCATGCTGAAAACTAAAAATTAAAGCAAATTAAACACAAAAACATGAGCTTTTGTTAAAATTCACAGCTGTCTTCTTACTTTGGTACCTAAATTATAATTCAGCTACATTTAATATTCTGATGCTAAAACGTTCCTGTGATCTGAGCTGAGTGGTTAAAGATCACTGACTTTTGATTAAAAACAAAAGATCATAGAACAGTTTGTGTGTGTGTGAGAGAGAGAGAGAGAGAGAGAGAGAGACAGAGAGAGAGAGAGACACCATATAAGTCATAGGACCTTTAGTAATAACACCCTCAGGTTGAGATGAGATAAGCTGGTCAACACACTGAGGTGGGAGACTGAGATAGCAGCAGAGGAAGGTGTGAATTTGCTGTTTATGGCCAGCAGGCAAACTCCAGAATGTTCATGTTAAGGTGTGTGTACATGTGAAGGGGGGGAGAGAATGTGTGTGTGCCGTTCACTTTACCCACCTACCTTCTTTAATTTGAAGGAATCAAGCTAATTAACTTTAGCTTTCAGAGTTTTTCTGATGTGGTGATGGAGATGAGTGAGTTTTTTATATTGTTTAAAAACGTTTCATAACCTTTTGGCTCTTTCCCGTACCTGTCTGTTGTTAGCCAGGTTGTACGGACAGTCCATAAACTGCTGCAGCGTGCACCCCGACCAGTCCGACCCCTCGTAGCAGGAAGGCAGCTCCTCCGGCGTCGGAGTTCTCCCGTCGCACATGTGCAGAGATGTCTTCCATGTGGCTCCTCGCTGCACATGCCTCCACTCGCTCAGGTAGCGAGACACAGGATCCCTCAGCAGAGTGATGTAGTAGAACTTCCTGTTTGGTAGGAGGAGAAGGAGGTTAGAATTAACGTTTCTCTAATAAAAATGCACGCTGATGTAGAATCAATCATCCAGGAAGAAAACAGCTAACTTTATTCAATTAAACGATTCATGCTGGAAGCTAATTTAATCATTTTTTTAAACATTTATTAACTCAAAAAAGTTTTGACGGACATAGTGGCGCCACAGAGTTGAGACAAAAATGTATGCAACAAAAACTCCTCATCACACGTAATTCCACAGCAGGCCATATGGGGGTGCTGTTTGCAATGAATTACAGCAAAAGTTCAGTCCACTTCCTGCTAACTCAGGGCAACAAACTCAGGTTGTCACACCAAGCATTATTATTCTCATTTTTCTAGAAGCAGCAGAGATTTGCCAGAAAACAGGAAGTGAAACTAAAAATGAGCAGGAGGAGGAAAAACGGGACGGTGCAGATTTGTGAGGCGGTGGATGAAGTCAGGCCACACTGTGTGCAGAAAAAGAAACTGCTGGCACAAGCACACCTCCCTCTGCAGCACTGCAAGCATCCTTGTGTCTCAAAGAGTATAAAAAAAATAAAACATCCTTCCTCCAGCTTCACACTGGCACCAAAGTATTCGGTCTGCCGCTGGGAGATGACTCATCCCACATCTCCGATCCGAATGGGACTGTCTGCGCGGCGTATGTGTGTAAAGTAATGGTGCATAGCACAGTTCAATGTCTCTCCAGAGGGGGACCACTCCCACTTGAGCGGAGACCTTTCCAGGCCTTCACACTCCAGCTAATTACTGCAGTCTAATCAATCAACACATCCTCATTAACCACACGCGCTGAAGTTCAGCCTACATGTGTGGATCTGTGCTCGCAGCGTGCCCGAGCGCGTTGGCATGGATTTATCTGGGCGGCGGACGCACGCAGACTGTTGCAAACACGGGTGCCCTCCTCCCTGGCTTGCAACACGCTGGAGGAATGTTTGCACGGTTCACAAACGCGGCGCAGTTTGGCTTCTCACTACAAAGCTGGCCGGGATAGAAAAGAGTCACAGAAGCAGGATCAGCCTGGATGTTAAAGGAAAGGTAGCCAAACCCACCCTCTCGGAAACCACAGGGAGATCCTGGACTACACAAAACTAAATCCTAAATCCAGCAACAATGAGGAGATCCTTGACAAAAAATCTAATTTCACTTGGGAGCTCCAACAAAATAACCCCACCCTGACTCGGCTGCAGAACAGACTGATCCCAGCAGATGAAACAAATCAAACGGCAGCAGGGGGATCAGGGACAATAAAACGACTAAACCGTCAATCCACTGGCAGCTGGGAGCGCCCAGGCAACGGACCAGAGAGACCTCTCAATCCCAGGAACGGCGGGGGAATCTCGACCAAAGACACGAGCGTCTAAACTCCAAATCCCATCATCCAAAACCTGAAATCTCATCCTTTCCTCTTCCCGCCTAATAAATAAAATAAAAAAGAGCCAGCCAGCAGGAGACCGGGGCAACATTATGGAGATTCCAATGATGACATTATCAGGATTCTTAACACTCCTCAGAGCGCCATGTGTATGTGTGTGTGTGTGTGTGTGTGTGTGTGAGAGAGAGAGAGACTTCGTGAGCCTGCTGTGTGTTTGTGAGCAAGAGTATGCCTATTAAATCAGTGATGACATTTTCCCCCTCTTGGCTTCCATTCCCCACACAAAAACATGGTGCTGTTTGGGCCCTGTTGCACAGACTGGGAGGGAAAGAATGAGGGAAGGGGTGAAAAACAGAGGAAGAGAGGGAGAAAGGAGGAGGAGAAGGAGGCGGAAGAGAATTTCAATTAGTTTTCTAATACTGTGAAAGCAGCGAGGGCCCCGAGCCCAAGTGATTTATCAAAGTTATGGCTCTCGCTATAATGAAGGCTCGGGAATATTAGCAGGCAAAGTAAATAAAAAATACACGAGCATGCACACAGACACACACACACGGATGAGTGTGCGTTCAACGCAAATAAATGATCTTAAACGACGTGTCGTGTCTGACGGCAAAAGCGGTGTCGTGGAGACTTTCTGGCCTGAGAAAGATCCGAGGCTGTGAGACTAATGAGGTTTCACCCCCCCCGACACACACACACACACACACACACGCACACACACACACACACACACACACACAAAGGTGGTATTTCTTCTACTTGAACCACTTGTCAATTTAACTTCAAAGCTAATAGGAACCACTCAGCATCTCATTGTTGGGATTTAGGAACATCATCCTGGATGAGTGCAGGAATTTTCAGTCTGGACACAAAATCCTGGAGTCTCAGACTAGATTTATGAACATTTTTCACAGGAAAAAAAAAAGAAAAATGAAGCACTACTTCTACTACAGAAACATCTTATTGATTTATCCAATCAGACTAATTGTGTGTAAATGAACAAGCAGAGGAAATCTGTGGGTGGGTGTGATGAAGCTATTGTCTGGTCCGCCGTGGGACTCGAGCAGAACAGACAATTGGTTTGATTTTTTTTTGTCTCATTTTCTCAACTTCTTTTCAACCTGACCCTTGTGTCTGCGCTGAAAGCCGAGGCTGTGAGAGCAGCAAGAATCCAGCCAGATTTCTGGCTGCCCAAATAAAAATCCACCAGAGAATCTTCCCTCCAGCTCTGTTGTTGTATAAAGAAGTGAGAATGCGATGCTTATGGGCCTTCTGCACCTCCTCAAGACAATAAAAATGCCAGGAATATATAGGAAACCTACTCGTGAGTGGTATTTTTGGCCAGTAGTGGTCTGTAACTTGTGACCGTGTTCATGCGAGGTTACTGAGGATTATCAGGAGGAAACACAGCATCTGGTCCTGCTCTGCACAAAACGAGCTGGTTTCCTGTGGCTCACAAATCACCACTTTTACCTTCTCTCTTTAACCTCACTTCCCTTCTGCTTAAATCTTTCACCTTCTCTCGTTAAACTTCTCCTTCCTTATGCTCGTCTCCTTCTCTTCAGTTGCGCCTGATGTTTTCTTCCTTCTAGAAGCTGAATTTGTTGAAATTTAAAGGTCTCATGCCCTCAGAAATTATTTATTTGGTTTTTTTAGTATCCAGGAGAGAGCAGAGTGCATCCCGGCTAGTAGAAGCTACCCGTTAGCATTAGCAACTCCACAACATGACAGCACACACTCAGGTTGGAGTTATTAGTAGAGTTAAACGTCAACGTTACATTTTTTATCCAAAAAAGAACAACAAATGAAGGCAGCGGAAGAGTCAAGTTGCTGTTAGCCAATCAGAACTAATATATTTTCATATGAATATTGAGTAAGACTTGTAATCCTTGCCTAACTGAGCTAAGCTATTGCAAAAGGCTGGATGGGGCATGGTTGCATCTACATGCTCTGCTCCTCCCCATCCAGGGAGTCTTGAGTCCGGGTCCCTCCTCTCCGGGACTGTAAACACTAACACCCTGCCTCTCCGTGTAACTAGTGGGGACTTTAACCTCCGCAGTTGTGAAGAAAAGATTTTTTTTCTCATCTATTTTGCACTTTAAATAAATCCCTAGAACCCCAAAATGCATTGTTGTCCATGAGAAGTAAATGATTCCTGTCCAGTCTTCCTGAACAAGAGTTTAATCTGCAGAAATGGTTGGATTTTATCTTTAGGAGCTCTCAAAAAATGACCTAGAATGTGACCGTGATTTCACAGACTACTTGATAAACCCCTGCCTGTACTGGAGTGGATTTTCAGAAGGATTACCTCTTCAAACCTGTGCCATTCCAACGTTAAAACCACCCGGTGGATAGGCCAGAGTAGTGAGTACATCCAAAATGCTAACCACTAGCTGCTAGCTGAATTATTACAAAGTTTGGTGGGTTAGCGTCAGGGACGGGCTGGAACAATAATTCATCCAAGCCATAGCTCGACCCTTCGACTGAGAATTCTGTGGGGGTCACTGAGTGGGACACGTTGGCTTGAATCTTCAGCAAGTGAGAATCTGCAGTATCCGGGTCTGCAGCTGTGTACTATGGTGGAATTCACACAGTTGGAGGCAGGGTTTCATCGAATCCAAGCGTCTTATTTCCAAGATGAAGGTCATGAACATGAAATGGTTAGCGCCAACGATAATATTTTATCATAAACTGTGCCTATTGTTGCTCTGGAAGGTGTAAAATAGCGTAATACAGGTCCCTAAAGCCACTGTGAAAAAGGTTAAGACATCTTGTTTAAATTTAAGGTTAAGACTCTCTCTCTCTCACAGACACACACACACACACACATATGAGCATCCCAGACACACAAACACAGAGACGCCAAGTTGCACCCTGCTGCGCGAGCAGCAATGATTTATTAATAGTCCTCGGATGTTTGTTGAAACCAGATCTGTTCAACAACATAGACATTTCTCCGCCCCGCCTCTAAAAATGGAATCTGGACTCAATCTAAAAACTAAAAGGTAAAACATGAAAAGAAGAAAAACTAAAAGTAAGGTGCAGGTTTGTTTACCTGGTTAGGGCGAGTTCAAACACATATTTGCAGAGAGCAAAAATGAAAGTACAGACTTGGAAGAACTCCTTTTAAACAAGGGAAGGGTTTTCTATTATTTTAACTAAAAATTTGGAAAAATCAACAAAGACGGACACTGAGGTGGGGTTTGTGAAAGCAGGGCCCAGTCTAGGAAGTGTTTTTCAGTCCTAAAAGAGAAACTGTCAGAACTGGTCAGCCACAACCTCCCAGCAGGACCGAAGCCACAGAAACACACGGCTAAAGTCCACCCTGAAGTTTACACCTCTCTACTGAGCCGCCGAGCCAGGCTGGATTCTGAGACAAACAAGAGCGTGATTCTCACTCAGCGGCAGGCGGGCACGCAACAGCAAGCCCAGCGATCCTCCAGCCAACTCAGCCTACGGATCCCTCGGAGCACCTTTTTTAGGTTCACCATCAAAGTTCTCTTTCTTTCATCTTGGCTCGATTCAAGCAGAGCACGCCTCAGCCTGCGTGTTGTTAGGGAGTTCACACAAACAAAGATTACACATTACTGCAAAATTATTCTCTTCGTTATTTATTAAAAGATAAATGAACATAGAAACTTTCTGTTCAATTAACCCCTGATCGTTTAACTCGCTGTGTAATTTCTGCTTACTTCACAAATCAGTGCTAGACAGCATAAAGCTGCAACAACCCACATAAGGACTGAGTTTGGGAATTCGTTACAGAGGAAAAAGAATATAAAACATATTATTTATTAATTCCCTTTACAGGAAAGCTAGACCTCACTAATGGGATTATGTTCTCCCAGAACAGGAAGACACAACATAAAAAGTAGAGATTATGTGCTTCAAACACTGAATCTCACATGACAAAAAAACCCCAGTACACTTCTGGAGAGATGACAACACATTCTTGAAATGATGTAGTTTACACTCAACACGGAGGATTACAGGCCAGATTATGATCAATCATCAACGTAGGGTAGTTTATTTTAACGGTGATGGAATAGTTTATAATCTCACTGTGTTGCTGTTTGGCTGAACAACAATGAAGAGTAAGGATGAAACAAATGTGGCCTTCAGAGCTGTTTGGTATCACACGAGGAGAGATGGGACATCCCTAATAAGGAGAGTTAGGCACGGACTCTTGTTTACACTTCCAGGGAAAGCCAGGAATGAACTTAAGGAATGCAGATGATGATACCTACCATCAGTGTGTTTGAGTTTAGACAAAGGAGCAACAGAAGCTTGGTGGACTTAACGCAGAGTTCTTCCTTCGTGGCACTTCGGAATATAGGCTGCATCCTTACAAGTGCACACTTTAACGTCATGTCTCAAAATCCTCGTAAACAAACTTGTACGGCAGATTCAGTATTTCTTTTTTTTGCGCCGTCACAGTCAGAGCCGCTCACTTCTGGTCTTAGCAGTTGAGGAAGGAGCGACCTACGCAGACTTGGGTCCTTAAAAGGATGCTAGCCCTGAATTTGGACAGACCCATAATTTATCATCAAGCTGGATGTGACAGGAAACAGCCAGATGACAAGTGTTGACAATGTTTGACAGAGAACGTCCAACTTGCATGAAAAGTTGATCCCTTCAGACTAAACCCTAGACTTAACCCTTTGACCTCCTTCCTACTCCCGTTCCTGCATCCTAGGCTTTATCCATCCCTTCATCCTGTGCTCTAGAGCCAATAACGATGCACAGAGACAGACAGAAATAGACAATCCAGCTCAGAAAATCTCTGCAGGCGTCTTCTCTGGCAGCTTCGGCTCACTCTTCCTCTACACGCTGCCTCTCTTTGTTAGTTGATCAATAGCAGCCTCGGGAGTCAGACGAGCTGCGTGGTAATTTAGACTTTAAACCCAAAAGACGTAAAGGAGATGGGTTTAAAAGAAAAAAAGACAGAAAGATGGAGTGATGGGGAGTAACAGGAAACAGGACAATACCGGAGCGAGGGGCCGGGGGTGGGGTGGTGGGGAAACAACATTCAACAGTGTGCGGTTAAATATGAGAAGACTTGCGGAAACTCTGTTTGCTCCCAGGAACCAGGAATCAGTTTGTGCCAAAAAGTTAAGACAAATATTTTCCATTCAAACCACTCATTTATTTAAAAATCCCCGCAGACACTAACAAGTCCTCTCTGTAGGTGTCCTCTCGAAAAAATGCGAGTTGCCATGTGACTATAACTTTAGAAGCATGTGAAACTCGGCTAAAACAAAGAACAGTTTACTGCATTTTAGCACGAACGCATCTTTTCTATGACTACAAGAGCAAGGTCACAAGGAGAAGGCTGGAGTTAGCTGTGG